>JAAGEH010000012.1:42010372-42127429 GCA_011751065.1 Lasiurus cinereus
TTCTTCTTCTTCTTCTTCTTCTTCTTCTTCTTCTTCTTCTTCTTCTTTTGAGAGGGGTTTGTTTGCTTTTTATCTTTGCAACTCAACCTAGGTTATCTTAACCTGCACAGCACCAAATATTAAAATGAAAATACCTGCTTTATCTGCATTAAATTCCACTCCTTTATTGCAATGACATAATATTGCGAAGAGTAAATGAGGTTACTAGTCCCAAGAAATTTGAGTGCTATTAGTTTTCATTCCCTCTGCCTTTGTCAAATAATGACTAAACATTATGTCTACCAAGGGAAAAATAATTGGATCTGCACAGAATGGAAATATTAGTTTTTAACACCTTCAGGGGAGAATTAAATGAATTTAGAAGCATGTTTTGCTTATATGTATTATTCAAATGACCCCCTCAAGCATCCTGATGAATTTAGCTAGAAACTGTGCATGTGTAAAATGACATTGTTTGTACTGTCCCGACGTTCTTTCTACTTATTGTTTCCTAAACCTGCTGCCAGGAGTTCCTGTCCCAAATTTTCAAGATGTTTGTTTTACTTGATTTTGCTGATGATATCAGTTGAAAACAAACAATAATCAAATGAAATAAAATAATAAGGATTTCTGAATATAACACAATTTGAGAATCTACTAGTACCTAAGAAAACTGTCAAAAATAAACTGCACAATGGTCAGAAGAGAAATGTAAGAATGATAAAGATGAGGGTTACATTTTAAATAGAAAGTATTCCACCACTGGTGATTGCAAAGAAAAAAAGCAATGTTGTAGTAATCAATGATTTTTCTGATTATCCATAACCAGTAATGTTACAGTTTATGCTATGCTCTGCTTCCAAAAAGCACAATGGTACCAATCTAAATGGTACCAGTGTGTTCCCTAGAAGTACAGGTCCTAAGAAAGAGAGCCATGGCTAGCCAACATCTTATGAGAGAAAAAAGTAATATTCCCAAAACTCATGTCTATTGCCAAAATAACCTTTCATTTATGATATGGTTATTTAAAATGTCCTTATCTTTCCAAGATTCATTTTAGTAACCTTACAGAAAAGTGATATGCTAATGAGGAAAGTGAAACACATTATCCCTTTTAGCTTTTTATTTTTGTTACAAAAGAAATCCTATGGTAAACCATATTTTAATGGTTAATTGTCATTTTGCCCACAACGTATTCCATTACATTGAAGTACAGGAACCTACATTCACTACTTAACGGATTCATCAGTGTAACACACAAACACACACACACACACACACACACACACACACACACACACGTCTGTTTGGGAAAATATCTGTATATATAAAAGCATAAGTGACTATCTGACCATCTGACCAGTGGCTATGATGTGCAATAATCATCAGGGGGCAGATGCTAAATGCAGGAGCTGCCTAGCTGCATTAACTGCAGTGACTTGGCAGCTGTGGTTCTTGAGTGACACACCTGAAACTAGAGAGGAAGGAGTCCAATTCCAGTGTGTGCCACCCAAAAACCACCTGTTCACAATCTGGGACCCCTCGGGGGATATCAGAGAACCAATTTCAGCCCAATCACTGCAGACCAGGTTGAGGCATCCCAACAGTGCACAAATCCATGCACTGGGCCTCTAGTATAAATATAAAGTATTCTTGACTCAGCTTCACTCTTAAATGTTCGAATGTACATACATATTGGTAAATGGGGAGTTAAATGTAACCTTTCCATCCATTCATATGTTTTACCTATACATTTACAGAGAAGCAGAATGGTTTCTAGAGGAATATTAAAATGACATATTTTAACATTACAGTTATTCAATAGATTAAGGTAATCCTGCTCAAAACAGAATTTGAGGCTAAGCTAATATAGAACCCACAATGAGCACTGGAGGAGATGGGAACCCTGGCCTCTTCCCTATTATGCCAACAGCACAGTTCATTAATTCTGGCTCAGTAAAATAGCTGGTAGTCAAATTTCTCCCACATCTGGAATCTGAAGGAAGGTTCATTCTTTAAGTAATTTAGCTGTAAGAGACATGGCCAGAAATGTAATACTTGGTGTCAAGGTCATTAGCTTATAATATTTTAAATTACTTTCTTATATTCTTGGAAGATCTATGAGGATCAGATATTAGCAAAAAATCTGCTATCAAATTATTAGAAAACATTTAGGAAGATAAAAAAATTGCAGACCTTAAAATGTATTTCACCTAGAATCTAATATGATTATAATTTTAAAAAGACAGGATTCCAACCCCTTGGATCATGGATCACACTAAGAAATGAGACCTACAACCACACAGCCACATTTTTTTTTCAGTTCTACAATTCACTTTTGTCTTTGAGTGATTTATTTTACCAAATCTTCAGTGGCCTGCTATAAAGGATATATACACCATTTCTACCACAACATGAGCTCCTGGACTTATTTAATAATTAATTTATAGTATGTATTTTCATATTACAATGATTAATTATATATAGCATAATCATAATTATTCTAACATTGTTAATAATAATAAGCAGTTAAAGTCTTTAAAAGTAATGACTTCAGTATAGTAGGTCTATTGATGCAAACCTCTGCATCTGGCTTGGGTAATAGGTAATCTTTCCTTCCTTCTATTATTGTGTTAAACTTAAGCATGGAATACCTGAGCATTATATAAATACAAAAGAGCATTACTAATTCATACTAACTCCTTGTACACAAAAAGATGAGGTAACCTTCAAATTATCTTCTAAATAAGTTATGTGTTTTTCATGTGCATGTCAGTCTCACTAATATCCAATTAATATATTTTTCATATACCAGATCTGTAATGCATTCTGTGCTTTGTGCAAAGACATTAGGAAGGAATATTTACCATCAAGTTAATAGAGTTAATTTAGCTGGCCATGATACAGAGGTGTTTTCCATTTGTTATCAACACACACTGGAACCCATCAGGTGTGAATTCCATAATTTAAAACTCAACAATAATTTCAGATAGACATCCATCACACACATTTAATTGTCAGTTTATTATTATATTTTTATAAAAATGAATTATTAATACTCAGTAAAAAAACAAATTGTAGTCACCATCAAAATGTCTTCATATTAGTGGAAAAAAACAAATTAGTGTTTATCTCTCAATATTTTAATGATAAACAACAATGCAGTCATTAAATACATTAACTAACAATAATGCTAAACATATACAATAGAATTTTGTAGTTTTATATGTAGAATATCTGTATTTTAAATGATGATTTAGGATTTTTTAAATAAGCTTTTTTTTGTTGTTTTGAAAGTTTATGATTTACATAAAACTTACATATACATACCTAGCATCCTGATTATTAACATTTTACATTGATAATTGTCACAATAAATGAATCAATATTGGTAATTACTACCAACTGAAGTCCACAGATTATTATTATTCCTTATATTTTATCTGACATCCTTTTTATGTTGGGCGATCTTATCCAGGATCCCAAACTCCATTTATTCATCATGACTTTTTTTTCCAGGCTATGACAGCTTCTCAGGATTCCCTTGTTTTTGGTGACCTTGACAGTTTTGAGGACTACTGGTCAGGTATTTTATAAAATAGACGTAGATTGAAATTTCTCTGTTGTTTTTCTCATCACTAGACTATGTCAATGAATTTTGAGGAGGAAGATCATTGAGACAAAATGCCATCATCATCACCTGAAATCAAGTGTACATACTATAGATCATCTGTCTGAAAGAGTGTTCATCAGGTTTCTCTATTGTAAAGTTATCCCCTGCCTCTTTCATAATGTGCCTTTGGAAAGAAGTGTATAACCTACAATTAGTGAGGGAAGAGTTATGCTCCATATCTTAGAGGACACAGTATTTAGGATTCTGTAAGTAATATGTCTTTTTCTCTAGTTCGTTTTTTATTTAATCATTTATTTATATTAGTATGGACTCAGAAATTTTATTGAATATTTGGATTTATCCCATTTTAATTTGCTTACTTGATTGTTTAAATTGTCCCAGCTTTGGACATTCATCCTGTTATCTTCTTTGTCTCTTTAACATACCTGAAACATTGTGATTTTTTTGAACAGTTTCTACTTTCTAATACTGTAAGAGGCTCATCTGGACTATCTCCTGCCCCAGCTGAATTGAGACATTTTTACAAAAGCCAGGGTTTCCTGTGATGGAGAATAGTATTAGAAACCAAGATCTGGGTTCTGGTGTGCTTATCAATACTAAGGTGTCATTGCTTCTAGGACCTCTTAATTGACATTATGAGGAAATATGTGAATACTAATCTGTTTATATATACATAACTGTAAATATGTCAACTGTAAATATGTTAATGTGTAACTATATCCTATCTAATAAATAGGGGGTATGCAAATTGACCATCACACCCTTACAAAGATGGTGATGCCTACAACCAATAAGGAGGGAATATGCTAATTAACTGATATTCCTTTAAAGATGGTGGTGCCCACAGCTTCAAGATGGTGGCTCCCAGTCCCCTCAGCTCCACCAGGGTGGCAGGCATGTGGCATGACCAGGCCTGCTTCCAGTTGGGTCTGGCCACTCTGTGCACCTGTTTCTGGAGTTCCCCCATCCTCTTAGCCCTGCATAAGGCATAGGCAAGTCTCAGATGTCAGCTGCCTGGATGATGCCTGAGGTGCAGGCAAGTCTCTGAAGTTTGCTGCCCAGCTGCACAGGGCCTGACCCAGTGACAATCAGATGACTGAACAAGCAGGCTGTGTGGGGTGACCAGGCTGGTGGGGGGGGTAAGTTAGAAGCAACCAGGCTTGCAGGGAAGGGGAAGTTCAGTTCAATTAGGCCAGAATGCAGAGGAAATGAGGGGCAATCAGGCCAACAGGAGGGGCAGTTAGCGGTGACCAGGTAGGCAGGCAGGTGAGTACTTAAGAGCCAGCGGTCCAGGATTGTGAGAGGGATGTAGGACTACCAGTCTAGACTGGCAGTTGGACATACCCCAAGGGGTCCCGGATTGCAGAGGGTGCAGGTTGGGCTGAGGGGACCCCCCTATACATGAATTTCATGTACCGGGACTCTAGTACATCTATATTAATTTTGAGTTCTTAGTAAAGTCTCCTCTATCTCTAATTCATTTCACATGTATTATTCTAGCTTCCTCCCCTTTTGTGTCTATGAGTTCCCTAGAAACAATAACAAACCTGTCTCCAATCACTCATTGTCTATGGCATAATTGTTCAATTTTATTATAATGCATAGTGGAATTAGAATTATTAACCTGCACCTTAGTGGGAAACAAATTTGCCTACTAGAGTACAAGTGCTAACACACAGATAAGTCATCTTTAGTATCATTTACCCAGACACGTAAGTTGGCACCCATCCCCCATTTGCTATAGTGAGATTATTTCATTCACTTGTCATATACAGGGTGTAGAAAAAGTAGGTTCAAAGTTGATCATATTATATATATATATATATATATATATATATATATGAGACCAAATGATCGAATGACCAGTCAATATGATGTGCATTGACCACCAGGGGAAGATGCTAAATGCAGGAGCTGTTCCCTTTTGATCAGTGCTAACAGGCACCAGAGACAGGGCTTATGGCTGGCAAGAACTGCTGTGGTGGCATGAGTCTCTCCCTATCAGGATTAACTGGACACGAACCAGCTGAATGGGAGCAGCAGGCAGGAGTGGCAGGCAGCATTGTACTGTCAGTTTTGGCCCAATCTCTGTGTACCTCCAGTAATATGATAATTATTCTATATAATAAAGAGATAATATGCTAATTAGACCCAACAGCAGAATGACCATCCAGACAAGTGTCCAGACAATCATCCAGACAACCTTCTGAATGAAGGTTGGGCCGCTAGAAAATAATAATGCAAGAATTAATTCTGTTTCCTGTACTCATAAATGTAAACCTACTTTTGCTCCAACCTGTAGTTTGTTTCTTATCTTGATCTGCATTCCTTCCAAAGATCACCAAATGTCTAAATTACTTTTAAATGCATGCATTAAAACTCAATTTTTGTGTTTTAACATTCTATTGGTTTAGACAAATTAGTAGAATAATGTATCCACTTTTACAGTATTATACATTATTTCATTGCCCTAAACAATCCTCTCCACTTGATTTATATAGTTCTCTTGCCTCCTCTAAAACCATAGAAATTACTGATTAGTTTATCATCTCTCTATTTTGCATTTTACAGAATCTCACATAATTGGAATTATATGATCTATAATCTTTTAGAATAAGTTTTTTCCTTTGCCAACATGCATATAAGCTTCCTTTGTCTCTTTATGTGGCTTGATAGCTATTTTTTAAAAATTGTCCAATTAGTTGGTTAATATTCCACCATACCAACATTTTTATATTCATTTACCTATTGAAAAACATTTTTGTTCTTTCCAGTTTGGCTGATTATTAATTAAGCTGCTATAAATACTTATTTACGGGTATTTGTAAATACATACATCTGCAAATCAGTAAGAATTATCAAAGAGTACAATGGCTGGATTGTACATGTCTAGCTTTGTAAGAACTCTTATGCTGTCTTCCAAAATGGTTGTAACATTTTGCATCATAATGAATGAGAATTCCTGTTGTTCTGCAACAAATCCAATAATTTGTATTATAATTTTTGAGAATTTAGCCAGTCTAAAATGGGCATATGTTCATATATTTACATGTTACCTATATGTTGAAGTGTCTATTTTGAACTTTTGCTTATTTTTATTATACTATTTTATGTTTTGAATTGTAAGTTTAAAAAAAATAGTACAGTTCTTTATCAAATGTGTTTTCCAAATGATTTCACCCAGTCTTTTCATTGTAGTTTGTTCTTTTAATAGTATACTAGACAATGCAGAAATATTTAATTTTAGTGAATTTCAATTTACCATTTGTTTTTCTAATCACACATTTGAAATGTATCTAAAAATCATCAACACATTTAATCTCACATACATTTTCTCCTAGAAGTTCTGTATTTTATATTTAAGTCTATGATCCATTTTGAGTAAAATTTTTGTGAAATGATTACATCTTATGTCTAGGTAACTTTGGCTCAGTGGATAGAGCGTCGGCCTGCGGACTGAAAGGTCCCGGTTCGATTGCGGTCGGGGGCATGTACCCTGCTTGCGGGCACATCTCCAGTGTGTAGTGTGCAGGAGGCGGCTGATCAATGTTTCTGACTTTCTATCCCTCTCCCTTCCTCTCTATGAAAAATCAATAAAATATATTTAAAAAAAAAAGCATATACAAATCCAACTATACCCATACTATTTGTTGAAAAGACTACCCTTTATCCATGGAATATTTTTTGCTCTTTTGTCAAAGATCTGTTCATTATGTTTCTAAACACTGTATTCTGGTCCATTAATATATGTGTCTATTCTTTCAACATTACTTATGTCTACTGTTGTCTTGAAATTAGAATGTATAAGTTCTCTAAATCCATTTTATTGCCCATTATAGGTCTTTTGCTATTCCATATAAACTTCAGAATTTTTGTACACGAAGTAGCTTCCTGTAATTTTGATTGGCACTCTATTTATTCTATAAAGTTGAGAGGAATGACAATGTTGTTTCTTGCAACCCCTTAACATGGATAATTCTCCATTTATAGAAAATTTTGATTTCTTTCATCAGTAGTTAGTAGTCTTCCACATATAGATCCTTTATATATTTTTTTTTACTAAATATATTTTACTAAATTTTAACTTAATTATTGCATATTTTGGTACACTGTAAATAGATTTTTTATTTCAAGATCTAATTATTCATTACTTGTATATAGAAAAAAAATACCAATTGATTGTTGTATTTTTTTAAGAAACTGTTATTATCTTTTTTTTTTTTTTAGAGAAATAGGAAGGAAGAGGAAGAAGGATTGAGACAGATATAGATAAGCTGCCTCCTGCACGCTTCCTACTGGGACCAAGATTGCAACCCTCACATGTTCCAGAGTGAAAGTTGAACCCAGGACTTCTTGGTTCATGGGACAAGGTTCAACCAACTGAACTACACTGGCCAGGGCAACTTTTGTATTTTAACTTTGCATCCTGCCATCTTGCTATACTAGCTTACTAGTTCCTAGAGGAATTTTTGTTGTTGTTAATTCTTCATATTTTCTACATACTAATGTAATCTGTAAATAAGGCAGTTTTATTTATTCCTTTTCAGTTTGTATACATTTTTATTTTAGTTTATTATTTTATTTCACTAATCATGGCTTCTAGCAAAATGATGAATAGGAGTTATGAGAAAAGATATCCTTGACTTTTCCTGATCTTAAGAGGAATCAACCAGTGTTTCATTATTATGTATGCTAATAACTGTAGTTTATTATAGATGTTATTTATCAAGTTTCAGATAGAGTGAGTCAGCCTCCATTCCTGATTTGCTATTACTTGGCTTCTTTTAACTATGAATATGAAATGTATTAGATTTTATCAAACAATTTTCTGCATCAATTGGTGTGATTATATGAATGTGTTCTTTAGCCTGCTAATGTGGTAGAATACACTGATTAATTTTTGAATATCAAACCAGCATTGCATTTTTAAGCTAAATCCCACTTAGTTTGTGAGTATAATACTTTTTATATGTTAGTAGATTTAATTTGTTATTTTTTTGTTGACGTGTTTTAGCATCTATGTTCTTGAGAGAAATTTTTCTGTAGTTTGCCTCTCTTGGAATGTTTTATATGATTTTAATATTAAAGTAATGATATCCTCATAGAATGTCGTAGGAAGTGATACTTCTGTTTATATTTTCAGGAAGAGACTTAGTAGAATTGTTAATATTTCTTCCTTAAATGTATGCTGGAATTTACCAGTAAAACCATCTTCAGCTTGGTACTTTCTCTTTAGGAGGTTATTAATTACTGAATTAATTTCTTTTAATAAATATAGGCCTACTTAGATTACCTATTTCTCTTATGTACATTGTAGTTGTTTGCTTTTCTTTTCTTTTCTTTTCTTTTCTTTTCTTTTCTTTTCTTTTCTTTTCTTTTCTTTTCTTTTCTTTTTTGTTCTTCAAAGAATTAATTCAATCATCCAAGTATCAATTTGCAGGCATAGGGTTGTTCATAGTATTCTTGATTATCCTCTTAATAGAATCAACAATGATGACTCCTTTATTTCTGGGATTGTCAATTTACATATTCTCTCTATTTCCATTAAGGGTTTATCAAATTTATTGATCTTATAAAGCCAAATGTTAGTTTTGTTAATTCTTTCTTTTGTATTAGTGTTTTCAATTTCATTAATTTCTGCTCTCTTTTTTTTTTCTGTTTGATTTAGGATTAAAGTTGTGTGTTTCTTTGTTTTGTTTTGTTTTTATAGCTCTAGGAGATAAAAGTTTAGGTTATTGATTTTAGATATATCTTCTTTGCTATTATTTATGTAAAAGGTCATATGTTATATAGTATGTGCCAAAAATATATATACACTTTGGCTGCCATTATGAATTCCAATGGGTGACTCTGAAAAGAAAGAAACTTCAATTGAGCTATCAGCTGTTAAAATGTGTATGCATTTTTTTTGGGGGGGACACTTTGGGGGGGACACTTTTATATTTCAGATTTTATTGTGACAACACTTTGCTGTATTAACTCTGATATTGTAGCACAAAAGCAATCATAGATGAAACTTAAATGAATGAGTATTTTGTGTTCCAATAAAATTTTATTTATGGGCACTTAAAATACATATGATTTTTATGTCTCATAAAATGTTATTCTTATTTTAACTTCTGTCTAAACATGTCAAAATGAAAAAAAACCCAAAACATTTTTAACTCCTGAGACATATAAAAACAGGCAGTAAAACAAATTTGACAACATTTATTATTGAGGATCACAGAAATATCAGTTAAGATAGTTTATACAAAATTCTGATCCAG
Source organism: Lasiurus cinereus (assembly GCA_011751065.1). Taxonomy (NCBI): domain Eukaryota; kingdom Metazoa; phylum Chordata; class Mammalia; order Chiroptera; family Vespertilionidae; genus Lasiurus; species Lasiurus cinereus. The sequence continues at coordinate 42,020,255 of JAAGEH010000012.1, forward strand.
TTTTTCCTGATTTATGTGATATCAGAATTGGTACACATTGGTATAAATCTTCAAATGTTGTGTTGTTATTTTATAGGCTTTTAAAAAGAGACTTACCTATAATTTCACTCTATTTTCTTTTTGATAACTTGGTAATTTTTTTCTGGGAACACTTTCCTTCTTAATGTCCCTTTAGGGAGATGCTAAAAAACCTGTTAGTTTTAATTAAATCAAAAATCTTGACCATTTTTCTTAAAAGATTTTTCTGTACACACACAAAAAAAAGTTGACAGTTTCTTGTTCACAGGACTTTGAAGAAATTATTAGCCTGTCTTCTGGTTAAAGTAAGTTTTGTTTTGTTTTTAATATATTTTATTGATTTTTTTACAGAGAGGAAGGGAGAGAGATAGAGAGAGAAACATCAATGAGAGAGAGAAACATCGATCAACTGCCTCTTGCACATCCCCTACTGGGGACGTGCCCACAACCAAGGTACATGCCTTTGACTGAAATCAAACCTGGGACCTTTCAGTCTGCAGACCCACGCTCTATCCACTGAGTCAAACCAGTTTCGGCTAAAGTAAGTTTTGACATTTACATAGAATCCTATATAATAAAACCCTAATATGCAAATTGACCAAATGGTGGAACAATGCTAGGATGCACACTGACCACCAGGGGCAGATATTAATGCAAGAGTTGCCCCCAGGTGGTCAGAGTGCTCCCACAGAGTCCTCTCGTATAAAATAAATGCCTTCTTCTACCCCACTCCTTGGAACATGTATCACATTATCTCAAAAAGCTGTGGTCATATGAGATCATGCAATAGTCTCCTAAACAGCCTGTGGAAAGGGGTTCTGTTGTCTGGTAAAATGATATGGGGTAGAAACCCTTGAGCTATAGGATGTTTAGTGCTAATTATTAACAAGTATAGGTTTCCTAAGGCCTTTTTTGAATCTTCTCAAAAATGTAGTTGTAAACAAAATATAGAAATCTGCAGGTTTTCTCTTGGTAATAATATGATAATAATTATTTTCCATGTAAATAAGTGGTAACAACAAAAAAATTTGATTCTTAGAATCAGATAGAAATCCTCTAGGAGTTTACACTGAATTTATACGAAGTCTGGATGTCATTATCCCTTCACTCATCCTGATGCACTGGAGAAAACATTTTGAAATAAAAAGAATATATCTTGCTAAGGAGTAAATCTAGCTATTGTGTTTTATGGTCTCACAATCCTGTCTGCTTGTAGTGAGTATTTGTATATGAGACATTCAAATATTAAAATTTCCATAAATTTGAGAACAAAGTTCATCAGAATACAGGCGTTTAGGAGGACAAGTCTATTCATGTTGGACATTAATAGGCAAATCTCTGAAGAGTGTGCCACATAAACATATCCTAATGTCACTCAAGAGATAGAGAAAATAAATAATCAGCTTAACAATGAAAGATGCTTACCATACAGAATTTGCACTTTAATTACCAATTTGTTCTAGAGATGAATAAATGGTATTTCAAAAAAATCACTTTATACTACTTGATAAAAATATTCTTTTGAAAAAAATTGTTTCTTCATTACTATCATATTATTTGTACTCATTTTTCTTACTTTTCCAAATTCATATATATTTAAATTCAGTGCTTAAATATTGTATTTTTAACTGACATTTTAATCTATTATTTCTATTTGTTTATTTTTTATTTTTATATTTGAAAATATTACAAATGTCCTGTCTTAGCCCCCCCACCTTTGTCCCCTTCTAGCCTGCATGCATCCTACCCCAGACCCAAGCCTTCACCACACTATTGTCTGTGTCCATGGGTTATGCATATATGTATACAACTTCTTTGGTTCATTTCTTCCCACCCACCTATCCACTCACCTCCCACTCTCCCTCTGAGAGTCAAATGATCTACCATTTCCTGGAGAGTTTATTTCTACAATTTTACTTCTAAGACTTGGAAAAGATAATATGACAATATATTAAACAACTTGTGAATGAGCTATCGAGGCTTCCAGGTGGTGACATTTTCTAGACTTGCCCACCCCCATTTCTCATTGTAATACCTTCAAAGTCTACAAAACCAGCCTAGTTAACAACAGTTAACTAAAATCTTATTATGTCAGTGCAATACTAGGAGGGAATACCTTTGTGGAATAAATAAATCAATGTGAGGAATAATCAATGCCCAGTCTAAGTTAATGAAACAAACAAATCACTAACATAAAAAAGGAAAGAAATGTCTTCTAAGCCATTCCCCACCTATCTTGCTGCCCTTATAACTTTGTACCTACCCTTTTATCATAAACTTTTGTTCTTTCCACTGTAAAAAAAAAAAACACACAAAAACCTGGCAGCTGTTCATATACGCTGGAATACCAATTTCTCATTCTCAGAGTAATAACTTCAACTCACAACTTCATCAGGACCTAGAATTCAACACATTCTGTTTATTAAGTAAAGTCTGTTTGTTTCTTAGTCTGTTCTTAAACTGTTCTGACTGCTTTATACTATGTAGGTATAAAGATTAGTTTAAAATTGGATAAAATTGTTTATTTTTGTTTCATTATATTTTAATAATGATCTAACATAAGTGTTTATGTAGAAGAAAATAGATATTTTAAAATTTCTATGCTCCAGTTTTCAGTTGTAGCTGAAAAAAGAAACACTGGTTATTTTGGTTAATTGTGGTAATTAATATAAATTGTTAGTTATACTAAGTGTATTAATTTCAGAAAAAATAAATTTTAAAATAATAAATCTATTAAACAGCCATTATAGATTATTCAGATGGAAATTTTAATATAAAATGTACATGGTTTTGTTTAGTATACTAAGTTAATTATATTTTAAAGTTATATTTTGAAAGGTTTACATCATTTCAGTTTGTATAGCTATGTATCTGCCTAAACCTACACATAAAATCATAATAATAAATTCTTCATGGAAAATTGTTACATGAATAATGTACTAAGAAATTAGATTAGACACTGTGGTATTTTTTTTTCTGTAAAATTACTAAGTTATTTTATTCTCAGATCAGTAGAGCATTCTTTTGTCACCAAATTATTGTTAACTCTTAATATTTTCTAATATACTTTTTATAAATTTTAAAATATTTCTTGCATTATAAAGAGTAAATTTTCTAATAACTATTGTTTTACATGCTATTTGTTTTTATAATCTGTAACTATTTATGTGTTCAAATAATTCTGTTTTTTAATTTTTTTATTGATTTAGGTATTACATATGTGTCCTTATTTCCCATTAACCCCAACCTCCCATTCATGCCCCCAACTCCCTGTTGTCTGTGTCCATTGATTAGGCTTATATGTGTGCATGTAAGTCCTTTGGTTGACTCCTCCTCTTTACCCCCATCATCCCCTACCTTCCCTGAGGTTTGATTTTCTGATTGATATTTCTCTGTCTCTGGATCTATTTTTGTTCATCAGTTTATGTTGTTCATTATATTCCACAAATGAGTGAGGTCACGTGATATGTATCTTTCTCTACCTGGTTTATTTCACTTAGAATAATGCTCTCCATCTCCATCCATGATGTGGCAAATGGTAAGAACTCCTTTTGTACCACAGCATTGTATTCCATTTTATAGTACATGTACCATAGTTTTTTAATCCACTCACCTGCTGATGGGCAGTTAGGCTGTTTCCAAATTTTAGCTATGGTGAATTGTGCTCCTATGAACATAGTTGTGCATATATCCTTTCTCATTGGTGTTTCTAGTTTCTTGGGCTATATTCCTAGACCACTGGGTCAAATGGGAGTTCCATTTTTAGTTTTTTGAGGAAATTCCATACTGTTCTCCACAGTGTTTGCACCAGTCTACATTCCCACCAGTAGTACACGAAGGTTCCTTTTTCTCCACATCCTCGCCAGCACTTGTCATTTGTTGATAATAGCCATTCTGACAGATGTGAGATGGTACCGCATTGTTGTTTTGACTTGCATCTCTCTGATGATTAGTAACTTTGAGCAGGATTTCATGTCTTTTGGCCTTCCTTCTGTCTTCTATCAAAAAGTGTCTATTTAGATCAGTTGCCCATTTTTTGATTGGGTTATTTATTTATTAATTTTTTTTGTTAAGCTTCATGAGTTCCCTGTAAATGTTGGAGACTAAACCCTTATCATTGATATAAATGGAAAATATGTTCTTCCATGCAGTGGCCTTTCTTGTTGTTTTATTGATGATCTTCTTTGCTATGCAAAAGCTGTTCATTTTGATGTAGTCCCAATATTTATTTTTTCTTTAGTTTCCATTGTCTTATGAGCAGTATCAGTGAAGAAATTGCTTCAGCTTATGTCAGAGATTTTTCTGCCTATGGATTCCTCTAGTATTTTTATGGTTTTTCATTGTATGTTTAAATCCTTGAGCCATTTTAAGTTTATTTTTGTGTATGGTGTAAGTTGATGCTCTAGTTAAATTTTTTGCATATATCTGTCCAATTTTCCCAATACCATTTATTCAAGAGACTATCTTGATTCCATTGTATGTTCATATCTCCTTTGTCAAATATTAATTGAGCATAGTGATTTGGGTCAATTTCTGGGTTCTCAATTCTATTCCATTGATCTGTATGTTTGTTCTTGTGCAAGTACCAGGCATTTTTGAGAACAGTGGCTTTGTAATACAACTTGAAATCTGGTATTGAGGTCCCACCCAATTTATTCTTCTTTCTAAGGATTGATGTGGCTATTTGGGATCTTATTTTGTTCTAGTTGAATCTTTCTAGATCTGTGAAATATGCCATTGATATTTTAATGGGAAGAGCATTGAATTTATAGGTTGCTTTGTGTAGTACAGACATTTTGATGATGTTGATTCTATCAATTCATGAAAATGATATCTTCTTCCACCTGTTTATTTTTTCCTCTATCTCTTTTTTCAGTGTCATGTTGTTTTCCATGTAAAGGTCTTTTTACTCCTTAGTTAAGTTTATTCATAGGTATCTTAATTTTTTTGTTGTTATGAAAAATGGGATTGATTTTTTTAGTCTATCTTTCTCTAAGTTCATTATTGGTGTATAGAAATGCCATAGATTACTTGGCATCAATTTTGTATCCTGCTACCTTGCCAAATTCATTTATTGTCTAATAGATTTTTGATGGAGTCTTTCGAGTTTTCTATGTATAGTATTATGTCATCTGTAAATAAGGACAGCTTTACTTCTTTTCTAATTTTGATGCCTTATATTTCTTCTTCTTGTCTGACCACAATGGCTAGTACTTCCAGCACTATGTTGAGCAGGACTGGTGGGAGTGGGCATCCCTGTCTTGCTCCTGTTCTTTGGGAAAATAGTTTTAGTTTTTGCCCATTAAGTATGATGTTAGCTGTGGGTTTGTCATATATGGCTTTTATTATGTTGAATTATGATCCTTCCACTCCCACCTTGCTGAGAGTTTTTGTCAAGAAAGGGTGTTGCATTTTGTCAAATGCTTTTTCTGTATCAATTGACATGACTATGTGATTTTTATCTCTCAATTTGTTTATGTGATGTATCATGTTTATTGATTTGCTAATATTGTACCATCCTTGCATCCCTAGGATAATTCCTACTTGGTCATGGTGTATGATCTTTCTGATGTATTGCTGGATTTTGTGGAGGATTTTGGCATTTTTTGTTTATGAGAGATATTGGTCAGTAATTCTCTTAAATTGTGTTATCTTTATCTGGTTTTGGTATTAGGGTGATGCTGGCTTCATAGAAGGAGCTTGGAAGTGTTCCTTCTTCTTGAATTTTTTGGAATAATCTGAGGAAGATAGATTTTAGAGCTTCCTTGAATGTTTGGTAAAACTCCACTGTGAAGCCATCTGGCCCCCAGCTTTTGTTTGGTGGAAGATTTTTGATGACTTTTTTAAATTTCTTCCATAGTTATCAGCCTATTGAGATTTTTACAATCTTCCCGAGTAAGTTTTGGAAGGTTGTATTTTTCTAGTAATGTGCCCATTTCTTCTAAGTTGTCTAGTTTGTTAGAATAGAGTTGTGCAAGTATTTTTTAACAACCCTTTGTATTTCTGGGGTGTCTGTTGTTATTTCTCCTCTTTCATTTCTGATTTTGTTTATTTAAGTCCTCTCTTTTTGCTTCTTACTGAGCTTGGTTGGAGGTTCATCAATCTTGTTTATCCTTTCAAAGAACTAGCTCTTGGTTTCATTGATCTTTTGTTGTTGTTTTTTGGTCTCTATGTCATCCATTTCTGCTCTGATCTTTATTATTTCTTTCCTTCTGCTCACTCTGGGCTTTTCCTGTTGCTCTCTTTCTAATTCTTTGAGTTGTTGAGTTAGAATATTTATTACCATTTTTTCTAGTGTTTTTGAGGTAGGCCTGTAAAATTATGAACTTCCCTCTCAGGACTGCTTTCATTGTGATCCATAGTATTTGCATGTTGTGTTTTTATTGTCATTAGTCTCCAGGATATTTTTAATTTCTTATTTGATCTAATTGATAACTCAATCATTGTTTAATTGCATGTTATACTGCTCCAAGTGTTTGAGTTTTTTGTAATGTTTTCATTGTAGTTTATTTCTAATATTATGCCACTGTGGTCTGAGAAAATGCTTGATATGTTTTCAATCTTTTTGAATTTGGGGAGATTTGTTTTGTGACTCAGTATGTGGTCTATTTTTTAAAATGTCTTATGTATACTTGAGAAGAATGTATATTTCGTGACTTTGGGGTGAAATGTTCTGAAGATGTCAATTAGGTCCATCTAAATTCTAGAGTCATTCAGAATTGCTGTTTCTTTACTGATTTTTTGTCTAGAGCAGTGGTTCTTAACCCTTTTTAATGCTGTGACCTTTTAATACAGTTCCTCATGTTGTGGTGACCCCTGATCATAAAATTACTCTTGTTGCTACTTCATAACTGTAATTTTGCTACAGTTATGAATCATAACGTAAATATCTATGTTTTCTGATGGTCTTAGCCTCTACAACAGCGGTTCTCAACTTGTGGGTCGTGACCCACAGGTTGAAAACTGCTAACAAGGTCACAGCATTAAAAAAGTTTGAGAATCACTGGTCTAGAGGACCTATCCAGTGATGTCAGTGGTGTATTAGAGTCCCCTACTATAATTTTATTGTTGTTGATCTCTCCCTTGATATCTCCCAGGAGTTTTTTGTTTGTTTGTTTGTTTTTTATGTATTTGGGTGCTCCTGCATTGGGTGCATATATGTTTATCAGAGTTATGTCCTCTTGCTGAATCATTTCTTTTATTATTATGAAGTGGCCTTCCTTATCTCTTGCTATGGCCTTTATTTTGAGGTCTATTTTGTCAAATATAAGTACTGATACTCCAGCTTTTTTTAAATTTCCATTTCCCTGAAAGATGTTTTTCCATCCCTTCACTTTCAATCTGTATGAGTTCCTTTTTCTGAGGTGGATCTCTTGTAGACAACATATATATGGGTTGTGTTTTTATCCATTCAATCATTCGATGCCTTTTGATTGCAGAATTTAGTTAAATTTTTTAAATATATTTCACTGATTTTTTTTTTACAGAGAGGAAGGGAGAGAGATAGAAAATCAGAAACATCGATGAGAGAGAGACATTGATCAGCCACCTCCTGCATACCCCACAGTGGAGATGTGCCCACAAGCAAGGTACATGCCCCCAACCAGAATCGAACCTGGGACCTTTCAGTCAGCAAGCTGACACTCTATCCACTAAGCCAAATCAGTCTCGGCTTAGTTCATTTATTTTTAAAGTTATTATTGAAAGGCACTTATTTGTAGCCATTTTTATTTTTGTGTCTTTGTTCCTTCTTACCTTTTATTTTTTCTTTTTAAACCAGCCCCTATAGCATTTCTTGTGTCGCTGGCTTGGTAGTTATAAACTCACTTAGCATTTTTTTGTCTGTGAAGCTCCTTATTTTCCCTTCAATTTTGAGTGATAACCTTGCTGAATAGAGTATTCTTGGATTCATTCCCTTGGTTTGCATCACTTTATAACTTTCTTTTCATTCTTTTCTGGCTTGATGTGTTTCTGTTGATAAATCATTTGATAATCTAATGGGAGCTCCCTTGTATGTAACTTTCTGTCTCTCTCTTGTAGTCTTTAAGATTATCTCTTTGTCTTGAATATTTGCCATCATAATTATGATGTGTCTTGGTGTGGTTCTTATTGGGTTCATCCTGTTTGGGACATTCTGTGCTTGTGGAACTTTTTTCTTCACCACATCAGGGAAGTTTTCTGACATTATTTCTTTAAATAGCTCTTCTAACCCTTGTTCCTCTTTCTGTTGTTCTAGCACCCCTATTATTCATATGTTGCTTTGTTTCATGTTGTCCCATAGCTCCCTTAGGCTCTCCTCCTGTTTTGTTTTGCTTTTTCCTCTAGTTTCAATTCAGTTTGGCTCTGTTTTGCTTCCGTCTCTTCTAATTCACTAATTCAGTCCTCCACTTTTCCTAGTCTATTATTGAAAATTCATGGTGTTTTTTTTGTTGCAGTTATAACACTCTTCATTTCTTCTTGATTCTTACATAAGATGCTGATTTTTTTTCTTACATCCAGTTTATGAACTCTATGACTTTTATTCTGAATTCTTTTTCTGACATATTGTTTCACTTAGCTACTTTTCAGGCAATTCCTCCTTTTCTTTCCTTTGAGGGTATCTTTGTCTACCCATTTTTGGTCTCACTGACTGGTCTAGATGTCAAGCTGTACAAGGGCTGCTCCTTGTGTGGTAGTAGCTTCTCTAACTGTGGTTGCTCCTCGGGCAAACACGGTAGCAGATGTTTCTCAGTTGGCGGTGGCTAATCTGTTGGGTGCTGTTCGCAGCAGTTATGCCTCCTCTGGCTGGTGGTGGAGGCTGCTTGTATAGCTGCTGTTCCTTGGATGGGGGTGGGCTGATTACAACGTTGCTGTTCCTCAGATGGGGATAGGTTGCTTGTGTCCACTGCTCCTTGGATGTGGACAGTCTGCTTATGTGGTTGCTGCTCCTCAGATGGGAGGGGGAACTGCTCATGTGGCACAGCTGCTGCTCTTCAGACAGGTGCAGGGTGTGCGTGCAGCTGCTGCTCCTCACAGGGGGATATGCTGCATGGGGCTGCAGCTCCTCAGTAGTGGGTGGGCTGCTCAAGCAGCTGCTGCTCCTCGGATAGAGAGAGCTGCTCACGTGCTTTCTGCTCTTCAGATGGTTGAACTGGCTGCTCACACAGGTGCTGTTCCTTTGACAGGGGCAGACCACTTGAAGCTGCTGCTCTTAGGCTTGTGATGGGGTGCTCACAGTGCTGCTGCTCCTTGGACAAGAGCAGGCTGCTCACATGTCTGCTGTTCACGTGGTTGCAATGCCCTGGGCCAGGAAAAAGCCAGAAACTTCTGAATTATATTTTACTTTCTCTAATACCTATAATTTATTTTTACTTTCCCACATTCCAAATAAAAAAAACTATAATGGTATTTTATGCAAGATTTATCTTTGGGTTTCTTAAAATGGTCACAAAGTAACACAAAAATTTACTTTGTCATTACATTAAAATAAAGACATCTTAAATAATAAAAGAGTAATATGCAAATTAACAATTATTCCACTATATCCACAAGCCATTCCCACAAGCCAATCAGGAGTGAGTATTCAAATTAACGCAACCAAGATGGCTGCGAGCAGGAGGCTTTGGAAGGCCCAGTCCTCCAGTCAAGGCTACAAAGTTTCAATTATAGAAGATAAATAAATCCAACAAAAATGGCAGCAGCCATAGAGCTGGAGAAAGCAGGAGCTTGAGTTGCCCCCAGGAATGGAGGAAGCCAAGCTTCCACAGCTCTGGCCTGCCTTGGTCTACACTTAAGGCTACAAAGTTTCAAATATAGAAGATAAGTAAATCTCAGATACCGGGGCCTGTACTTGTGTCACTGGGGGTGGGGGGCATGGCCGGCCTGCAAACTACCACAGGTCCCTCACACAGGCTGCCCCATGCCCCAAGGGAACCCCCACCCTGATCCGGGACACTCTTCAGGACAAACCAGCTGGCCCCCACCTATTCACCAGTCCTATACCCTATTTAATAAAAGAGTAATATGCAAATTGACCATCACTTCAACACACAATATAGCTGTTCCCATGTGGTCAAACATGGATACCCCATGTAGACACAAGATGGTGACAAAAAGATGGCCAGCAAGGGAGGGCAGTTGGAAGGGATCAGGCCTACAAAGGAGGGCAGATGTGGGCAATCAGGTCAGTAGGGGACAACAGTTGGGATGGATCAGGCCTGCAAGGGAGGGCAGTTGGGAACAATCAAGCCTGCAGGGGAGGGCAGTTAGTGGTGACCAGGCTGGCAGAAGAAGGAAGTTGGGTGTGACTGGGCTTGCAGGGAAGGGCAGTTGTGGGGACTCAGGCCTGCTGGAGTGAGCAGATAGGGGTGACCAAGCCTATAGGGGAGGGAAGTTAGGGGCAAATAGGCTGGCAGGGGAGTGGTTAGGGAGTGATCAGGCTGGCAGGCAGAAGTGGTTAGGAGCAATCAGGAAGGCAGGCAGGCAAGCAGTTGGAAGCCAGCAGTCCTGGATTGTGTGAGAGATGTCCAATTGCCTATTTAGGCCCAATCCTATCGGGCAGTTGGACATCCCTGGAGGGGTCCCAGATTGGAGAATGTGCAGGGTTGGCTGAGGGACACACCCCCCATGCACAGATTTCATGCACAGTGCCTCTAGTTAAGAATAATTATCTAAATTAAGTGCAAAAGTATTATAAAAATGCTTGCCTACCAAACTTGTCATAAACAACACCTCAAAGAACAAAAATGAATTTATATTTCCAGATTAATGATGGGTATAGTATAATATCCTAATATAAACATCTTTCAACAATTTGAATACTTTTAATGTACCCATATACTCATGTACAAAAAATATTATAGTATCTATCTGCTAAATGTAATTTTTCCAACATTTGAAATTAAGACATCTTACAAACAAATACCAAATCAAGGACATGACACTTAGGTCTTTAAAAATAAAACAAAAAAAGCACTGATTTGAATAAAGTGATCCTAATATATCTCATCAGTTAAATAAAATGGTCCAAGTCAAATAATCACTAAGTTCAGCCCAATGAAAGGCTGAAAACTAAGAGTATCTCTATTAAGTTGAGAAACAGAGAGAGCTGGAAAAGAATTACGTGTGGCTATTTGAAAATGATAGACTAAAATAAACACCAATGTGTTTTAAAAGGCTCTTTCATTAAAAATGCCTTTGCTTTGTGTTAAAATAGACTTTGACTCAATGAGATGTAAAATGACCCTAGAGGCCTCAAACATCTTGGCAACAAGCAGGCAGAAGCAGCAACACATCTGCCAAGATAGGTCTATTCCCCAATTCCCCTTTCACATGGTCAGGGAGGATAATGGAAAATATTTAGATGTGGAGCCAAAAATATGAAGAATAAAGGACAGAATACCTAACCTCAGGGAGCAGAACCAAGGCCCAATCAAAAACTATATTCTAACCGATAATTCAATGACCTTGCAAAATTTGACCTCCTGGCTGGATTTCAGAATTTTCATGAGCCAGGCACTGTCTATGTGTTTCCTATTATACACCTTTTTTAATGTAATAATGTTTGTAGTCTCTCTTCTTCATTGTAGAGTGTTGCATGTGCTTGTATGAATCACATGATTTGTTTTTGTTTTAGTGCATGATTTTCTGAATCAAGAGATACTAGTTTCAGAAATTAGTTTTAATTTTAGACCTAACTTTAATTTTAGACCTAACCTTAATTTTAAGTTGGTACTGTGATTGGGTAAGATGCGGTGGGTGTTTTGAAATGGGCTAAGTATATTTTGTTTGCAGGAAGAAGGTAAATATTTCAGACCAGCAGACTATGGTGGATTTTAATATTTGCTTATAATTTTCATTTCCTTCCTTTTGTTGCCATTCTTCTCTTATTCACCACACTGTGCTGGGACATCTGGCCTTCTTAGAATGGAAGCATAAGTGAACCTGAGGGTTCTAAGCAGAAGCTGTGAGAGACATCCTGTGCATATATGTGTGAGCCACTCCTTCCCTGCTCCTTCTCTTCATGGTAAGTTTAGTGACTACCGATAACTTTTCAGTGTGTGAGTGTACATACAATGTTCCTGGAATAAGGATACATTATTTATACTTAACAGCAATAACTACTATGACTCTTCACACTCAATTCCTCTCTGTTCTGGGACAATGTGATAAGAGCCAGATAGTCAGGCTAGCATATATACATAAGTTTCTTGAAACACAGGTGTGAAATTCTAAAATTATGAATATATAAGTTTACACAGTAGTAGGACAGCTGTCCCCTCTCCCCTTTTGATAGAGGGAGACAAACCTTGGCTCCCTAGACATTTACAATCCTTTGGAATATAAACAACTGGCCCCATGACTCTGGCCAGAAATTATGGAGATTTATCTTCCTTTTTTTATACCTTCCACTTTCTCTTTATGTATAACCTCTAGGATGGTGAGGGATGAGGAATTTGGTCAGATATTGAGAGTGATAAGATATTGAGAGTGGAAAATTTTGGCTGAACCAACTTAACAGGATTCTTGCTGAAACTGGGCAATGCGAAATCTGACAAGGAAATCCTAAAATCAAGGCCTAGTTGGGAAGAATATTCAGAGGAGACAGACTAAAGTTTGGTCAAAGAGAGACTTTATCAATTGCAGAGATATTTCCATGAATAGAGTTTCTTTCCTCTAGTAGTGATTTAGGAAAATTTAGTGCTTGAAGCAGATTGCATCAAAAGTTATGTCAAAATATCTAATTTCACTGAGTGAACAAACATTTAACTGAATCCAAAATTAGGCTGTAACCAAGTTTTAGATAGAAATGTTAATAAAAGGTAAACATTTTTCATTTTACTGTCAAAAACAGTCTTTTTAATTCTTAAATTTTTTAAATATCTTGCTTAAGACCTTAAAACAAAGACTACTATTTAGGAAGTAAAAAATAACTGATGAGGGAAAGGTAAAAGAGTTCTCTGTATATTTTCTGCTTGACAGTCCCTTCCCACATAATGAATCCATTTCATTTTTTCCTACAGAAAGATCTGCTGTCTCTTGAGAAATATTCCTGTGAAAGATCAATCAGAAAGAGGACACCTTGAAGTCTCCTGGTCTTTTAGTGTGGATGATTGAAATACTTAATTTAAGGCTTTAAACTAAGAAAAACAACAACAACAGAATTTAGAAAAGACTGTTCTGGAAAAAAAATAGGAGTAAACAGGAGGGAATTAGTTAATCTTCCATCCACCTATAATAAGAAACATTAGGAACAAAAACTACAAAAACCTGGAGAGTATTATGCTAAGTGAAATAAGCCAGTCAGAGAAAGATAAATATCATATGATCTCACTCATATGTGAAATATAATGAATAAAATAAATTGATGAACAAAATAGATCTAGAGACCTATAAGCATGAACAGACTGTTGAACCTCAGAGGGAAGGCAGGGAAAGGTAGGTGGATGGGTGGTGATCAACCAAAGAATTTGTATGCATATATACACAGAGTGGTTAGATTAGTATGATCTCTGAAGCATAATAATCTAGCCACTCAGTGTATATCCTATGTAATAAAATGCTAACATGCAAATTGTCCCCTCAACCAGGAGTTTGGCCAGCAAGCAGGCTGACCAACTGCTCATGTCCCCTCCCCCTGGCCAGGCTGGCTGGACCCCACCCATGCACAAATTCATGCACCAGCCCTCTATTCTGGCCATTCAGCATATATAACATATAACCAATAGGGTAGTGAAGGTCTTGGGTTGGGGGTTCTGGTGGGCCAGAAGAGTTCAATGGGGAGAAAAAAGGGAACATATGTAATGCTTTCAACAATAAATATTTAAAAAATAACAATAATAATCTCAATTGTTCACAGTCACAATTTATGAGTTCAAATGATCACTTACTGCTATTGTGCTAAAAAATTATGTACCTATTCTAAGTAATTCTATATTTCTAGAAATGGAAGTGATAATTATTTTTTCTGATTTTTTTAATTATATGAGATTATCCATTTTAAAATGTCTTGCATAAGGTGCCAAATAAGTATTTGCTTTTATGTTTTTTTTTAGCCAATTATCACTTTCAACATTTTCTAATGTGTCTCCTCAGCCAAAGTTAATTGAGTTTAAATTGTGCCTTATTACCTGAAGTCATGTGATTTTGTATCAACTGGAAGAACAGTATGTAATGGAGTGATGTTCCATGGATTGACCAGATTTCTAGGCTCAATGTTAGCATTATCCTTGTATATTTTTGAGTCATTCACTCAAATTATCCAAAGGTTAGTTTCCTTAAACCATGGGATATTGAAATGCCAGGAAACAAACTTATAAAATAATGAGCACTAATATAAACAAAGTAGGAAAGTAATAACTTAACCAAAAATTGCAAAACTTTAAAATCGAGAGAAAAGTTGATATAATAACAATTTAGAAAAGCAGCCAAAGGACTTGTTTGCATGCATATGGGCCTAACCAATGGACATAGACAACAGAGGGGTGAGTGCATGAGTAGGGGAATGGGGGTCAAGGGGGGAATAAAGACACATATGTAACACCTTAATCAATAAAGAAATTTTTTAAAAAAGAAAAGCAGATGGGGAAAAAAAGAAACATCATTATTTATAAAATACAATATAAAATTTTCAATTAATTCTGAATACAATATATTCCAAACTCAGATAAAAATCCTAAGGGATTCTGATTAAGGTAGCAGCCTAAGTAAACACCATACTAGAATCCTCTGACAACTACATCAAAACTGCAACTAAGTTAAAGAACAACCCTCCATGAGAACAGCCTGAAGACTAGCTAAACAGAAGTCTTCTATTCAGAAGTAACATCAATACTGATAGGAGGGTTGGAGATGCAGAAGGTACAGGCACCACACTCAAAGTGTTGCTGTTAAGAAATGGTGTGTACTTGTGTGTGTGTGGGGGGGGGCATTTACCAGTGTGAGGAGGTCCTTTCTCTAAGAGTAAAGAGTCTCAGACTCACTTGAGCTCCTCAGCTCAGGGTCCAAGGGCCAGAAAGAGAATCCAAATTCTTGGCTGTGAAAACGTTGAAAGAGAGGGCTACATGCTAATGTCCCAGGTTTCCCTTAAGGGGCAGGCACTGGGATTTCTTCTCTGACAGACTCATTTGCTTTGAGCTCTAGCATTGGGATAGGAGCTTGAAAGCATCAGGGATATAAAGTTGGAACTTCACTGTCTAGCTTCAGAGCAAGGGTGAAGGGGAAGTTTACCTTCAGATAGAAGTGCAGCAGAAGCCATTGTTTTTTCATTGTCCCTCCCCTACCCAGCTTGCATACTTTCGATAATTCATTTAAATGTAAATGGTTTAAATGCTCCAATCAAAAGGTTAGTTTCTATTAACATCTTCCTCTATCTCTTTTTTCAGTGTCCTGTAGTTTTCTGCATATAGAACTTTTACCTATTTAGTTAGGTTTATTCCTAGGTCCCTTAATTTTTTTGGTGTGATGGTAAATGGGATTGCTTTTTTAGTCTCTCTGTAATTTCACTCTTAGTGGATAGAAATGCCACAGAATTCTTAGCATTAATTTTCTATCCTGCTACATTGCCAAATTCATTAATTAAGTCAATTAGTTTTGGAATGGAGTCCTTTGGGTTTTTTATGTACAATATCATGTCATCTGCAAATAAGGACAGCTTTACTTCTTCTTTTCCAATTTGGATGCCTTTTATTTCTTCTTCTTGTCTAATTGCAATGGCTAATACTTCCAGTATTATGTTGAACAGGAGAGCTGAGAGTGGGCATCCCTGTCTTGTTCCTGTTCTTAGGGGAAATGGTTTTAGTTTTTGCCCATTGAGTATGATGTTAGCTGTGGGTTTATCATATATGGCTTTTATGATGTTGAGGTATGCTCCTTCTATTCCCACTTTGCTGAGAGTTTTTATCAAGAAAGGGTGTTGGGAAGTCCAGGAAAATGGCGGCGGAATAGACGGACATGTCTGGAGCTTTGTCGCTGGGCAGAGGGAGAGAGAGCAGCTTAGAGTCACATGGGGAGTGTTTGTTGGCAAATTAAGAGTCAGTTATCCTCCAGGAGAAGGCGTGGAACTGTGGGACAGTGCTCTCCTGGCCAGGCAGCCCCACTGCCACTGGGTTTGTGTCGGCCAGAGCCACCAGCGCGAACGCGGAGACCTCGACATCTTGCAGAGGGAGGTGAATGTCTGTGGTGGTCTGAAGCCTGCGGCTGGCTGAAACACCTACTGAACAGCCGGAGACCCAGAACACCGCTCTCCAATCGACATAGACACGCGGCGGATTCAGAGACCCACATGGCACACGGAAAGGTCAGATTTCGCCTGGGATAAGGGAAGGTCTCCTGCCCCTCAGAACAGAGACGCGCACATGGTGGGAGCCGGGCTGTGGGAAAGCTGCCTCTGGAGTGGTCCACTGAGGTGGGCAGGGTGTGATCCCTAAGTGTGGAGGCAAGCTCTCCGAGCTGTTGACAGAGGGGAGCTCTGGAAAACGACTCATTTTTTTATCTGAGGCAGAGGGACAGCCTGGGAGTTATTACAGTGTCCCAACTGCAAAATCCCCACAAACCGGCTTTGAGAATCACAGAGTAGCAGGATCTGAGCACAGCCTAGAGAGGTCCTGTATTTTGTCTCAGAGATCAATTCCAAAACACTGCCACCCAGTGGATGGTGCATAAATTGACTATCGCATAACCACAAAAGAATAAAGAGATTAAAACGTCAACAGTGCAACACAGAGAACTGCAATACCTTCCCTACTGGGAAACAGGATGCCAAGCAGAATAATAGTGGAAGTGAATGACCACTCTATTTTTTTTTATCTTTTTCCTTTTTCTTTTTTTTAATTTTTTTAATCATTTTTACATATTGTAATTAAAAGACTATTTTTTTTTCTTTTTGCCTCAATTGATTTTATCTTTTTGATTACTACATTTTTGTTTTCAACTAGTATTATTAATTACTAATAGTATTTCACCTTTTTGGACATTCTATTTTCATCTTTCCTTTAGCATAATTTTACTCCAACTCAACTCTACCTTTATGACAACATTTTCCTCCTAACTTTCCCCATTTTGTTGTCTTGTTTTTCTTTCCCTTTTGCAACTTTAGTTTCCCCCTATTTTTTTCTCTTTACCTGGTTAAAATTTCAGCCCACTTATATACCTAATTTCAAAGCCCCTACTACAAGTCCATACAAAACTCTCTCCTCTTGTCTTCACTAGCAAAAAAGTTGATTTTTTCTCTATGTCATTTTGTTACTATTTGCCTGAACAGTGATTATATCGATTTTTTGAACTTTTTCATGAGATTGTTTTAGCGTATTCTACTTGTTTCATTTTGCTTTTTGCTTGCTTTGTTTTTTACCTCTTTTTTCCCTCGCCTCCTTCAATACCAGTTGTTATCTGCAGTTTATATTAATTTCTAGGTACTGGTTGCTGGCCTTTATTGGGAGTAGTGACTGTTCTATTGGAGTTTTCTCCTGACATCTATATTTTGTTCCCCTTTCCTCTCTTATCCACTTTCTTTTCTCTCTGACTTTGTTTCTCTTTCTCTTTTCTTTTTCTTTTTCTCCTTTTTTTAAAATTTAATTTTATTTTATTTTTAGTTCTTTTATTTATTTATTTTTTTCTCCCTCTCCCAATTTGATTTTGGCACTTCTTTCCTTTCAATTTCCTCTTCCTCTTTCTGTACTTATCCCTAATTTGTCTTTCATTGGTGGTCACCTTATTGGTGATTATTAACATGGTGATTACATTTCTGTTCAGTGCCTTGGGTGCTGTACCGAGTCATGTTGTAGTTTGTGCCTTTGAATCAACGTAGGAGAGAGAACTACATAACCAGACACCCAGAGAAGAAAAACCATGAGCAGAAGAAGAAACAGCCCACATATGACAGATAGGCAGGTATCACCAGAAAAGGAAGTAAATGAAATAGAAACAGACATAAGCCTGCCAGAGAAAGAGTTCAGAGAAATGATCATAAAGTGGATGAAAAGAATGGAAGACAAGTTCGACATTGTGAGTAAGAGCCAAGAGGAAATGAAGAATTCCCAAGAGGAAATGAAGAAGAAGCAAGAAGAAATGCAGAAGCAATAAGAAGAAATGCAAAAGACGCAGGAAGAAATGCGGAAGAAACTAAAAGAAATGCAGAATAATTAAGAAGAAATGAAAAATGACATCACTGCTATAAAGAACTCAATAGAAAGCATCAAAAGTAGACTAGAAGAAGCAGAGGACCGCATCAGTGATCTGGAAGACATGGTAGAAAAAAATAGCCAAGTACAGCAGCTTCTAGAAAAAAAAGTTAAAAAGCAAGAGGAGAGCCTAAGGGAACTTTGGAATAATGTGAAACAAAACAACATCCACATAATTGGGGTTCCAGAAAGAGTGGAAACTGAACAATGATTAGAGAACCTGTTTGAAGAAATAATGACAGAAAATTTCCCCAATATAGAAAAGAAAAAACCCACACAAATCCAAGAAGCTCACAGAATCCCAAGCAAAATTAACCCCAACAAACCAACACCAAGGCACATTATAATTAAATTGGCAAACACTGACAACAAAATAAGAATCTTAAAAGCAGCCAGAGAGAAACAGAAAGTTACATACAAAGGAACCCCCATAAGACTAGCTACAGACTTCTCAATAGAAAATCGTCAGGCCAGAAGAGAATGGAATGAAATATACAAAGTCATGCAAAGGAAGGGTCTGAATCCAAGAATACTGTACCCTGCAAGACTCTCAATCAAAACTGAAGATGAAATCAAAAGCTTCAGAGACAAAAAAGACAAAGGGAATATATTACCACCAAACCAGCAATGCAAGAAATGTTAAAGGGTCTGCTGTAATAAAAAGAAAGAGGAAACAAAGAAGGAACTCGGGAGTAAGGACTAAAAATGGCAACAGATAAGTACTTATCTATAACAACTTTAAATGTAAATGGATTAAATGCTCCAATCAAAAGACATAGGGTAACCAATTGGATAAGAAAACATGATCCATATATCTGCTGTCTGCAAGAAACACACCTCAGGAAAAGAGATGCACACAGATTGAGGGTGAAGGGATGGAAGATGGTATTTCAGTCAAATGGAAATGAAAAAAAAGCTGGGATTGCAATACTTATATCTGACAAATTAGGTCTCAAAGTGAAGGATATAACAAGAGATAAAGAAGCCCACTTCATAATACTAAAGGGAACAATCCAATCGGAAGAAATAACTCTGGTAAACATATATGCACCCAATATAGGAGCACCTAAATACATAAAAAAAACAAAACTCTTGGAGGATATTAATGGAGAGATTGACAGCAATACAATCACAGTAGGAGACTTTAATACCCCACTGTCACCATTGGACAAATCCTCTAAACAAAAAGTCAGCAAAGAAACATCAATCCTAAATGACACACTAGACCAGATGGAATCAATTGACATCTTCAGAACATTTCACCCCAAAGCCACAGAATATACATTCTTCTCCAGTGCACATGGGTCATTTTCAAAGATAGATCATATGTTGGGTCATAAGAAAGTCTCTTCAAATTCAAGAAGATAGAAATCATATCAAGCATATTCTGAGACCACAGTGGCATAAAACTGAAAATCAACTATAATAAAAACATTAGAAAGAAATCAAACACATGGAGACTAAACAGCATGCTATTAAACAACGACTGGGTAACCAGAGAGATCAAGGAAGAAATAAAAAGAACATCATGGCGACAAATGACAATGACAACACAACAATACAAAATTTTTGGGACACAGTGAAAGCAGTCTTGAGAGGGAAGTTCATAGCCCTACAAGCCTACTGCAAAAAAACAGGAAACAATGGTAATAAATTACCTAACCCTACAACCCAAAGAGCTAGAATGAGAGCAACAAGAAAAGCCCAGTGTAAGCAGAAGGAAGGAAATAGTGAAGATCAGAGCAGAGATAAACAACTTGGAGACCAAAGAAACAATTCAAAAGATCAACGAAACCAAGAGCTGGTTCTTTGAAAGGATAAATAAGATTGATGGACCTCTAGCTAGGCTCACCAAGAAGCAAAGAGAGCACAAGGACAGCTCCAGGGATTACCCAGTCACGTGAGACTCAGGGGCTGTGGAGGGCGGGGCCAACTGGAAGGCAAGGCGGTCCCTTAAGCCCTGAGACTCCACCCATCCCAAGCTCAACAGAGGCTTCTGCGGCTTTGCATGTCTGGCATTATAAGGCTGAATCCAACACAGAAGTTTCCCCGACATAGTGAAAATGCCAAGACAAGGGAAGGGATCACAAACAAAAGAAATGGAGGAAAAAAAACGACTGGATATAGAGTTCAAAACCACGCTTATAAAGTTTTTCAAGAATATGCTAGAAAAGATGGATAAATTTATCAAGTTTTAAGAGGAGATGAAAAAGGACCAACTAGAAATGAAACATTCACTGACTGAAATAAAAAAATATTATACAGAGTCCTAACAGCAGACTAGAGAAAGGCAAGAATCAAGTCAAAAATTTGAAATATAAAGAAGCAGAAAACACGAGAAGACCCAAGTAAACAAAATCATAAATGAAAGAGGAGAAATAACCACAGACCCTGTGGAAATACAAAGGATTGTTAAAAAATAATATGAACAACTCTATTTCAACAAACTGGACAACCTGCAAGAAATGGACATGTTCCTAGAAAAAATATAACCTTCCAAAACTCAATGAGGAGGAATCTAAACATCTCAATATTCCAATAACTATGGAAGAAATTGAAGCAGTCATCAAAAAGCTTCCAACAAATAAAAGCCCTGGACCAGATGACTACACAGAAGAGTGTTACCAAACATTCAAGGAAGAATTAAAACCTATCCTCCTCAAGACTATTCAAAAGCATTCAAGAAGGAACACTTCCAAACACCTTCTATGAAGCCAGCATCACCCTAATACCAAAACCAGATAAAGACAACACAATGAAAGAGAATTATAGGCTAATATCTCTCATGAACATAGATGCCAAAATCCTCAACAAAATTCTAGCAAATCATATTCAGTAGTACATCAGAAATATCATACACCATGACCAAGTAGGATTCATCCCAGAAATGCAGGGATGGTACAATATCCGCAAATCAATAAACATGATACATCACATAAACAAATTGAGAGATAATAGTCATATCAATTGATGCAGAAAGAGCATTTGACAAAATCCAACACCATTTCTTGATTAAAAACTCTCAGCAAAATGGAAATAGAAGGAGCATACCACAACATCATAGAAGCTATACATGATAAACCCACAGCTAACATCATACTCAATGGGCAAAAACTAAAACCATTTTCCCTAAGAACAGGAACAAGACAGGGATGTCCACTCTCAGCTCTCCTGTTCAACATAATACTGGAAGTATTAGCCATTGCAATTAGACAAGAAGAAGAATAAAAGGCATCCAAATTGGAAAAGAAGAAGTAAAGCTGTCCTTATTTGCAGATGACATGATATTGTACGTAAAAAACCCAAAGGACCCATTCCAAAACTAATTGACTTAATTAATGAATTTGGCAATGTAGCATGATAAAAAATTAATGCTAAGAATTCTGTGGTATTTCTATACACTAAGAGTGAAATTACAGAAAGAGAGACTAAAAAAGCAAGATACCTAGGAATAAACCTAACTAAAGAGGTAAAAGACCTATTTGTAGACAACTATAGGACACTGAAAAAAGAGATAGAGGAAGATGTTAACAGATGGAAGAGCATACCATGCTCATGGATTGGGAGAATCAACATCATTAAAATGTCCATACTACCCAAAGCAATCTATAGATTCAATGCACTACCTATTAAAATTCCAACGACATATTTCACAGACCTAAAAAAATTCTTCATAGAGTCATCTGGAACAAAAAAAGACCACGAATAGCTACAGCAATTTTGAGAAAGAAGAATAAAGTAGGTGGGATCTCAATACCAGATTTCAAGCTATACTACAATGCAACTGTTCTCACAACAGCCTGGTACTGGCACAAGAACAGACATATAGACCAATGGAATAGAATAGAGAACCCAGATATCCACTCAAACCACTATGCTCAACCAATATTTGACAAAGGAGACATGAACATTCAATGGAGCCAAGAGAGCCTCTTCAATAAATGGTGTTGGGAAAGTTGGACAGATACATGCAAAAAAATGAAACTGGACCAACAACTTACACCAAATACAAAAATAAACTCAAAATGGATATAGAACTTAAACATTAGAAGGGAAACCATACTATACTAGAGCAATCCACAGGCAGCACAATCTCAGATATATGTGGAAAGAACTTCTTCACTGATACTGCTCCAAAGGCAATGGAAGCTAAAGAAAAAATAAAGAAATGGGACTACATCAAAATAAAAAGCTTTTGCACAATAAAAGAAACCATCAACAAAACAACCATAAAGATCACAGTATGGGAGAACATATTTGCAAATGTTATCACTGATAAAGGTTTAATCTCCAAAATCTACAGCCAACTTATACAACTTAATAAAAGGAAGATAAATGACCCAATAAAAATATGGGCATCGGACCTAAATAGAACTTTTTCGAAAGAAGACAGAAGAAGGCCAAGAGACACATGAAAACATGTTCAAAATCACTAATCATCGGAGAGATGCAAACCAAAACGACAATGTGATACCATCTTACACCTGTCAGAATGGCAATCATCAACAAATCAACAAATGACAAGTGTTGGCGAGGATGCGGAGAAAAAGGAACCCTTGTGCACTGTTGGTGGGAATGCAGACTCGTGCAGCCACTGTGGAGAACAGTATGGACTTTCCTCAAAAAAACTAAAAATGGATCTCCCATTTGACCCTGTAATCCCACTCTTAGGAATTTATACTAAAGAATCACAAACACCAAGCAGAAAGGATTTATGCACCCCTATGTTCATAGGAGCACAATTTACAATAGCTACAATTTGGAAACAACCTAGGTGCCCGTCAGCAGATGAATGGATCAGAAAACTGTGGTACATCTACACAATGGAATTCTATGCTGCCATTAAAAAGAAGGAATTCTTACCATTTGCAGCAGCCTGGTTGGAACTGGAGAGCCTCATGCTTAGTGAAATAAGCCAGTCAATGAAGGAGAAGCATCACATGATCTCACTCATTTGTGGGTAATAAAGAATATTATAAACTGATGAACAAAAGGATAGATACAGAGGCAGTAAAGCTTCAAACAGACTGAAATTACAGCAATAAGATTAAAGTTAGGTGAGGTAGATAAGAGATTAATTAAGGACTTGTATGCATACATATAAGCATAACCAATGAACATAGACACTGGGGGGTTGGGGTATGCCTGGGAGGAAGGAAGTCAATGGGGAGATATGTATAAAAATTTAAAAAAAAAAGTTTAGTTTCCACTGATACACAGATAAAGAAAAATGGACACAATGGAATATTACTCTGCCATAAAAAAGAACAAAATTGTGATATTTGCAACAATATCACTAGGAAGTAACCAAATTCATGCAGGTCCTAAAGGTATTTAACATTTGGAATACAGAAGTGGTATTAAGTTAATTTACTATTTTCATAGCACCTAGTCTGAGAGGTGGCTCCAGTCTATAGTCTATATTGTGCCACATGGTTAAAAATTCAATAAGAACCCCACAGTGTTTCTTCTCTGAAGAATGAGAGATATTGGAAGTCACTCAAGGCTTTATAAAAATCTGTCCAAATCCCAAACCCGAGTGACCTCTGAGCAGTCTACCTATGGATCCAAGAACTGGGCTAAGATTCGGCAGTCGGTCTTCCCAGTAAATCTGATCCCCTACTAAAACAAAAAGGAGAGAGGTTGGAGGATGTGGGGGAGAAGGAGAGATAACAGAAGGAAAGACTCTGTGGAAGTCTACTAATAGAATCCGGAGTCTTCAAATATAATCCCACAATGTCTAAGCTATAATTCAAAATTACTCAACATCTGAAGAAAAAGAAAAATGTGACATATTCTCAAGAAAAAAGACAATCAATCAAAATAAATCTTGTAACTACCTCAATGTTGCATTTTATAGATATTATCCTTGTACTTAAGGAAAAAGGAAAATTAGAGTAAAATAAAAGATAATACATATCAGCAGAGTAATAGATACTATTGAAGTAGAAAAATCTGGGGAGCAGGATTGAAAGGCTGGGTGAAAAGAGTGAAGGGATTAAGAAAAACAAAACAAAACAAAACAAAAAACAATCCTAACTGGTTTGGCTCAGTGGATTGAGCTTTGGGCTGTGGACTCAAGGGGCCCAGGTTTGATTCTGGTCAAGGGCATGTACCTTGGTGATGGGCACATACCCAGTTTAGAATGTGAAGGAAGCAGCTAATGGGTTTTTCTCTCTCATTGATGTTTCTAACCCTCTATCCCTCTCCCTTTCTCTCTGTAAAAAAATTAATAAAATATATTTTTTAAAAAGAAAAAAAATACCCTCATAGACACAGACAACTGTATGGCAATAACCAGAGAGAAAGAGGGTGGGGGAAGGAAAAAGGAGGTAAAGGGGAATAAATGGTGATGGAAGGAGATAAAGTTTACATGGTGAACACAAAATACAATATATACATGATATATTATAGAACTGTACACTTGAAACCTATATAATTTTATTAATCAATGTCACCCAAATAAATTTAATAAAATTAAAAAAAAATAAAGATATATTTTAAAATGTAAATCTGGAAGGAAAACTCCAATTTCTGTTATAATACAGCAGAATAAAGATGAGAATAAAGAAAATAACTAATAAACATGTAGCTATATTAATAAAGTAATGAAAAATGTAAGGTGCCTCAGGAACTCATAGAAATTATCAAAGATATATATAATTATAGATAGCTGAGAGGGATATTGAGGGAAATACTTTTTTAAATATAGGTGAGAATTTTGCAATATATTAGAGACATAAATTAGCAGATTTTTGAAGGTTAGTGAATCCTAGAAGAATAATACAAAGGAAACCACTCTTAGGCTCATCATAATCAAACTGTTGAAAAACAAAGATTAAAAGAAAATGTTGAAATGAGCCAGAGAAAACCCAATTGCATGCCAGACAATAATACAGATAGCCAACTATTATTGACAATTTCAGAAATGTGAAGGATATAAGACAGTGGAAGAACAAATTACGCGACTGAAGGAAAAAGAAAAACATTCTGCCAATCCAATATTTTTATTCAGGAAAAAATATTTTAGAATGACTATGAAATAAAAAAAAATTCAAGTAAAATAGGCAAAACAAATTTACCTCTAGCTATCAGACTTTAAGCAGAGAAATGACTGAAAGATGTGCTCCAAACTATGGTATCATTCAGGTGAGTTATTTCAATGGCTCTTTGTCCAGCATTTATCACATTATATTAAAGGTATGGTCGCTCTCTTTCTCACTGGTATGTAAGGCTACCAGAAAGAAATGACAATTTTAAATATAACTCTGTTTCTCCCAGCATGTTTCACACTTTCTGGTATATAGCTTGCATTTAATAAATGCTTATTAAATTTTTGACATTTCACTTTCTAATATTTTAAGACAAACTCTCTCATTTTGTTATTACAGTAATTAAGCCAGATTTGTATTACTTTCCATATTTTAGAGACTAATAAATCAAGACCTATACAAAGTGACATACACAAGCTCACTCCTTATAAATGCATAAAATGGTTGAATCTGAATTAATCTAGTGATTTTTCAATCTCCCTATGATAAAAAGGTGAGAAAATACATATTGTGGATGCATTTCTTGTTCTAAAAATCAGTGCACAGCTAAACCATTAATTATGTCTATTTGAACTAACAGATTTAGATTTTCAATAATTTTAAATGAAATTTTATTTAATAACTAATGGCTTCGCATAATATATTTTACTGAAGTAACTACCATAAGTTTATAGTAGTGATTATGCATCATGGCTAAAAAAATTTTGACTACTTTAAATTTGGTCTGCTTCCCCAAAATATATAAAAAATGACCCTCACCATTTTGTACTCTCATGATTTTCTTTATGTTGTTTTCATTCAATAGTTAAATATATAATAAATGTAATTAAATTGCTTTTAATAATACTTTTCTTCATATGTTAATCCAGATTTATTATTAATAGGGGAGAACATATTATTTTCTATATTTGTGGTCTCATTTTAAAATTAAATACCTTAGTTTAAAGAGATTCCAGGTAACATGCACAGTTCACCATAATGATTAGTTTGGTGTCACTATGTTTTTGTCTATTTAGTGGAATTATGGCTATAGTTATCCTTTCACTCAAAATCTGGTTCAAGTACCTGAGTAATATGAAAAAAAGTAGAGGCCCAGTGCATGAATTCGTGTGTGGGTGGGGTCTCGTCAGGTTGCCCTGGTCAGGTCAAGCCAGGCAGGGGAAGGGGCTATGTATGGGTGGTTGGCCAGTTGGTCCGGCCCCTGGTTAAACTCCCAGTCGAACTCCTAGTGGAGGGGACAGCTTGCATATTAGCCTTTTATTATATAGGATAAGAAAACTAAAAGAACTGACCAGTAAAACTTTACTTAGAGAGTAGATAACCAACCTTTATCATCATTTAATGCCCTATCACCCAGGTTAAAACCCAGTTGTTAATTATTAATAGGGATTCAAGAAGTCTCTAATATTTCCTGTGCTAATTGCTAACTGGAAGCCATTTTTTCTCATATCAGCCAACATTCTTTAATATCCATTTGCATAACCCAGAAGACTATCCCCACTTAATGGGATGCTTGCCATCTATTTTGAAGCTAAATTTCATGATCATGAAACAATCCCAAATCAAGAAATTTCTATAGATGAAAGCAGAATAGTTCTACTTTCAATGACCTGTGAGTGACAGTTTATAATTATATAGTCTAATCCTATTTAATCTGAAGTGAAACGTCAATGTGTCTTTCTCTGTAGTGAATGTATTTGCTCATCAAGAAAGCAGAAATGCACTGGTGGTAACCTCAAGAGATAAATGACTTTGCTGTCATCTGGGTTGCCTTGCTTATCAACTAAAAAAACTAGACAGATAATAATGTATTAAAGATGAACTACCAGTCAGAAGTTTAGTTTGATTGTTAATTCTCTCTGATATCTTTTTTAAATGTTTGTAAAATATTTTTAAAGAGAAGAAAACTGAAGCCTTTTAGGTAAACCATAATATATATATAAACTCATTGTATCAAATAATGCATTTATATCAGTTGGCCTATTGTAATCAGCAGTAGTGTCCTTAGAAAATATGTGAAAGTATTGTAATGTTTATATTTCCACTTGTATCCCACTATACATGTGTGAGAAAGTGTAAATAAAGTCAATTTTTATCTTTCCTCTGAACCCCTCAAAGTCATTCAGTTAGCATTTTTATACAGGGGCAATAAAGTATTTTATGTATTAAATAATGTATAGTAATAATAGTTAAATATCAACCGTGACATTCTGCATTACTATTTCTGGAAAAAAATTGACAGCACATAGCTACTATAAATATATGGTTTTAAAATTAACTGCATGCTGGTTGCCAGATCTATGTGATTTTAGCATGCATGTCCTGAGCTAATTAATGTGCCTTTGACTCATACACAATCTCTATATATTATGTATATTACAATTTCATAACAGGAAAAGTATGCATATTTGCATCTTTTATGTAATGAACAGAAAATATTTTGAGGGAATTATAGCAGTGTATCTGGCAGTTAAAAGTGAGAAGTCACTTTTTTCATATTTCATATCAGTTAATTTTGACAGCTGTGGTAACAGAGTCAAAGGTTTGATCACAGCTGTCTGGGTTGCCTCTTCATCAAATCCATAGTTTCTACTTCCCAATGGATTTAGTGTCATTTCAATCAGAAAAGGCCCCTAGACAGATGCAGTCATAAGTTGGTGATATCATTTTCAGCTTTTTCTTCTGCCAGATGAGCCTGAAAAAGCTGGAAAGAACATAGAAATCAGAATATAATGTGTGGCATTAGATCAGCTAACTAGTGCATAACGTATGATGTGGCTGAAAGGAGAAATTTCCTGGAAATAAGCAGATGTAATTAGGAGACAGCAAAACTTTTAATTCTAGAAGCCTTTCATGGATTATACATGAGAGAAGATATAAATACAAGATAATTTAACATTTTGATCTATGTAATATGCTACAGCCAATATACACAGATTTCAAATCTAAAAGTAAAATAAAATAGATTCAATTGTCTATGTATTATTAAAGGAAATAATCATAAATCTATTTCCATAGAGACTTGTCATCTTAAATTGGCATTACATATTTAGTTTAAAAAGTTGCTTCCCTGAGAATCTATAAAATAGAATCTTTGTTGGGTATGTTTATTTATGGTTTTGGAAAAAAATTATGTTTCATACACATAATTAGGTTTTAAGCATTTCTTTGTAGATGGTACATGATATGTCAAGTAGCAAGAGATTCTCAGGAGAGCTGGGTACCAATGATGAAAAGGGATGGATGAGATAGCCTCTGGTTTTGTTTATAACATGAAACATAAAATTGCATAAAAGTTTATTGATTCCTTACTCTTTGCAAATTTTATGACAGTCTTGTAAAAATCACCATCCCACCTCCACCACCCTGAATACACACACACCAGTGTTTCTCAAGCTCAGCACTATTGGCATTCTGCTCTGAGCAGACTAATGCTTTATTATGCATGGTTGCATTACACAAGTAAGCAGCATCTGGTAGGTCGCTGGCCTCTGGCTGGAAATCAGCAGCACGCTTCCCCTTCAGTGTGACAACCAAAAAATAAATCCAGATATTACCAAATGTCCTCTGGGAGGCAATATCATCCCTGACTGAGAACCACTGACATGACTATACTCCTCATATACACACCTACTTATATACACAAATGTAAACTTACTTTCATACACCCCCTAACCCAAACACATCTCTACACCATCATGTTCATATTCTCTCTCTCTCTCTCTCTCTCTCTCTCTCTCACACACACACACACACACGAGAACACCTATACTTACATCCCCACACATACACCCTTACTCATATATATAAACTCTATTCCACATTTATACAGCCTTACTCATAAACACACATCTGCATGCACATAATATACATTAAAAAGTTGTGCAGTAGTATAGTATATATTATAGTTACTAAGAAGTACTGTCTCATACTTTGAATAATTTATTGCCATAAACATAGATTTCATTTATTTATTTCTCTTGTGATCTGGGCATGCAGTTTCTTAAACAACAAGAGTAGCTCTCAATACATATTTGTTGAAAAAAATTATGGACTATATTTCCTGATGTTGACATAAGCTAGAGCTTATTTTTTATATCAATTAGCCTTTTATTACTGAATGCACACATAGGGCATTTTAGAGTTTTATTTTCACCATGACTTGGATGCTATTCTTCTATTTGTCTTTAAATGTTTACAGTACTGGGATGTTGATTGAATCAATATGTACAAAGATGATATGTCCAAAGACATTATTATCAATTTAAATTTGGACAGAGGTGAATGACACATGGTGTC
The DNA here is from genome assembly GCA_011751065.1 of Lasiurus cinereus. Classification (NCBI taxonomy): domain Eukaryota; kingdom Metazoa; phylum Chordata; class Mammalia; order Chiroptera; family Vespertilionidae; genus Lasiurus; species Lasiurus cinereus. Next base: position 42,049,782 of record JAAGEH010000012.1, read on the forward strand.
CTTATTGAAATAAATTGCATATATGTTCAGCATTTATTTTGTTATGACCATAAAAGATTCAAAAATTGTGTTGTTAAGGATACATTATTGAAATTGAATTGCTATTATGATAGAATTTTAAAAAGGTATATTTGCTTTTTCCTCAAGCTTAGAAATTTATTGAACAACATTTTACTCCAACTAAGACATACTCTTCATTTTTATTCTGTGGAGATTTGTCAACTTTGGAACTCAAAAAAGGTGGCCTAAAATTTTTAAAACTTTTGATTTTTATGAAAAAAATCTAATTAATTTTATGTTTTAAAATCACTTTTTCAATTCATCAGACATTGACTGTTGCTTTGGTCAAAATACCATGCAATCTCGATAATTATGTCCTGGAGAGCTTACAATTTACATTGCATTGAGAGAACATGTGGATCTACAAGATATAAGGCATATGCTGAGTATATACAATGTAATGTGCTACAAAATAACAATGATTAAGTTAATAAATTATATAGAATAACATTTTTGGAATAATTTTATGGTTTACAAAAATATTCTGTGGAAGATATTAAATGTATTATGAATTGGTTGAAGATGTTACACAAGAGAAAAAGATTATGAAGGCCTGTTCGTCCCTGTCTTTATTTTGAACTTGAGATTTTTACCCTCTAATTATGCTAATATTGTAACTTTGAATATACATTTTTCAAATAAGATTGTTCTTTATATTATAACTTCTTTATCACATTAATACTTCACCAATTTAAATGTTGGAATGCAGACTAATCAATCGCTTGGGTGTGAATTTTGAAAAAGGAATTAGATCTATTTTTGTAGACACATTCAATTCTCTGAGTCATTAAATAATTAAGTCACTATGTACTTCTTTTGGAGAATATGCATTTATACTACTTCTGAAGCTTGAATTTTATTGTGTCTATGCTTTACATTTTTAATCATTACATTTATATTTCCCTCATGCATGAATATGTACCATACTGGCATGTTATTGAATAGGATTCTTTTAATTATTTTAGTTCTTAATTTTATATGTGTTTGAAAATGACTTTCTAAAAGCAAATTTAAAGGCTAGACATTAAAAGAATAACTATGCCTATTTTTCTATGTGATCATCTATTTGCTTATTTTGCATAATGACCATCAAAATATAAAATAAATGTATTTTATTCTCTTTAAAATATTGCTTAATACTGTGTTAATTTGTGCTTATTAAAATGTTGTAAACAATATAAATATTTAGAGAAGTAAGAGAAAAATCTCCTTTAAAAGAAGAAAACACACATATAGGGTGAATAATAACTTCCTTTTGGGTTCAATTGCCCTTTAGTATATCTAACTACTTTCTTAGTGATCTTTAGAGGTATTTAAAACTAATAAGTCAGAAACTAGTTAAGTTTGAAACATTTTTCTAAATTTTGCCTAATATTTCATTATAGGCTAAATAATGGTCCCTGATATGTCTATCTACTAATATCCAGTATCCCAGAATGTTTCCTTGTATGACAAAAAAGGAATTTGCAGATGTGATTGAGTTAATAATCTTGAGATGGACGATTATCCTGTATAATCTAGGTCAGTGGTTGGCAAACTGTGGCTCATGAGCCACATGCAGCTCTTTGGCCCCTTGAGTGTGGCTCTTCCACAAAATACCATTGCCTGGGCGAGTCTGTTTTGAAAAAGTGGCATTAGAAAAAGTTTAATTTTAAAAAATTTGGCTCTCAAAAGAAATTTCAATCATCATACTGTTGATATTTGGCTCTGTTGACTAATGAGTTTGCTGACCACTGATCTAGGTGGTCCAGTTAGAATCACAAGGATTTTCGTAAATAACAGCCAATTTGAAGACAGAAGCAGAAAGAAATTTGAAGATGCTGTACTATTTATTGGTTTTGAAGATGCAGGAAGAGGGCATAAGCTAAGGAATGCAAGGAATACAGCTATAGAAGCTGGAAAAGCAAGAAAATAAATTGTCTCCTAGCTCTCTGAAAGGAGCATGGCCTTGCTGAAACCTTGGCTCTAACTTGGGAAAAATCATTTGGACTTCTTATTTCCAAAACTGCAATATAATACATGTGTATTATATTGCTTTAAGCAAGTAAGTGCTAATTTCCTACAGTGGCAACAGAAAATGAATACAAACTATTTCATATTACTTAAAATCAAATACATACAATTTATTTGTTTTAAATACTTTCTTAAAAAGTAAGCCTAAACAACACTTCCTATAATGCAGATTTTTATAATAGGCAACTTTACTTGCTTCATGTTACAGTTTTGCCATCCTGTGTAATAAAGCGGTAATATAAAAATTAACCCTCACACCCTCACACGATGGCTGCCTACAACCAGGCTAGCAGGGGGATTAGTGAGGGATGGATGAACAAGTGACTGAACAGCAGGCTGTGTGGAGTGACCAGGCTGGAGGGGAGCTGTGAGGGGTGACCAAGCCAGTAGGGAGGTAGTTTGGGGCAACCATGCCAGCAGGATGGGGCACTTAGAAGTGATCAGGCTGGCAGGAGAGGCAGTAAAAGACGACCAGGCTGGCAAGAAAAAACACTTAGGAATGACCAGGCCAGCAGAGGGGGGCAGTTGATGGCAACCAGGCCAGCAGGGGGAGCAGTAAGAGGTGACTAAGCTGACAGGGGGAAAGTTAGGGGCAGCCAGACCAGCAGGGAGAGAGCAGTTGGGGCCAACATGGTTAGTAGTGGGGGGCAGTAAGGGGTGACTAGGCCAGTGAGGAGGGGTAGTTAGGGGTGACCAAGCAGGCAAGCAGGTGAGTGATTAGGAGCCAGAAGTCCAGGATTCTGAGAGGAATTCCGATTACTGGTTTAGGCGTAATCTCTGGGATTTGGCCTAAATCGGCAGTAGGACATCCCCCAAGGAAACCTGAATTGGAGAGGGAGCAGGCTGAGCTGAGAGGACTGCACACCCCCAGTGGATGAATTTTGTGCACCAGGCCTCTAGTCCTACCTAATAAAGGAGTAATATACAAAATGACCATCACTCCAACACACAAGATGGCTGCCACCATGTGGACACAAGATGGCCACCACAAGATGGCCAGTAGGGGAAGGCAGTTGGGAGGGACCAGGTCTTGTAAGGGAGGGCATTTGGGGTGATCAAGCCTGCAGGGAAGGGCAGTTAGGGGTGACCAGGCTGGCAGAGGAGGGATGTTAGGGGTGACCAGACCTGCAAGGGAGGGCCATTAGGGCAAACAGGCTGACAGGGGAGCAGTTAGGCATCAATCAGGCTGGCAGGGGAGTAGTTAAGGGGTGACCAGGCTGGCAGGCAGAAGCAGTTAAGAGCAATCAGGAAGGCAGGCTGGTGAGCAGTTGGATTGTGAGAGAGATGTCCGACTGATACATGTCTGTATCCAGAGCTTGTGGCGTAGATTTACACTAGCCTGTCACTTGGAAATACTGCACTTCTACTTCCATGGCCATCATCTTTTAAAACTCAATGAGTTTCTAGTATTATTAGCCTCAATTCTTTCTTGTATCACATGAATCCATTGAAGTCTAAACAGTTGATGAATATATATGAAAAAGTGCTACAATTTTCAGTTTACAAGAAATTTGAGGTTATAAATTTTGGATTATTTTATAGGGAAAATAATTTTCATTTAATAGTACAATGGAAGCTTTCAATTTGTTACATATATGCATATCTTTCATTTAATATGCATATGTATGCATACATTTATAGGCACACACTTTTTTTTTCTTCCTTTATAAAATTTTTGGGTATACATACGTGTTCAATGGCCTCTTATTTTCTGAAAATAATGCAAAATCATTTTTATTTTACCACACAAATGATATCCTGTGGTTATTTGTAGATAAATTTCTCAACAATTTTCTAGATTATTTTTTATTAATAATCACTTATCTCTGAAATAATATATACTAATAATTTTTAAAGCTAACTAATCAATTACCCATGATTTTTAAACATTATATGTATGTCAATTTTTCTTTTGTTTTGGTTGGTCAATTTCAGATAAAAACCTTCAGGCACAAATTGAAATATTATTTTTCTCTTAAGCTCAACTTCTAAGATGAGGATTGAAGTTATTCTAATGATGTATCACACTCTAATTTAATGTTAAATAAGATATATGCAGAATCAACTAATAAAATAAAATTTTAAATTCCAGCCTTTCATGATTTCCATTACCTTGTATAAGGAATACAAAAATATGTGCCAGCATGTGTGTGTGTCTGTGTGTAAAATGGAATAATATATTTAAATTAATTGTAAATGTGGCTACTAATTGATGGCCTAACTACTAGCTATTAGTGACACTAAATACTACCTACTGATAATAAAAGACTTAAAATAGTAACTAATCATTTATTTTTTTTTTTCTCCTGTGCTGAACAGTATTAGGAATACATGCTTTTCTAAAGTCAGAACAAACATGGTGGCAGGGGGAGGAAGGTGTGTTATAGGTGCTGGCCCCATTTAATTGAAAATCTTCATATACATTTTCACTCCCCCAAAACTGTTCTCCCTAGAAATCTGCAGGGGATTGGTTCTAGGACCCCAGGTGAGTACCAAGATTCTCTGGTACTCGCGATCCTTATATAATATTACATGGATCAATGCATACCATCTACTCTCCACGTCCATAGACTTTCAACCACAGCCAGAAAATAGTAAAGGTATTTATTAAAGAAAATATGCAACAACAACAACAAAAAAATGGACCTGTGCAATTCAACTTAAGGCTGTTCAAGGTTCAACTGCACTACTTAATTCTCTGAACTTATTTCTATAGAAATAAAATGGAAATAAACAGAACCTAACTCATAAGTTTGTTGCAAAAATTGAGTTATTATATGTAATATATCTAGAATAATGACCAGTAATTAGTAAAAAACAAATAAACAAACAAACAAACAAAAAACACCAAAACCTTACCACTGTTTTCTATTACTATGAAAGACAGGCATCAATAAAGCTTCAATGCATTATGTGTTTACATGTATTATTTGAATATATAGACTGAATACTAAATGTTTAATTCACTATATGATTTAGATGTCAAAAGTAAGATGAATTTGTTATATTACATTTTAATGCTCCTCTAAAGCAGCTCTTTACTTATATAAGATATTTTAAAATCACTTCCATGGGATTATTTTTTATTTTTTTATTTTTTATTCCTGAGGAGAAACCAGAAGGAAACATCTAGTAACAGGAATTTAAAATTTAAAGATATTTTAAAATGAATTATATTTGAAGGATCTTAAATGTTTAAGGTATGTCATCAATATGCAACTCAATATATTAGAATATTGTTTTAAATATATCTCCATATTATACAGTGCCAGGCTAATGAAATTATCCAGAAAAACAGAATGGACTTACATAAGTGGTCAAATTGAGCAGAGATTCCCTTTACAGATTATGTCTATAAAGATGATAAAATATTTATTGTCTTAGAATTGACATATTATTTATTGTTTCCAGTTTTATTTAGATATAGTGAATCGGTGCACAAAATTCATGATGGGGGTGGTGGGTAGAGGTCAGTCCCTCAGCCAAGCCTGCCCTCTCCAATTGGGGACCATTGGGGATGTCCAACCGTCAGTTTTGGCCCAATGGTATCAGGTCTAAACTGGCAGTCAGATATCCCTCTTATAATCTGGGACTGTTGGCTCCTAACTGCTCAAGTGCCTCTTCCTGCCTGCCTTATTCTCCTAACTGCTCAACTGCCTCTCCCTGCCTGCCTTATTGCTGCTAACCCCTTTGCCTGCCTCTCTGATTACCCCTAACTGCTCTCCCCTGCTGGCCTGATCTTGCCCCTGACTGCTCACCCCTGCCAGGCTGATCATCCCTAACTGCCTCTGCCTGCCTGATTGCCCCTAATTACCCTCCCCTGCTGGCCTGATCTCACCCCCAACTGCCCTTCCCTGCAAGCCTGATTACCCCTAACTGTCTCTGCCTCAGCCTCCACCACCATGGCTTTGTCAAGAAGGAAGACAGCATTTGGAAGATGGCCAGTCAACCCAGTCTAATTAGCATATTACCCTTTTATTAGTATAGATACATTATATAATATAGGATTGTTTAAATGGGGAGGAAAATCCTTTTTCAACAGGAGGAGATGCTCTTGGAAGACAAAAATACATAATCCTTATTTCTGGACTAATAGCCAGCCAAATGCACTAATGGCCAAACCAGTCATTAAAAAATTGAACTGCTTTTTTTACACCTTACACCAAATAGCTCTTGCCCTTAAAATCCTTCCTCAGCCCCCACCTTAGGTTCTGCCTTCACAGTTCACCCAGATTAGTTTCTCATTGGTTGGTTTCTTTGCCCGTCAGCCTCTCTGGGGCTATCTCTGGGCCTGATCAGAGAGGTGGGGCTGATCAGCATCCCCCATAGCTGTTGGCGAGGGCTGGGGAGAAAGAGAGGCAAGGGCTGATCAACAGTTGCCACAGAGACTGCGGATCAGACCCTGTTTCTCTCTCTGGGTCTCTCTCTCTCTGGGCCTGATCCGCAGCCCCCTCAGCAGTCAGTGCTGGGTCACCATACCTCAACACTGACTACAGGACTGACTTCTAGTGGTCAGTCATTCATTTGGTCATTTTGGACATTATAGATCCAGTCTCTCTCTCTCTCTCTCTCTCTCTCTCTCTCTCTCATATATATATATATATATATATGTATGGCTGTATAAACACACACACATAAAGGTTTGATATATTATATATTGTAAAGTGATTAATATAATAAGTTTAGTTAACATTCAACATCTCTCATAGTTTTATGTTTTTTTATTTTTTATTGTTTTTTATGTTTTTTTAATGAAAAATTTTAAGATCCACTCTCTTAGCAACTTTTAGATACACAATATAGTATTGTTCACTATAGTCATTATGTTGTACATTTTTTATATATATATTTTATTGATTTTTTACAGAGAGAAAGGGAGAGAGACAGAAAGTCAGAAACATCGATGAGAGAGAGACATTGATCAGCTGCCTCCTGCATGCCCCACAGTGGAGATGTGCCCGCAAGCAAGGTACATGCCCCTGACCAGAATTGAACCTGGGGCCTTTCAGTCCGCAGGCCGATGCTCTATCCACTGAGCCAAACCAGTCTCGGCTATGTTGTAAATTTTATGTCCAGAACTTATCTAAATCTTATACCTTTTAATCACCTTCACCCATTTTGCCCAACCTCCCAACTCTTGCCTCTGGCAACCACCAATCTGTTTTCTGTATATATGCATTTGAATGTGTAGGGATTTTTATTATGTTTTGTTTTCTCTGTTTTGCTTTTAAGATTTCATATAAAAATTAAATTATTATTGGTCTTTCTCTATTTTATTTTACTTAGCATAATGCCCTCAAAGTCCATCCATATTGCACAAAAAACAGGATTTCCTCCCTTTTTATGGATGAATAATATTCTATTGTAAATATATATACCATATTTTGTTTATTCATTCATTTGTCAATAGATACTGGTTGTTTCCATGTCTTAATTATTGTAAATAATGCTTAAATAAACATGTGGATATGTATAGCTATTCCATATAGTGATTTATTTTTTTTTGGGGGGGTGAATTATATTGTGGTTCTGTATTTTGAGAAAGCTTCATATTGTTTTTTTATAGTGACTGCACTATTATATTCCCACCAACAGTGCATGAGGGTTTTCTTTCCTTCATATTCTCACCAACATTCTCTCTTGTCTTTTCAATGACAGCCATTCTCATAATATTTTACAACTTTTAAAAATCAACTCTATTCATACAATAAAGTAACACAGGGGAAAAAATAGCTGGGAGTCATTATTCACTTTGCACTTGCTCTTAAATTTCATATCCTGTCCATCAACAAAACCTGTAGATTTTAAAATGTATCCAGAAGCAGTAAACTTTGCTCTATCTAGCTTCAATTCTATGTCTGAAGTCTGAGTAAATATCCATGGCTTTTCTTATGAAGTTTAAATGGATAATGGATACCAAACTCATTCTTTTCTCATCTCCCCTCCCCCATTTTCTCTTTCTCTATCCCCTCCCATCCTGGCTGTGAATGATTGTTTAGAATGGTAGTAGTAAAAGTTGGGATTAAAATAAACCATCAAACTGATGCCTTGAATGTTGCTCACTCCCCTTTGGATGGAAAAATGAAGAGAAGTTGTCATGTGACTCTCTTTTGACCTTTGGGGCCTCACAGTCTCAGTGTTCTCTTTGACTGATGCTGCTGATTAAAGCCTCTGGCAAAAGTAGGCCACTCCCTCCCAGAGGCATGCCTGGGGGTTTGTATACATTGCTTCTCTCACAGGGCTACCAGGCAAAAAAAATGCCTTTTACAACCCAGCTGTTGGCCTGCTACTGGTCTCACTGAAACTGAACATCTGACCCATGAAGACCTTGTAACTCACCTGATATTACATTTTTTTGAGATGTGCCAACTCTAACTTAAAGATTTGAAAGATTCAGCAAACTTCTTGTGTCAGATGAAAATTCAAGAGTATACATTACCTGTCCTATTGACATCTTAATTTTGCAGGATGGAGTGGCAGCTATCCTTCCTCAGAGAACCTTATGTAGCACTTCACTACCTGAAGCAAACAAAGGCTTTGGCTTTCTGTGGGCCTTTGCTGGCAGATTTCCCTAAATTCCTGTCTGTCTGTTTGGCTAAGTTAAAAATTAAGAGTGGCTATTGTGATTCTATTATTGTTCAATTTCAGTGTCAACTATGTAAAACTAAAATGAAATATGGTCATTCTGATCACTAGTCAGAAGTAAAGGACCTTTTCATAGGTCTTAATAAACTTTCTTATATTTTTAGCCATTCTTAGCTTATTGACAATGACCTTGCTGACTGTTCTGCCACTTGAAGAACTATAGACTGGCAGATTAAAGGTGCCACAGTAGAGGCCACAAACTGTTAAAAACATTGAGTCTACAGGTTGTATAGTCATATAAAGACCTATCCTCTGTGTAAGGGCTCATCATCTGATAAGAACAAATAAAATCAAACTGAGACTTTGTATGTATATATTCTTGGGGAAAATTCACTTCAATCATATTTTTCTTGAGACAATCATTTCTTGCAATCAGAAGACTGATGTCTGTCTCCTTGTTGTCAGTGGAAGCAACTCTTAGCTCCTAGATGCCACCTGTATTGCTTGATTCAGGCCCCCACCTCCAACTTCAAGCCAACAAGGAGACATAAAATCCTTTTCAGACTTAGAATTTTCAGCTTCTTCTGCACCATCCAGGGAAATCTCTGTTTTTAAAGGCATCATGTGATTAGCTTAGATTTACTGGGATAATATTTCTATTTCAAATTGAATTTGGTCACACAACGTACCATAACCTTGAGAGTAAAACCCATCCAGTTACAGTGCCAGGAATTAAGCAGAAGAGGGAGAGTGTGAGAAATCTTGAGCCATCTTAGAATTTTGCCTAGCACAGCTATTACTAATCTAGTTTGATCAGTTTATTCTTGAAAGACCATTATAACCCCTGAGATTAATTTGTGTTATGTATTCATCTTTATTGACCATTAACAGACTGACAGTAAAGGTAATTTTGTTGCAAATAGTAGAAAACATTTTACTGATAATCAAGATATTTGATGGTTATTCCACTTGATATAAACTTTTCAAAAATTAACTTGAATTCACAGAGCTAGAAAGTAAAATAGTGGTTGCCAGGAACTGGGTGGAGGGAGTAATGGGACATTATTGTTTAATGGGTACAGTTTTAGCCTAAGATGATGAAAGTGTTCTGGTCATTAATATTGGTGATAGTTTCATAAAATGTGAATGCACTTAATTCCAAGGAATTGAATTATACACTTAAAATTGATAAAATGATAAATTGTATGTTATATATATTTTATAGAAATAATATAATCAATTCAAAAATATCCTTACTCTGCTTCTCCCACTTCTTCTCAGACTATAACTGGGTAAGGCAGTTCAATTAATAAATGTGGCCTACTCACAAAGAGATCATCTCCTCTTGGCCACCCCTGGGAAATGGGTAGTATGGGAAGAATGGCAGGTTGAATAAAATAGATTAGGGTGAGGATTGCCTCTGGAGCAGCAGTTCTCAACCTGTGGGTTGTGACCTGTTTTCTGATGGTCTTAGGCTCTACAGCAGTGACCCACAGGTTGAGAACCACTAGCAGGGTCGCCTAAGACCATCAGAAAACACAGATATTTACATTACGATTCACCACAACACGAGGAACTGTATTAAATGGTAGCGACATTAGAAAGGTTGAGAACTATTGCGGGGGTTGGAGCCAGCCTGGGCAAGGGGACCACAGCCATTTTCAGGCTGGCTCCCAATAGGGGTGGGAGTCACTGCTGGGAGGCAGGGCCAGCCTGGGAGAGAGGCTTCAGTGGTTTGCAGGTTGAACATGCCCCTGATCAGGGTAGGGGTTTTTGCTGGGTGTCAGGGCAAACTGAGGAGGGGGGGCCACAGTCTTTCTGGTCTCTGGTTGTTCTGGTCATTATGGTGTTTTGGTCACTGGGCTTTTATTATATAGGACTTTTTTATTACCAATGAAGTACTTGGACAGGTAATTTATGCATGTTTTAGAATATTAGCTTTAAGTATACCTTAAACATATATACTTACAATTAGTTCTTTAGCCCTGGCCAGTGTTGCAAAGTGGTTAGAATATTTAATTCTAAAGAGAAAAAAAAAAAACAGAATATTTTCCTTAGTGGTTTAGTGCATTAATAAGACATAGCTTTTCAAGGGATAAATGATGGGTGTGATAAATATATCTTTTAATTATTTTATTGAATTCATTGGGGTAACATTGGTTAACATAATTATATACATTTCAGATATACAATTCTATAATACATCATCTGTATAGTGTATTGTGTGTTCACTACCCCCAAATAATCTTTAAATGCAATGTACAAATTAAGAATCCTGTCTTTCAGTCTGAAATAATACTTTGATGTTATTTCTTTGCCTGAGCTTTTACAACCCTCCATCAAAATGTGTTTAGCCCTCAAAATAATCTCAATACTATTTTGCACTCTTCAACTTTGCTCCACAAGTAATATGCCCTTTTAGTCCATAGAATAACTTCTTACCTCCTTAACCCTTTCATTCTTATACTGTGTGTTAGGGAGAATAGTGATCCTTTCCCAAAGATGTCTATGCCCTTATTTCTGGAACTTGTGAATATTCATTATAGGGCAAAAGGGATCTTCTGAGAATTTGAGATAGAAAGGTTATCCTATATTATCCAGGTGGGTTCAATGTAACCTCAAGGTTCTCAAAGATAAAATAGGGAGGCAGGAAAGCCAGAGTGTGTGACAGAGAAGATGAGATAACTGAACCAGAGGAAGGAGTTGCTGGAAGGGGGGCAATAGCCAAGAAATATGGTCAACCTTGAGAAGCCAGGAAAGGTAGGGGATTCCTTCCTAGAGTCTCTAGAAGAAACACAGCCATGTGGACACTTTGACATCCAGAATTTCAATATATTCACACTTTTTTAAAAATATATGTTTTTATTGATTTTAGAGAGAGGCAGGGAGAAGAAAAGATAGGTAGAAACATCGATGAGAGAGAAACATCGATCAGCTGCCTCCTGAATACCCCCCACTGGAGATGGACCCCACAACTCTGTCAGGTGCCCTGACCTGTGCAGTGACCTTCCGGTGCATGGGCCAACATTCAACCATTAAGCAACACTAGCTGGGCTATTTATATTGTTTTAAGACACTATGGTTGTGGTAATTTGTTACAGCAGAATTAGGAAACTAATACACACTGAGTACAAATATTTAAATATATATTAATTCATTTAAAACAGCAATAGATATTATCTGTTAATAGAAATACATATTTTAGCCAAAAACAGTTTGCTCAGTGGATAGAGCATCGGCCTGTGGACTGAAAGGTCCTGGGTTTGATTCTGGTCAAGGGCATGTACCTTGGTTGCGGGCACATCCCCAGTAGGTGGTGTGCAGGAGGCAGCTGATCAATATCTCTCTCTCATCGATGTTTCTGACTCTATATTCCTCTCCCTTTCTCTCTTTAAAAAAAATCAATAAAATATATTAAAAAAAGAAATACATATTTTAAGGAAAAGTGTCTATATTTCCATAAAACAGTTAGAAGACTGGCATTATCTGTTGTTTGGTAAATATTCCAATATCAGGTTTATTATAAGATGGCTGAATTTTCATATCTGCTTACATTCACTCTATTATGATATGTAATTTGGGTTGGCATGCATAAAGAAAAAAATCAATTTTATATATAATTTGGAAATGGGAGCATCCCCCAGGTACTAGAGGCAAACATAGAGTGAATGATATTTATTGCAAGAGATGTCTTTGAAGGATAATAAGGAAAGAGTACAATATTATTCAGGGAAAGCTTTCTAACTGTAATACTGGTATGATAACCAAGTAAAGAAGAAGGAGAAAGGGAACAAAGAAATATCTGGGAGGAAGATCTCAGCTGTCAGCCTTTAAAGAATCTTGGCTATCAATATATGGAAACAGCCCAAGTGCCCATCAATAGACAAGTGGATAAAACAGTGGATAATATATACAATAGAATATTATTTTGTCATAAAAAAAATGAAATCTTACCATTTACAACGGTATGGATGGATCAAGAGGCTATTATGCTAGGTGAAATAAGTCAGTCAGAGAAGTCAATAATACAATAATATATGATTTCATTTATATGTGGAATCTAAATAACAAAAAAAATGCTGAAACAAACTCATAAATACAGAGAGAATAGACTGATGGTTGTCATGTGGGCGGGGCTTTGAGGAATGGTGAAAAGGGAAAGGTATTAAGTACAAATTTTTGGTTACAAAATAGTCACTAGGATGTAATAGTATAAGTCAATAATATTGTCAATAATATATTCAATAATTTGTAATGACTATTTATGATGTCAGGTGGGTACTGGATATATCAAGGAAGCACTTTTGTAAAGTATATGATTGTCTAGCCACTATGCTATACACCTTAAACTAATACAAAATAACATTGAATGTAAATCATAATTGAAAAATACATTTTAAAAAATCTTGGCTAAACCTAATAGTAAAGCACTAAAGATGGACAATTAGTGGAGTTCCACCTCAGACAGAAATAGCCAGCTCCAGAACCCACGATGAGTAATCATCACTGGATGAGAGCAGCTGGCAGAGCAAGGCCTGCACCTGTTTGCCATAGTGAATTTCACATCTGAAGGCTCCTCAAATTTCTGCACTTTCACTGCAGGTGTTTTTCTTGAAGATAGATCTGAGTGATGCATCTCTATGACCTTCCCACTTTTCTCAGATGACTGAGGATACTCTGTTAAATCTCAATGAGTGGTGGTTTCTTAAAGTTAACTTGTAATATGGTTTCTGAAGCCTTACATTTTTTCTTATACTCTGCTCCATTAAAATCCATTGGTCAATCTTGTACTTGGAATGGAAGTTTTACTCATGCACAATTTTGTAACATCAAGCATTTGGTCGTTTGGAAAATATTGGTTCACTGAATTATGCATATCTGACCAAGGCTGACACATTTTATTATAAAATATATATAAAAAAGGTAATAAATATTAATATCACCATCAATCTCATCAGAAAACTCTTAGTGAAAGGCTTCCAAAGTCACCATGATGAATATAAGCTTTCTAAAGTTCTACTTTTATAAAAAGACAATGAACTGATAGCATCTAGCTATACAGATTAACTATGAAGATCATGATAAAAAATGATTGTCACTGACATCAAATAGTTTAATTTTTTTTTCTCCTTAAAGTGAAAGGTTTACTTAATTTCTTTTTGAAAAACTGTGTGCCAGATGTCCAGGTTTAAATAACCATATTTTTTCTCAAATGTTTTTTTAAAAAAAAAATGATGTTTTCTGCAAAAAGCAAACAAAGAAAAAAAATAATGAGATAGCAACTAAAACAATAGTACAGGCATGCTTTCTAGAAAAAGTCATGGTACTGACATGTATATGACAAACTGTAACATGCAGACATCTGATTGTGTCACACAGAATATTAAAACAATGGCATTCAGGTCAATATTTAATAAAATTAATGACTTTTAGTGCTGCTTTGTCAAAAATTATCTTACATAAAAGTTTTTAGTTTTTTTGTTTGTTTGTTTGATTGATTTTTTTTTACCTTGATGATAAAAAATCCAACATGACTATGAATATAATTTGGTGCTACATTTTGATTCTTGCTATGGCATATTGTTTTACACACCATTGCTCATGTTCCCTGAGTTAAAATGTCATACAGTAAAAAAGCAAATAACTTTTTAATATTTTTCTTGAAATAAATCTTGCAGATTCCCCAGAAAACAAAAAACAAAAAAACAATTCTCAGGGACCTCTAGGTGTCAGTGGACTACATTTTGAAAGTCAATGATCTCAAACCTGTTTTTATCACATCCAAGTCTACATTTTCATACTTCCAGACATACCCTAGAGCTGTGTTCCATTGTATAAAATCCCTCACTCTCTCTGAGTCCTCTTTCCTTTCTTTTGGAACTCCCATTATTACATGTTCTCCTTTCCTTGTAATTTATGTATTTCATTAAAACTCTACCTGAATTGGCCAACTTGCCTCTGGATGTATAAAGTTAAATTATTTGAGATTATAAATTCAATTTTCTCTAGCCAGAGTCTGACTTTCATAATCATTATATTCTGTATGTTTGAAATTTTTATTTTTAATGTCCAAAGCTGAGAATTTATTTTATCTTTTGCTTTTAACTCCTATCATAAGAATCTGAGCTTCCTTAAAGCAAATAGTTGGCTCTGCCAAACTAGGAAAAGATTACATAAGAGTACACCCAAATAGATAAGCACAGTTTTATATCTGTGAATAATAGAATGCCTGGTTTATAGCCTTTGGACCACACAAGCAAATTCCATAACAGAGTATAGGAAATGACATGAAACTCTTCTCTTGGTCTTTAAACCATTTCTCATGCTAAATAAACAGCTGCTTTCCACTCTTGTCTTCAGATAATATTTTTATCTTGTGGCTTAACAATCCTGATCATTTTTTAACTTAAACGTGTTTTCTTTTTTCCCAAAAAATTTCTGTGGCATTATTATAGGTCTTTTCTCTCTACATTAACTTTTCTATCCCTATTAAACTTGCTATAAAGGTTTTTTTACAATTTCCCAATCTAGGACAGCATTTTAAACAGACTTTTGAATCTTAGAGAGAAGGCAGGGGTAGATGGGCGTGAGGAAAGAGATTAACCAAATAATTTGTATGCCTATATCCATAACCTGTACACACAGACAATAGTGTGCCTGGGCAGGGGGTGGGTCAGACTAGAAGGAGTCGATGGGGGAGGGTTGGAATGGAACTTCTGTAATACTTTCAATAACAATTTTTTTAAAGTGAGATAGGGCTATAGAGTATTTTTTCAGAATATTTTGAAGATGATTTTTTTTAAATTGATTTCAGAGAGGAAGGGAGAATGAGAGAGATAAAAACATCAATGATGAGAGATACCATTGATTGTTTGCCTCCTACTTTTCCTCTACTGGGGGTCAAAACCACAGTCTGAGCATGTGCCCTTGACCAGAATAGAACCAGGGATGCTTCAGTCCACAGGCTGATGCTCTATCCACTGAGCCAAACCAGCGAGGGCCTGAAGATCATTTTTAAAATATGTATTCCAAGTAATATTCTCCCTCACTAGTCCTTTTACTCTCAGGGATAACTTTTAAGACTCCTAAATTTAGATATCAAAATATAATTAAAGATTTAAAAAAAAATCCTGCAGCTATATTCTCAAAGAGATAAATTCAAAGTATAGGCCATGGTCAATTTTTATTTCAAAAGGTAAAGTGCCCAATCACTCAAACAACATTTATATTAGAGCTGTCAGAAAAGTGCACTAAAACTGAGACCGGTTTGGCTCAGTGGATAGAGTGTCAGCCTGCGGACTGAAAGGTCCCAGGTTCTATTCCGGTCAAAGACATGTATATTGGTTGTGGGCACATCCCCAATGGGGTGTAGACACACAGCTTAATGATGTACTTATGATGCACATTCAACTTCTGGACATTTTCATCTGGAATAATAAAAATGCAGTTGAAGAAACTTTTATTGATTTTTCATTGGCTTTTGATTCTGTGGGTAGAAACTAGTTACTACCTAATCTATACTAACTCAGTTTAAAATGCTGGGTAATAAAGCATGCCTCAGTCCTGAATTTTAATAATGCTTTGCGATTCAAGGGTGTTGGAACAACTGATCCTCATTGGGGAAAAGAGAGATATGCCTGACTCCTTACAATTTATTCATCTCCTGTCTATATCATTTAGAATTCCTTTAATTCCATAAGTAATTCTTAAATTATGAAATGCAAATACCCTCAATATAAAATTCATGGCAACTACAGGTGGTAATGCAGAAGGAATTATAGTAGTATCTCCTAGAACTTAAAAAAAATGAAATTATCCTTAATAATATACTTCAAAATTGTATTCAAGTCTGATTACCACATATAGTGAGATATTTTTTTCTTTTTTTTAGGTATTTGACACTAATTTTCAAAAAATACATATTAGAATCAGTAGAATTGGCTAGGAAGTTCTTTCTCAGAACTTCACCTTTAAATATTAACTTATTGATACGTAAATTGCTAGAGCTAATGCCAACTAGAATAAAGGAAGGCAAACTAAAATTGTCTTGGCTCTACGCTATCATGTAAAGTTGGTGGCGTTATATAACGGTTTTCATTTTTGTTGATGTGAATCATGACTTTTCTTCTTGAATAAAAATGTTGCTTTGTTCACATTTATATGGACATAAGGAGTTACTTCTGGGATTGTATATAGATAAGGAATTTAATAACCTTATCAAAATTTCTTGGTTGAAACCTTTTACTTGGAAAAACATTCATAGGCACTCAGGATTTGGAACTCTTATTAGAGAATTAGTCTTAAATTGTCTGCTAAACAGTTGTCTAAAAACTCCTGAGAAAAATGACACTGAAGATAGCTAGAAAAAGGTGTGTAAATCATTCAAAAGAAGATAGAATGAACTATATTGGCATGTATTAATTTAAATACTTGTGCTACATTTAAACATTGTTACTTTAATCTCTAAGAAAAGAAACTTTGGGATTCACCACATGAAAAATTAGTGCCATACATTTACCTCCCAAACCCACAAAAATTAAAACAAAAATATAAAAAAATATTTGGTAACTTCAAGTTTTTACACGTTTATTTATAATAATGAGAAATTATAATAAAAATAATATATCAAAGTTAATAAATACTATATATATTTATACATTATTTAAAAATTTATACATTTAAAAATTTTTTACAATAATTATATAGGTTAGGAAAAGATAATTTTATAAATTCTTTATATATTAAATTTATTTCCACTTTTATTATGAGAGTTGGAGAGTTGTGCTATATTTAAACTCAATTATAGCAACCATTGTTGTTTTGTTCCTGCATATCTATAATAATAAAAGCAAAATATACTATTAGACTGGAAGTCCTTTAGGATGTTCTACTGGACGACCTTCCAGACAAAGCCGGGGCTGTGAGGGAAGCACAGGTCCCAGGTGCCATAGGGAAGCCAATGCTGGCAGCTGGGGGAAGGAAGGCCCACTCTTGCATGTATTTCGTGCATCTGGACTCTTATTTTATAATAATAAATATGCTGCTTTTATTATATGACTAGAGACCTGGTACACAAAATTTGTGCATGGTGGTGGTAGTGGGGTGTCCTTTAGCCCAGCCTGTTCCCTCTTAAATCTGGGAATCCTTGAAGGATGTCCAACTGACCGTTTAGGCCCTATCCAGGTAGGATCAGTCATAATCGGGCAGTCAGACATCCCTCTCACAATCCATGACTGCTGGTTCCCAACTGCTCATATGCCTGCCTTCCTGATTGTCCTTAACTGCTTCTGCCTGCCAGCCTGATCATCTGTAACCACCTCTGCCAGCCTGATTGATGTCTAACTGCTCCCTGCCAGCCTGTTTGCCCCTAACTGCCCTCCCCTAACTTCCCTTCCCTGCAGGCCCAGTCACCCCTAATTGCCCTTCCCTGCAGGCCCAGTCACCCCTAACTGCCCACCCCTGCAGGCTTGCTCACCTCCAACTGCCCTCTCTTGCAGGCCTGGTCCCTCTCAACTGCCCTCCTCTGCTGGCCTGATAGCCCACAACTGCCCTCCCTTATAGGCCTGGTCCCTGAAAACTACCCTCTCCTACTGGCCATCTTGTGTCCACATGGGGGCAGGATCTTTTGACCACATGAAGGCAGTCAACTTGTGTGTTGGAGTGATGGTCAATCTGCATATTACTCTTTTATTAGCTAGGATAGAGGCCTGGTGCATGGGTGGGGGCCAGCTGGTTTGGCCTGAAGGGTCTCCTGGACCAGGGTGGGTATACCCTTGAGGCATGGAGTGGCCTGGGCAAGGGGCCTGTGGTGGTTTGCAAGCCAACCTTTACCCCCCGCAACCCAAGTGGAGGCCCTGGTATCTGGGATTTATTTTGTAGCCTAGAGTGGAGCCAAGTCTTCTGCTTGATCAGCCATTGAAACTTTGTTGTCTTAAGTGGAGGCCTGGGCCAGCCAGGTTTTGTGGGAAGCTTGGCTTCCTCCATTGCCAGGGGCAACCCAAGTCTCCCTCCTGCTCTCTATGTGGCTTTAGTCATCTTGGTTGGAATAATTTGCATAACTGCTCAGATTGGCTGGTGGGCATGGTTGGTGGGCATGGCTTCTAGGTGTACTGGAGGTATAGTCAATTTGCATATTACTCTTTTATTAGATAGGATAGGTGTTGATTTAAACTCTTTGCATAGATTAACTTATTTAGTCCTCACTACAAGCTCCAAATATGGAAATAGCTGTCAAAATTGTCTAAGTTACAAAAATATCCAACTATAGAATTGGAATTCAATCTCAAGTTATCAGTCTTGAGTCTTTGGTCTTAATCATTAGCAATACTGTTTTTGTTATTCATAGTTTTTGTTCGTAGTTTTCTTTATTTTTTTCTTCATGTAGTATTCTAATTTGAATTTTTACAGGTCAAATTCCTTATTTTCTTATTATTTACACTAGAGGTCTGGTGCACGAATTCATGCACAGGTTGGGTCTCTCTGGGTGGCCTGCAGGGGTCAGACTGAAACCCACAGTCCAACACTGCCAGCAGCTCCTAACTGCCACTCCCACTCATCCCGGCCCCATTGCGCCTGCCACAGGCTCCAATCAGTCCTGATTGGAAGAGACTTGCCCTGTCACAGTAGCACTTCCCAGCCATGAACCCTAAGTCTGGAGCTCTCCCAAGAGGAATGGCCTGAGGATCAGGCTGAAACCAGTTCTCCAACATCCTTTAAGGGGTCCTGGATTGCAAAAGGGTACAGACCAAGCTGAGGGACCCCACCAGTTCCCAGGGAGGGACTGCAGGTGGGCTGCAGGGCATATCCAGCCCATCTCTCTCATTTCTGATCAACCAGACACCAGCAGCAAGCTAACCTACTGGTCATAGCATCTGCCCCCTGATGGTTAGTGCATGTAATAGTGACTGGTTGACCAGTTGACTGTCTTCCCCCTAGTAATTAATGCATTTCATAGCAAGTGCTTGAGCAGTCTTTGCATATCATTAGCATATTATGCTTTGATTGGTTGTTCAGTTATTCTGCTGTTTGGTCTATTTGCATATTACCCTTTTATTATATAGGATTTTCTTGTGTGTTTCGTCCTTGGAGTCCACTTCACATCTACATCTACCTATCTATCTATCTATATAATAGCTGAGTGACCTGAACAACGTAACGACCAGTCGCTATGACACGCATTGCGGTGGCCAAATGGCCTTACTGGGGCCTTGATCAACCCCCCAACCTCCTGTAGCCCCCCTGACAGCCCCACCTTCAGTCAGCTCCCATTGGGGAAGGCTAGCTGGACCCCACCCATGCACAAATTTGTGCACCAGGCCTCTAGTTGAATTATAAATACTATGTTAAATCTAGATTAATAATTGATAAATTGTAAAACAGGTGGATGAATTTAAATCTGTATATTTTATATACAACTTAATGTTTTTAAGCCCTCATAACACTCCAAATATTTATAATTTACTTATACATTTTACATTTCTCCTAAGAATATAAACTTTGTATAGTTGGAGCACAAATCATTTTTGTTGTTTTGTTCCTCAAATATATATTTCATTACATTTATCTAATAACTGGGAAATGGATAAATTAGACATATGTGTACAAACTACTCTGCTCCTTTTCTTTTTTAATTTAAGAAGCTCAGCATTGTAATTCTTAAGGAAACTGGTCTACCAACTAGCATTGCTTTTGCCACTGACAGCTTTCAGAAGATATTATAGTGTTGATGTAAAATTTGGAAGTGGATAGATATTATCCAACTCTATCATTGTGTCATATTACTTTATTTATTACAGTTCATGAAGCAGTAGAAGTTTGAAGAAAAAAACAAGGAAAAGATTTTTCTAATTCTCTTCCAAAGCATTCACTTGAAAAACCTGAAGAAAACTAAAGTCTGTCTAACAGTGCAGTCATTGTAAAATTAGGAGACTCATTCCAGCTGATGTTAAATATTTAAAAGTGCTAGGTAATCCTATCCTGAATAATAAAAGCCTAATATGCTAAGTATCCAGTCTGGTTGGCCATTCAACCAATTAAAGTGTAATATGCTAATGATATACTAAGACCACTCAACCATTCACTATGATGTGCTGGGAAGATGCTCTGACCAGTAGGGGAGCTTGTTGCTGGGGCCCAGCTGATCAGGACTGTACCAGCTGAGTCCCTTGGCCTGGCCTGCACACTCTCACAATCCTAGACCCCCAGGGGATATCAGAGAGCCAGTTTTGGCCTGATCCTGCAGGCCAGGCTAAAGGACCCCACTGGTGCACATCTCTAGTTATAGATAAAGACATTTTCTGTTGAAGAGAGTTAGCTATCCCTCTACCCAACCAGGAAATTAAATTGCAGGCCTTGGTCAGTTTAATTCTCTAGTTAATCATTTGATAATGGACAACTCATTGGACAGTTCTTCATCTACACCCACACAATTCAAGTTTCCTAACTATCAAATTTATCTGACTTTAAACAATACTGCCTATTCTGAGAAAATGCCTTTGATAAGGACTAATTGCAATAAAGGTAAACATTGAAGGGCAAAAACTTAGATCTTTGGATTTACTCCAGTAATAATACCTAGTTGTTAAAACAAGTATGTCTGCCTTTAATTCTTACACAGTACATTTAAAATATATGTGTGATCTAGGTTATAGCACTCGAGAGAAATAGACAAGGATAACTGCTAATTTTCTGAATTCAATTTTTCATAACCTCATTGTTCTGCCATTAAGACATATAAATTTCTCAAATTCAATATTTACATAGATAAGTTTCAGAGATCACATCAAAATCACATAACTCAGCAACTAATTTTCATTCTTTTAACTCAAAATATTTGAAAATTCTAAAATGACATAATTCTTAAAGAGAAGTATAAAATGCAAGGATTCTTATGTGGTACTTGGTTAATTGCTAATTATTTCCATTCATTTTTAAAATTCACTACAGACAGGCCAAGTACAAATCTATTTGAGTCCTACAAACTAGGATATAACTTTACCAGTGCATTAGTAATAAAAATAAATTATTATGTTTCTGAGGACCTTGCCAAAATGGTATTTTAGGTTTATTGCCCTAAACTATAAAAAGTAGAGCATCACTTGAGAAATGGGGTCAATTATATTCATTTATCCCAACTAAAAATGAAATGTTGGTAGAAATAAAAATATTTGCAGTGCTAAAAAATTTTTTTTATTAATCAATGACCATGGTTGTGTGTTGATCCTGAAGCTATTCACGTGAATACATGGCACCTACTTGTGATCGCCCTACCCTTATAATGGACTATTTCATTACTAGTACTTGCACAATATCTTCTATATGTTCTATTCAGAGGATTTGTTACATTGTATTTACTTAGATCTCCCCAATGCTAGGAAATAAAGCCCCAGGATAAAGACCATAAATAAATAATCTAGTAGATGGCCTGGCATATGATAGTTGCAAATTTTATCAGTTAAATGAATAAATTAGTTATTTTTATATGTAAATGTATTATTATATCTTTTATAATATACTAGAGGCCCAGTGCATGACATTCATGCACTCGGGAAGTTGGGGTGGGGAGTGTCCCTCAGCCCAGCCAGCCTGTGTTCTTTTGCAGTCTGGGAGCCCTTGGGGATGTCTGACTGGTGGCTTAGGATGTCCTAAGCCACAGCTGGACACGCTTAGCACTGCTGCAGAGGCAGGCCACTGTGCTCACCAGCCTTCAGCCTGGCTTGTGGCGGAGCACCACTCCTCCTGTGGGAGTACACTGACCACCAGGGGGCATCTCCTGCAGTAAACTCTCTGAATCCTGATGGTCAGTGCATGTCATAACAACTGGTTGTTCCCCCGTTTGGTCAATTTGCATATCACCCTTTTATTATATAGGATTGTCACAATTAAATGTATTAAGTAAAAAATTAAATGTGTTAAGTAAAGCAGCAGGTTATTTGACATCTAGGAAGAATTTAAAGAGAGTTGTTCAATAATCAAAAATATTGAAATGTCTTTTCATATTGAAAAAAAGTAAGAAATACTTTTACTTTGGAAATACACAAAAGGAAGTTAATTTTTTAGAGTACATATCACAGGACAGATACTATCTTCAACAATTCTACATATTAAACTTATGTGAGCAAGTTAATAAATAGAATAAAGTAAATAGTGATAAAACCTGCTGATTGGCAAATTAGGCATTTATATGGCCAATGGTAGTAGGAAAAATTGGTTTGCAGGTGATTTTTACTAGATGATAAATTGAATGTATTAAAGACTTTTCTAACTTTATATTAATTTATATAAAGCAAATATTCCAATGTATTTATTGGAATATTTTTATTTTTAAATATTAATTTCATATAGACATATTTCCCTTTTATTACATTTATTGGGGTAACATTGTTTAGTAAAGTTATATAGGTTTCAAGTGGACAATTCTATGATACATCATATGTGCATTGCATTGTGTGTCTACCACCCAGAGTCAAATCATTTTCTGTCACCATAAACTTGACCCTTTTACCTTTTACTATCCCTATCCACCTTCCCTCTGGTAACTGATCTGGTAATTGTCTGTGTCTGTGAATTTTTGTTTCTTATCTATTATTTGTTTCTTTTACCTTTTACCATGACATATTTTCAAAAGAAAAGCACTTTTCACACTCCTAAATTTTCAGCAAAATAAGACATAGCATGTGTGAAAAGGTAGATACAAATGGATTAAAATTACAAGAAAATATCAGCTACATAATAATTAGGAAAACATATGTTTTTAGTTACCAAAAAAAGGTATAATTTTGTGTGAGAAGGTTTTTCTAAATCTTGTCTTAAGTTGACATATTTGTAAGACTCTGAAAAAAAACAGGATGGAAAAATCTGTATTGTGTGTTTTTGCAAAACTGCTAAAATCTAAGCCTAAGTAATGAGTCTGCTCACTCAGTCATTAAATATTGGTGTGACAATCAATAGTAGGTATTACAGAACCACATGGTGAATAGTGCCACTTAATATGCCCAGGGCTTAGGAAATTAGAAAATGCAAAGTGGGGTCTAGTCAGTTCTAGATTAAAAAAAAGGACTGGAGCAAACACTTGAAGCCAAAGGGGGGGAAAAAAAAAGTGAAGAGCCTAGTATAGGGAGGTGGCAGGAAGGAAGGGAACTAGTAATTACCAAAGTTTATTTCCCAATGTACTTATAACCTCTTGGCCTTTCTTCTGAGTCTATGACAAGTTTTTAATTTAAAAATATCAATTAATCGGTGTGTGTTTTAGAAAACATCTTTAAAACACTCAGTGAGATGTCAGAATTATGTCAAAGTGGTGTGTTGGAAGCACACCAGATTTGGACAGGATAGGCCCAGAAGGCCCTCGATAGTGTTCCTATTTACCAACTACTACCATGTAATCTCCAAAAATCAAAATACCTCTTTAAAGTGTGTGTGTATATGTGTGTGTGTGTGTGTATAAAATTATGACGTTCAGTCCTTTGTCACAGGATTATATAATGTATATCAGCTCAAGGAATGTTTGTTTCTGAACAATGATGTAAATTGCTAAAGAGTATGCTAAATTCACTATTTCATGTTTGCTTCTGTTACATGGTGAGGTCAGTTTTAACCATAAAATAGTGCTTAAAAAAGTTTGTTTTATCAAAAAAGTCAGCATGTTTCTTAAAATAAATACCATAGTGCTTGTATTTAAATTCAATTGTATTTCTCAAATCACAGATTCAAGAGGAGAGACATTTGCATTATTCATATTTACTGTTTTGAATTTAAATATCGGCTAATGCAAAGCCATGAGCTGAAGGTTGGTTAAAATAACTAATTTGATATTATTAATGTTTACTTCCCAGACATTTTGTGACACTTCTGTTCCAAGAACACATATACCTTAAAATGTGCATATTTTTAACTCTAGTTTATTGAAGTGAGTATGCTAAATAATGTTATTTGCATCCTAAGTGCTGCTCTGTGAAATGAATATGATGCATAATTATGGAAATTACACTGATAATTAGCTCAGAGCAGCAGCCGAGCCTGCATAAGTTAATTTTTAATACATGACATGATTCAATTCAAAGAATGTTTTCAACACTTTGATATGTAGTTCCTATTTATTATATTACTTAAGTAGACAAAATATACCTTATAATCACTATATTCAACATTAACTTACCAATCCTAGAAATAGATAAGCAAAGTAAAAATTTATCTTAAAAATCCTTATAAGCAACACTTTTTGAAATGTTGCAAGTTAAAAAAAAAGTACTCAAAGCCTACTTGTGTATAATTGGCTTTACTAAATAGTATAGTTTTTTGGGTGATAAACTCAACCCAAATCAAATGAAACTGAATGTGAGAAGATGATTTCAAAATATCTTAATCTAATAACATTTTTTTTTCACTGGGGAAACTATATTTTCTTTAATAAGGTTTTAATGTATTTTTGCTCTTTCCTATCTTGTTCTTTAAATCTGTCATAGTGGAATTTATTTGCTAATTAGAATGAATTCAAACTCATTAGTATTATGTAATATTTCTTTGTGAAGAGTATTATTTTGTGTTGGGCTAATCATTAATCTAGGACAGTGGTCGGCAAATTCAGTCAACAGAGCCAAATATCAACAGTACAACAATTGAAATTTCTTTTGAGAGCCAAATTTTTTTAAACGTAAACTTCTTCTAACACCACTTCTTCAAAATAGACTTGCCCAGGCTGTGGTATTTTGTGGAATAGCCAAAGAGCTCATGGGACCAAAGAGCCACATGTGGCTCCTGAGCTGCAGTTTGTCAACCATGGGCCTGGGATTAATTAATACAATGATAAAAAAAGAAAAGCCACTTCATTTTTAGAATTCACATATTTGAATTTCAACTACATAGCATATACTCTTTTCCAGCAAGTAAATAAGCATGTCCAAGTAGAGTTCTTATATCTTATTACCTTTACATATTTCTCTTCAATAAGTAATTTACAAAAACAATATTAAAAAATACTTTTTTGAAAAATCACACACTAAAACTGGCACAGTAGTTTTTGCAAATTGTTTTAAATTGACAGTATCATCTGCAAATATTTAGTGACTAGGGGTTCAGTGCACAAATTTGTGCACCTTGAAAGGAACTGTGGACTACAAGGCTACTGTGGGCACAGGGGTGGGTTTCGGCCCATCCTCTGCACTCCCTCTCACCAGGCCCCACTCCTGCCACAACAATTCCCACGTACTGACAGAGCCTTCTCCCTTCACACCTACTGAAGGCACAGAGCGACTGGGGCCAACACCACTGTCAGTGATTGCGATCAGCAGCAGCTATCCCGATCAACCCTCAGGAGCAGGAGGAGGTGGAGAAGCCCTCAGAAGCAATCAGGGTCGGAAGCCTTTGTGCACATCTGCGAATGGTGCCGAGTGATTGGGACTGGCACTGGGCACCAGTAGCTTGTGTGAGCCGTGGCGCTGCTTCTGGCTTTAGGTGCAAGCAGGTCCAGTGCTGGAAGTAAGTGTGAGTGGCAGCTTTGGCACCAGCAGCAAGTATGAGCAGGGCTGTCACTGGCAGCAGGTGCAACAGGCAGTTGCCAGCCCTGATCTCCTCTCATGAATAGGGGGAGTTGACAAAGCCCTAAGGAGCAATTGGGGCCAGCAGCCATCGCTCATACCCACTAATGGCACCCACCCATCAGAGCCCGTGCTGGGCCCTGGCAGAGTATGTGAATGGCAGCTCTGGTGCCAGCAGCAGGTGCAAGTGCCAAGAGGGACTAAGACACATGGGGAGCAAAGAATCTTTAGTAACCACCAGAGCTCACCCCAATGGCAGCAACCAGCACCCGCCTTGATCTGGTGCCCACCCTCACCTGCTTCACCATCCCACTGTGGCCAGCACCTGCCATGTTTCACGCATACTTCCTGGTGGTCAGTGCACATCATACCGACCAGCTGTTCAGTTGTTCTGGTTGTTCTATCTTTTGGTCTATTTGCATATTAGCCTTTTATTATATAGGATTGGTTTACAGCTTCTTGAGAAGTCTTATTAATGCATTTGATTGGTTCAGTTTTTTGTTTAATGTATATATATATATATATATATATATATATATATATATATGATATATGTGTGTGTCCCATAATTAGTACAGGTATATAGATTGGCTTTTGGGAGTCCATGAAATTCCTTAATATATTTCCAAAATTTTGTTGTAAGGTGCACAAATGGATTTTTTTTTAGGAACAAGATTTAATAGTTTTTTGGAGTGGGTTTATGATCTATGAAAGAAAGATCTATGAAATATATAGGCTGCTTCTAAATCTAAATAACTGTAACTATCTTAGTTTTTGCTTTAAGTACATAACATATTTTATGATCTTACTTTTATTTTAGAATAGCAATACATTCAAATTAAAGTTAACACATTCTTGATTGAAAACAACATCCAAGGAACAAAATCACAAAAATTTTTCATTTTGTCATTTTTATAGGATATAAATTGATAAAAATTTTTCATCTTGCAATTGTCATAGCAGATAAAATGAGCTGCAGCAATATATTACAAAAATATTCATTTTCATTAACATTGCGACATTTCCATACTAGTTAATACTAGTAGCAACAAAAGTTGTATTTGAACCAAATCCATAAACTTTCTAACATCTCTCTCAAATATGACTTTTCTCCTTTCTTATGAGAGTTGAATCATATATGGGAATAATATACACATCAATGTCAAGCCTTCTACTACTGATCATCAAGATAACCCTATATCATTTTAATCTATGTCAATCATTAAGAATCCAAAAATTATTTCTTATGTTATAACTATATTTTTTAGTAGCCTTAAAGCTTTAGGGAACTTAAGTGTAATTACCCTAAATACTAGATTTCTTACTACAATTATATTTTATGTAACTTTATTTTATTCTTTAATAAAGGGATGATTTTATATTTATATATTTCTTAATGTAGATGCATTTATAAATAAGAAATATATTCTTTAACACTGGGTATAAAAAGCAGTGGCACACAGGGTCCTTATATTTTACTACACACAAACCAAATATTTATTCATGTAGATTATATACATTAAAAAAATAAATGGAAAAGGGTTTTTAAAATGTTGTTAAAAAGAGCTTATATTGCTAATCATATCATTGACTCATTAGACAACTATTAGGCTGTTCTCAGGTATAATATAATTCTGTGATATTACTACCTACATTGAGCTGTCATATTATATTTCACTTAAAAGATTATAGCAAGCACAAATTAGTATAGCATAAATTATAAAAGAAATAGAGGCCCTATGCACAAAATTCGTGCATGGGGGGTGTGTCCCTCAGCCCAGCCTGCACAATCTCCAATCTGGAACCCATTGAGGAAAGTCCGACTGCCTGTTTAGGCCCGATCCCAGATATCAGGCCTAAATGAACAGTAAGACATCCCTCTCACAATCCAGGACTGCTGACTCCCAACTGCTCGCCTGCTTGTTTTCCTGTTTTCCCCTAACCACTCTGCCTGACAGCATGATCAACCCTGAACTACTTTTCTGCCAGTCTGATTGATGCCTAACTGCTACCTTACCAGCATGATTATCCCTAACTGTCCTCCCCTACAGGCCTGTTCACCACTAACTGCCCTCCCCTGAAGAACCGGTCACCCCTAACTGCCCTCGGCTGCAGGTTTGATAACCCCCAACTACCCTTTCTTGCAGGCCTTGTTCCTCCCAACTGCCCTCCACTGTTGGCCATCTTGTGGCAGCCATCTTGTGTCCACATGGAGGTAGAATCTTTTGACCACAAGGGGACAATCAACTTGTGTGTTGGAGTGATGGCCAATCTACATATTACTCTTTTATTAGATAGGATAGGGACCTGGTGCACAGTTGAGTGCCAGCTGGTTTGTCCTGAAGTGTGTCCTGGATCAAGGTGGGGGTTACCTTGGGGCATGGGGGAGCCTGGGCAAGGGGCCTCTGGTGGTTTGCAGGCTGGCCATGTCCCCCAGTGACCCAAGCAGAGGTCCTGGTATCCAGGGTTTATTTATCTTCTATAATTGAAATTTGTAACAGCCTTGAGAGGAGCCAAGCATCCTGTTCACTCCATGACCATAGCCATTTTTGTTGGAATTTATATATTTTCTATAATTGACACTTTGTAGCAGAAGCCAAGACAGGTCAGGGCTGCAGAAAATTGGTTTCCTCCATCATCGGGGGCAATCCTAGCCTCCTGCTCTCTCCAGCTCTGTGGCTGCCGCCATTTTTGTTGGGATTTATTTAACTTCTATAATTGAAATTTGTAGCCTTGCGTGTAGGCTTGGGCCAGCCAGGGCAGCAGGTAAGCTTGGCTTCCTAATTGCCAGATAAAACCAACCCTCCTGCTTGCTGCAGCTCTGTAGCCACACCCATCTTGGTTGGGTTAATTTGCATACTCACTCCTGATTGGCTGGTGAGCATAGCTTGTGGGTGTAGCAGAGGTATGGTCAATTTGCATACTACTATTTTATTAGATAGGATGACTATCCAACACACAGAATCACATTCATTCATTAATCAAAGACTACTTACTTCAGGGTTCTTTGTTAAGTATACTTACTTAATATAAAATTAATATAATCCTACTAATTAGAGATATAGTATAAGAGATATTTGATAGGATTAAAGGCCCCTTACAGAGGCCACCCCATGCCCCAAGGGAACTCCTGCTCTGATCCAGGACACACTTCAGGGCAAACCAGCTGGTCCCTACCCATGCACCAGGCTTCTTCTTATCCAATAAAAGAACAATATGCAAATTTACCATCATGCCAACACACTAGATAGCTGCCCCCATGTGACAAAAGATGGATGCCCCATGTAGACACAAGATGGCTGCCACAAGATGGCCACCAGGAAAAGGCCGTTGGGAGGGACCAGGCCTGCAGGGAAAAGAAATTGCAGGGAATCAGGCCTGTAGGGGAGGGCAGTTGGGGGTGACCAGGCCCACAGGGGAGGGTGGTTAGAGGCAAATAGGCTGGCAGGGGAGCAGTTAGGCATCAATCAGGCTGGCAGGGGAGTGGTTAGGGTGTGATCAGGCTGACAGGCAGAAGCAGTTAAGGGTAATCAGAAAGGTAGGCCGGTGAGCAGTTGGGAGTCAGCAGTCCTGGATTGTGAGCAGGCCTACTGGTATCAGGCCTAAACAGAAAGTCAGACATCCCTCAAGGAGTCCCAAATTAGAGAGTGTGAAAGCTGGGCTAAGGGACACACCCCCTGAGCATGAATAACACACTGAGAGAAATTCATAGCATATAGATTAAAATATCATTAGACAATGAATTTTGTGATTTATTTTCAGTCAATCTGATGTCATCCTTTACAATATGGTCCAAATAATTTTTTAAATGTAAATGGTTATTATTATTTCAAGCACTAACGTTGTGATTTTACTGACCAAGGAAAAAGATTGTATTAGTAGAAATATAAGTAGACTAGAGGCCCAGTGACAAAATTTATGCACAGGGGGAAGGTGTGTCCTTAAACCCAGCCTGCTCCCTCTCATATCTGGGACCCCTTGAGAGATGTACAGCTGCCTAAATGGGTAGCTGGACATCCCTCTTACAATACAGGCCTGCTGGCTCCCAACTGCTCACCTGCCTACCTTCCTGATTGCCCCTAACCACTTCTGCCTGTCAGCCTGATCACCCCCTAATCACTCCCCTGCCAGCCTTATTGATGCCTAACTGCTCCCTGCCAGCCTGTTCGCACCTAACTTCCCTCCCTTCGGGTCTGCTCACCCCTAATTGCCCTCCCCTACAGGCCTGGTCACCCCTAACTGCTGTCCCCTGCAGGCCTGGGTCCCCGCCAACTGCCCTTCCCTGCAGGCCCATTCATCCCCAACTTCCCTCCTCTGCCAGCCTGGTCACCACTAACTGCCCTCCCTTGCAGGCTTGATCACCCCCAACCAACCTCCCTTTTAGGCCTGTACCCTCCCAACTGCCCTCCCCTGCTGGCCTGATCACCCACAACTTCCTTTCTTTCAGGCTTGGTCCCTGCCAACTGCCCTCTCCTGCTGGCAATCTTGTGGCAGCCATCTTGTGTCCACATGGGGCAGGACTTTTTGACCACATTGAAGCAGTCATCTATGTGATGGTCAATCTGCATATTACTCTTTTATTAGATAGGATAGAGGCCTGGTGCATGGGTTTGCCCTGAAGGGTTTCCTGGATCAGGGTGGGTATTCCCTTTCGGAGTGGGGTGGCCTGGGCAAGGGGCCTTTGGTGGTTTGCAGGGTGGTCATGCCCCCCGGCAACCCACGTGGAGGCCCTGGTATCTGGAATTTATTTATCTTCTACAGTTGAAACTTTGTAGCCTGGAGTGAAGCCAAGCCTTCTGCTTGCTCTGCAGCAGCAGCCATTGAAACCATATTGCCTTAAGGAGGGGCCTAAGCTGGCCAGGATGTGCAGAAAGCTTGCCTTCCTCCATCACCAAAAGCAACTCAAGCCTCCCTCTTGCTTCTCTGTGACCATAGCCATCTTGGTTGGGTTAATTTTCATATTTGCTCTGATTGGCTGGTGGTCATGGGTGGTGGATATGGCTTGGGTGTAGCAGAGGAATGACCAATTTGCTTGTTACTCTTTTATTGGATAGGATTCTAGGCCCCAAGGCCTTTCAGAAATATCAGGTGAGATAAAAGAGTAAGGTTCCTGTACATTACCCTGGTCAAGATGTGATTGGAAAAATGTCCATAAGGTGTTTCCATTCCTCCCCCAAAATAAGGATTAAGGGGATTTTAGTCCTCACCGTTGACTGGCCTTATGTCTTGTTTTGAGCATTATAATGTGGTGATAGTAACTTTAAAAAAATTCCCAACCTAAGCCTGCAGAGTCTTGCAGATTCTTCCACTGCTGTTTTTGGATGCCATCCTATCTATTAAAAGAGAAACATGCAAATTTACTGTACCTCCGCTATGCTACCAGCAAATAGGAGTAAGTATGAAAATTAACCCAACCAAGATGCATAGTGGCCAGGTGGTGCTGGGGCTGCCTGGACAGAAGGGAGATACAATCCCAAAGGGAGGCCAGCACCAGAAACCCTAAGGATGGACACCACAAAGATGAAGCTACCTGAGGCCGAATGAGAGACACAACCCAGCAGGGAGGCTGGCATCCAGCAGCCCTAAGTCCTATGATGGCTGTGCTGGGGCTTCAGAGTGCCGGATCAGAGACACAAACCAGCAGGAAGGCCAGCACCCAGCAGCCCCAAGGCCCAAGATGGAGGTGCTGGGACTGCTGGGGGATGTGGGGGGGAGCAGCAGAGACACAAGCTTGCAAAAATCCTGTGGAAAGTGAGATAAACTATCATAACTTAATTTCTCTTTTTACAAGATGAGAAACCTGCCCTGGATTATTTAGTGATGTGGTCCACACCTTTCTACAAACACAGAGTATGTTATGACCACTCCCATGAAGTTCTGGTCAGAATACCATCTTCAGGGAATAATGCTACATTGGCAAATCATCTAAGAGAGGAAACAAGCTTCAGTTGAGTTTATTCTGAAGGTCAGAGAACATCCCACCCAACATATGCTGTGTTGTTATATTGATGATCTTGAGCTGAAGATGCTTGAAAAACAGCAAATGCATGCAGAAGCTTGCACTGAAGTCTCCTGATCTGCCTAAAATTGCACCCCCCTAAAGGAGCTTAAATGTCATAGGTCCCCTTGAGAGAAGTGTCATCAGGTAGAGAAGACTGACTCCTGCCACAGGAAAGGAGAGTAGAAGTTGACATCACACCCAAACTTTGTTACAAACTATTTCCCCCCATCTCCATTCACCTTTCCTAAAAATTATCTACACTCCTCTAGAGGCTTACATCTCCAATCCCCTTTCCATAGGAAGAAGGTATTTAAAGCTGAATTCTAAGCCACCTTGAGGAGTTACTCATTTTTCCCTGGGGTCTCCCACATATACATGAAGTACATGTTAATAAACTTTTGTTTCTTTCTTGGTGATTTGTCTTTCATTACAAGGGCCTCCACTAAGAACTCAGAAAGATAGAGGAAAACTATTTTTCCTACTCCATAAGTCTATCTCAGGAAATCAAGTTCTTAGCTGAACAATGAAGTTTGCTCAAGTACCAAGCAGTCCTGGCAGATAGGAGGGAAGCTTCTAGGGATAAATCAATGATATGGGCATCAAAGTGGATGGAGGGCACATGCATGGCTGCCGGTGGGAGTTTAAAGTGGTTCAACATTTTTGGAGGCTGATTTGGCAAATTTGAGAGAAATGTTCAAGGTACATCCAAGAGTCTTCTTCTAAGAATCACATCTGCTGAGATAAAGCACAAGCAGAAAAGCACTGGTCAGAACCCAGGATGCTACTGTGGGCTCTCCTTCCATGATATAAAAACCTGGGAACAACCTGCATTTTTAGGACTGTGGTATCTCTGCTAGTAAAGGGTAATATTCTAATTATACTGAATATCTTCCGGACATCCTTCCCTACAAAGCCATGTTTGTGGGGCCAAAGCAGTGGAGGTTAGAAGTGATAAGCAGGCAGGGGAGAACAGTTAGCGGTCCAGGCCAGCAGGGGAGAGCAGTTAGGGTGAACAGACTGTCAGGGGAGAGCAGATAGGGAGATTAAGCTGGCAGGCAGTTGAGTGGTTGGGAGCCAAATGTCCTGAGGTGTCCCAGATTGGAGAGAGTGCAGGCTGAGCTGAGGGGTCCCTCTTCCTGTGCATGAATTTCATGCACTGGGCCTCAAGTTTACCATATAAAATGCTTGAACTGGGGAGATTCCAAGATGGCAGCATAGGTAAACACCTACACTGCTGCCTCGCACAACAATTTCAAAACTACAACTAAAAGACAAAATGGACATCATCCAGAACCACAGGAAAGCTGGCTGAGTGGAAGTTCTACAACTAGAGGGAAAGAGAGGGGCTCACAGAGACCCAGATGAGCTGCAAAAAGCTGAGGTACGGAGATGCACGCGTGGAGAGAGCAGGTGCCGGAATACCTGGCTGGCTTTCTCTGGCGGGAGGGAAACGGAGACTCTCAAAGGCATTGAACCCCTTATCTAACAACACTAAACCCCAGATCCAGCTGAAAGTCATACGGGGGGAGTTTGG
Organism: Lasiurus cinereus; assembly: GCA_011751065.1. NCBI lineage: Eukaryota > Metazoa > Chordata > Mammalia > Chiroptera > Vespertilionidae > Lasiurus > Lasiurus cinereus. The sequence goes on from JAAGEH010000012.1 coordinate 42,083,509, forward strand.
ACTGTGAAAAGGGAGAAGTGCACGGAAATTTAGGGGAGTCGCAAAAGATCGCGCACAGGACAGATTGCTGATTGTGCTGCTGGCTTTCGTGAGTGGGCAAGAGACAGACCCTCCCAACTGTGCCACTTCTGACTCCACTAAGCCCCTGTTTTGGGCGAAACCCTGGGGACCTAGTCTCCTGTGGTCCTGGTGCACAAGGGAGCTGGAAAGGCAGCGGTTAGAGGCACTGCGGGCGCTCGGGCACAAGGACCACTCCAGCGATTACCCACTCATGTGAGACTCAGGGGCCATGAGGGCAGGGCCGACTGGAAGGCAAGGCAGTCCCTTAAGCCCTGAGACTCCACCCCTCCCAAGCTCAACAGAGGCTTCTTTGGTTTTGCAAGTCTGGTATCATAAAGCTGAATTCAACACAGAAGTTTCCCCAGCATAGTGAAAATGCTGAGAAAAGGGAAGGGATTACAAACAAAAGAAATGGAGGGAAAAAACGACTGGATATAGAGTTCAAAACCACACTTACAAGGTTTTTCAAGAATATGCTAGAAAAGTTGGATAAATTTAGTGAGACCCAAGAGGAGAAGAAAAAGGACATACTAGAAACACTGACTGAAATAAAAAATATTATACAGAGTCCTAACAGCAGACTAGAGGATGGCAAGAATCAAGTCAAAAGTTTGAAATATAAAGAAGCAGAAAACATTCAACTGGAAAAGCAAGAAGAGAAAAGAATCCAAAAATGTGAAGATAATGTAAGGAGCCTCTGGGACAGCTTCAAGCATACCAACATCAGAATTGTGGGGGTGCCAGAAGAAGAGAGAGAGCAAGATACTGAAAACCTATTTAAAGAAATAATGACTGAAAACTTCCCACATCTGGTAAAAGAAATAGACTTACAAGTCCATGAAGCACACAGAACCCCAAATAAAAGGAATCCAAAGAGGACCACACTAAGACACATCATAATTAAAATACCAAGAGCAAAAGACAAAGAGAGAATATTAAAAGCAGCAAGAGAAAAACAGTTCATTACCTACAAAGGAGCACCTATATGATTGTCAGCTGATTTCTCAACAGAAACGATGCAGGCCAGATGGGAGTGGCAAGAAATATCCAACATGATGAATAGCAAGAACCTACAACCAAGAATAATCTATCCAGCAAAGCTATCATTCAGAATTGAAGGGCAGATAAAGAGCTTCACAGAGAAGAAAAAGCTAAAGGAGTTCATCAACTCCAAACCAGTATTTATGAAATGCTGAAAGGTACTCTTTTAGAAGAAGAAGAAGAAAAAGGTAAAAGCCAAAAAATTATGAACACAAATACATATCTATCAACAAGTGAATCTAAAAATTAAGTGAATTAAAAATTTGATCAACAGAATAAACTGGTGAATATAATAGAATCAGGAGCACAGAAAGGGAGTAGACTGATAATCCTCAGGGGGACAAAAATCATAAAGCATCAAACAGACTGTGAAATTACAGCAGAAAGATTAAAGTTAGGTGAGGTAGATAAGTGATCAATCAAAGGACTTGTATGCATGCATATAAGCATAACCAATGATCACAGACACTGGGGGGTTGAGGTATGCCTGGGAGGGAGGGTGGCAATGGCGAGATATGTATAAAAAATTAATAAAAATTAATAAAAAGAAAAAAAAAGAGATATATAATTTGCAAATAAAAAAAAATGCTGGTCTGGGTAATGAGCATAAGGGTAACCCTATTGTCATCTTCCCAGCCAACTTCCTCACCTGTAAGTGAGACCATCTGGAAATAGCCACTCCCAGCTGATCTAACAAATATCAGCAGACACCAGTCAGTTCAGATCAGGGAACTTCATCCAGATACTGTATCACAGTAACAGCAGGATTATGATCTTAATAAATGGCCATTGTTTTAAGTTATTCAGATTTGGGATGATTGATGATTGGTTCCTAGAAGTGGGATGCTGCCAAAAAATAAAATTAAACATGTGTCCTTGCCTTTGGGAGAAGTCGGCAGGCTCCCAATTTTCCATTACCTATTAATAACTTCACTGCTTTTTCAGCCTCTGCTAGACATTGGCTTGCTATCAGCCTTTGCTAATGGTCCTCTGCATGGTTTTCCACTCTCTGCCTGCCCCTGATACATAGTAGTGAAAATATAAATGTCCAAACTCTTGTGTGTGGTAACTAGAAAAATAAGTATATCCAATCAGTGTTTGAATTTGGCCATGAAGATTACCAGACCAAATAACGATTTGGTTTTATTAACCCAACGTGAATGATAAATAGCTGCAAGAAAGAGATGGAATAAAGAAAGGATCCTTCAGTTTTGCCAGAAGATTTGAGAAGCAAAATAGAGGAGAGGAGACAGGACTAGGTTGGGAAAAAAAACACCTGTCTTCTCAGGTTATCAAGTATTCTCAATGTGACTGAGGCCTGCGGCCAAAGATCAAATCAAGAGTGTGCATATGCACCCCTATGTTCATAGGAGCACAATTCACCATAGCTGAGATTTGGAAACAGCCTAAGTGCACATCAGCAGACAAATGGATTAGAAAACTGTGGTTATCTACACAATGGAATACTACACTGCTGTAAAAAAAGAAGAAATTCTTTCCATTTGCAACAGCATAGATGGAACTGGAGAGCATTATGTTAAATGAAATAAGCCATTCAGTGAAAGAAAAATACCTCATGATCTCATTCATTTATGGATAATAAAGAATGTTATAAACTGATGAAGAAAAATAAAAAGGATGAGAAGCATTGAACAGAATGTCAAACTGCAGCAGGAACGCTGGGAGGGCTGGAGAAGAAGGTAAGAGATCAACCGAAGGACTTGTATGCATGCATATAAGCATAATCAATGGACACCAGACACTGGGTAGGGGTAATGAGGGCATGTGCCAGGGCATAGAGGAGGCTGGGTGAAGGTCAATGTGGAAAAAAAAGGAGACATATGCACTACTATTTGTAATACTTTAAACAATAAAATAAAATTTTAAAAAGAATATGATAAAATGACAGAAGCCTAATTATAAGCTGAATTATCATCTATGAGACTAAATATATAATGATGTGTTTTTGTGTTTTTTTTAATATGGTATAAGTGTAAAACCCTTAAGAACTCTGAAAGGCTTAAGCAGGATTTAGGAGATGAGTACCTACACACAAAGCAAAAAACCTAGGTAACAGTGCCTCAAACAATCGTTTGGGGATTGTTTCCCACTCAAAAGTGAGCAAAGTCTGCATGGCAAAGAATTTTGGGTATGACTTTTATCACATGACGTGATAAAACTTCTGATACATATACATTCCAAAAAAATTGTATGAAATTTATACCAACAAAGAATGCACAAGCTTTATCTAAGAGAAGTTGTGATTACTCAAATTTCTAAAAGGACTCTGAGTTCCTAATTTTCTACAGGCTAAGCAAGGTACATACCTGCAGCAAATATGGCCCATTCATATATATACTAGAGGCCTGGTGCACGAGACTCATGCACTCCAAGGGTGTTTCTCAGCCTGGCCTGCACCCTCTCACAGTCCCGAAGTCCTGTGATGTCCAACTGCTGGTTACAGGGAGTGGGCCTAAGCCAGCAGTTGGACATCCTTAGAACTGGCTGAGTGGGTCTTCCCCCTGTGGAAGCACACTGACCACCAGGGGGCAGCTTCTGCATTGAGCATCTGCCCCCTGGTGGTTAGTATGCGTCAGTCATTTCACCATTTGGTCAATTTCCGTATTAGCCTTTTATTATATGTATGTATATGAGGCCCGATGCAAGAAAATTCATGCAAGAACAGGTCTTCCTCCTTCCCCCAGCTGCTGGCACTGGCTTCCCTCCAGCACCGGGGACCAGGCTATCTTCCCTCAGGCTTCCCACAGGCACCCAGGACCCAAGCTGGCTTCCCTCCACCCTGGCATTGCCAGGGCTAATTAGTATATTACCCTTTTATTATTATAGATATTTAAAAAAAATTCTCACAAGAGGTTATGTTTTTATTGCTGTAGAGAGAGGAAGGGAGGGAGAGCAAGAGAAACATCAATTAGTTGCTTCCCATATGCCACCTGAACTGTGATCAAACCTGCAACTCAGGTCTGTGCCCTGACCAGGAATTGAACCTGCAACCTGTTTTTTGGTGTACAGGACAATACTCCAACAAAGTGAGCCACTTGGCCAGGGCTGGGCCATTTCTTATAGAAAAGAAAAGGATATTTCAGAGAGTAGACCAAGCTTTGAGGGAACTGAGCCCATGTTAAGAGAGAACAATGTAATGGGTAAGACTCTCAGGAATCATTCTTCCCTGCCAAGGTCACATTTCCTTTCTTTAAGCAGACCTGGAAGCATTTGCTTTGCTGCACCAAGAGGCTGTGATGAGCCTACCATTGTGTTTGAATCCAAGAGCACAGGCTTGACATACCTCTAGTAGCTCCAGAGTCATATCCGGAAATGCCTTTGGTACTTATCTTTAGCCTAAAATGGAGTTAAGATCTACAAGAGAATGCCTTATTATAAGGTGCTGTTTGAAGTCTGAAATTTCCTGTCTTAGAAGCAAGGCTTGCCAACTTTATAATTGAACATTTACTATTACCACCCAGCTTAGTTGGTTATAGAGCTAGAATTTGGCTGTCTTATCAGTAGTTTATAAAATATTCCTCAGTACATCTGAGCTTTAGCTTCCAGGACTCAGATGTACCCTGGCAGTTCATTAACTAAAGACAAAGCACATTTATACAACCAACAAAGAGCTCTAGGAACTGTGCTGGGGCTCTGGGACCTTTCTGTGTTTCTCTGAAATGCCTTTCTCCTGCTACCATATGATTTTCCTTTATTAGAACCATATGTAAGTATACACTGTAGAATTTCAGGTGTCATTGGAATTGTGTCTGGTGTAATTGCTCCAATGTTTTATATACAGATTACCTTATCATTGTCTCACCAATATATTTGAGAGTGGGGACTCGTAACCTGTACTTTTCAGTTTATAGGTCTCTGGATAAAGAGGAACCACGACAAAAAGCCTCAACCACTCCCAGATTCATCATTCAAATGTGAAGCCTTAATGAATATCAATAAGAGCCTCTTCTTAGGATAGTATCTGAATGCTTCCTGCCTTCTCCACACTTAGAAAGGAATAAGTCAGGATCTCAATATGCTCAGAAGGTAACTGCACTAGATAAAGGGAACATCTGTAGGAAAGATTGTGCTTTGTTGCAATTTAAAGGCATAATTTATGTATATTTATTCTTAAAATAATACAATTTCCATGTGTTTGGTCTGTATAATAGGTGCATTCTTGAAATATTAGGACAAAATAAAATATTAATGCTTTTTAAAAATACAATAAAACAATTTAAAAGGATTATTTGCTATTTAGTTTGTACCTAATGGTTGGCCACATGGATTATTACTATTTGAAAACACTGCATTTATTAAGATGTTACTGTATTAAGAACCTTCTGAATTTCTAACTAAACTAAATCTAAAGATTTAGTTTAGTGGTAAACTAAATCTAAAGATTATTTCTGGCTTAGAAACTATAAGTATAAAAAGACTAATACATTTTCTATTTTAGAGCCAGAATTAATCCAATCGACATCAGCTGAATGGTAGGTTAGAAATTAATGGAGGGACTCCTGGCTAACTCGATCCACTGAGAAACTGTTTCCGAATGCCAGATAAGACTTTGGTAGTGCATTGCCACATATACCTTTAATCTAACACTTTTCTTCTGTCAGTCAGGGAGGAAGACGACAAGATGAACCACTCAGCAACCAGAGGTTGAGTACTGGAGGATAGAAAAGGTGTTTTTTTAAAGATTAAAAATCTGAAGCACCCAATGCAGAATCTGGATGAAAATGTAGAACCATATCATAATGGCAAATATGAAACTACGAAATTAGGGATGACAAGGACTCAGAAACAGCTGTGAGCTGCAAGCTGAAAAGAATGTATCAACTTCAAAGCATATCTGCATGTTAGTACTAATTTCTAGAGAATTCGATTCATCTTATCATTACTTCACTCAGCTTTATGATGTCACTAATCTCAAAAACATACTCATCATTTTGATTCAAAGAGGACACATCTATATCTATACTAATAGGAAAGAAATTTGGTAATTGACGGTCACTCTGCAATGCCCACCAGCCAATCAGGAGAGAATATGCCAATTAGTGGGACAAATATGGCAGTGGCCATGGAGCCAGCTGGAGTGGGTAAGAGTCTTGGGTGGACCCTGGTGGTGGAGGAAGCCAAGATTCCCTCCTGCCTGGGCAGGCTGCTGAAGGAGGGCCTGTGGGCAGCTGCCATGGAGCCAGCTTGAGCGATTGGGAGGCCTGGGTTGCCTGGGCAGGCTGCCAAAGGAGGGACCTGCAAATGGCCCTCAGCCCCTCACCCAGGTTGGCCACACCATCATTGGTGTGCAGGTCTCTGCGGGGAGGCATGGCCAGCCTGCAATCAGCCATCAGCCTCTCACCCAGGCTGGCCAGGCACCCTAGCACGGACTCCCATCCTGAAGTGGGTGTGGCCAGTCTGAAAACGGCACTAGTCCCTCACCCAGGGAGGCCACATCCCCCCAGCTGGGACCCTCATTCCATGGGGCTTGGCTGGCATGCAAACCACCAAAGGCTCCTAGCCCAGACTGCACTGCTCCCCAAGGATACCCCCACCCTTATCCAGGACACCCTTCATGGCAAACCAGCTGGCCCCCACCCATGCACCAGGCCTCTATCTATACTAATAAAAGTGTAACATACTAATTAGACTGGAAGACCTTCCAGGAGATGTTCTGCATGTTCCTTTGGACAAAGCCATGGTGGTAAGGCTGAAGTAGAGGTGGTTAAGAACCAAGAGGGAAGAGCAATTGTGGATGATCAGGCCATTGTGGGGGGGTATTGAGTGATGATCAGGCCATTAGGGTAGCAGTTGGAGGTGAGCAGGCTGGCAGGGGGGGAAGTTGGGGCAAACAGATTGGCAGGGGGGCAGGTGGAGGCAAGGAGACCAGCAGGGGTTGGGGGCAAGCAGGCTGGCAGGGGGCAATTGGGGGGGTGACCAGGCTGGCATGGGGGGCAGTTAAGGGTAAGCATACTAGCAGGCAGAGGGTTAGGGGCAACCAAGAAGGCAGGCAGAGTGGTTAGCAGCAACCAGGCAAACAGGCAGGTGAGTGGTTAGGAGCCAGTAGTCCCAGATTGTGAGAGGGATGCCTGATTGCCATACATCCCTTGATGGGTCCCAGATTGGAGGTGCTGCCGGCCAGGCTGAGAGATACCCCCTTCCTGTGCATGAATTTCATCACTGGGCCACAGTATATATATAAAGCAAAGTGACTGACTATCCATCTGACCCTCGGATGGACCAGCTGGTGCATATGATATGCACTATCAATTTAAAAATAAACATTGAGTCACACATGCACAATATATATAAAGCTCTCACTGGCATCAATCATACACAATGTCAGAATGTATCTGAAGACCAACTATTTGCACAAGGTACCTCTGAAGCTGAATGAAAGTGACATGTAATTTTTTGCAATAATGAAAGTATCACAGAAATCTTTCTTCTAATTAATTTCCTTTCAATGTTCATGAATATGTGCACTGGGCCACTAGTTTCAATATAAAAATGAACAGTAGAGGACACATTGCCAATACTATCCTACATAATATAGAGATAATATGCAAATTAATCCTCGCACCATCACAAGATGTCTGCCTCTGATCAGGCCAGTAGGGGATTATTGTGGGACAACCAAACAACTGAATAGCTGGTGGGGGCTTGTGAGGGGTGACCAGGCTGGCAGCGGGAGGCAGTTGGGAGTGATCAGGTCAGCATGGGGGCAGTTGGGATAGTTAGGCTGGCAGGGGAGCAGTTGGGGGCAACCAGGCTGGTGGGGGGGTGCAGTTAGGGCTGACCAGGCTGGCAGAGAGAGGCAGTTGGAGGTGACTTAGCTGGCAGCGAGGTAAGTTAGGGGCAATCAGGTCAGCCAAGGGCCAGTTAGGGGTGATCAGGCTAGCAAGCACAGACTGTGAGGGGTGATCAGACCAGCAGGGGGAGCAGTTAGGAGTGACCAGGCAGGCAGGTGAGTTATTAGGAGCCAGCAGTACAGGATTGTAAGAGGGATGTCCAACTGCTGGTTTAGGCGTGATCTCGGTCAGGCATCCCCCAAGAGTTCCTGGATTGGAGAGGGTACAGGCTGGGCTGAGGGGTCTCCTCCTCCCTGCCATGCACAAATTTCGTGCACCGGGCCTCTAGTTATTAATAAGCATTTGGCCACTCATTGCAATGGTATTTAAAATCCAGTGGAGAAATCATTGGGGCCCAAGTTAAAAAATATCTCCATAATGTTAGGTCAGATGCACTGGTATGAACAGAATATCCAGGTTCTGTGTTATGGCTTATATACCTGTGAGGACTTCTTACAGGATACTGGATTGATTCACTGGAAAATTCCCATATCAAACAAGATTAAGATTCCAGAACTTTGCCTAATGCAGAAACATGAATTCATAGACTTCAGAAAATGGAAATTTTGAAGCAAAGGTATCACTTTGCCAACTCTTTAATACTGGGAAGGCATGAAGACACTCTCTTTACCACAGTGTGAAAACACATTGATGGGAAGTATATATAAATCCTTGAAAATTTCAGTAATAGCTGCCAATGAGAGATGCTACCATTAAAAAAGCAACTTGACTTAAATATTATTCATGCTACAAGAGAAGCAGAACTCTGGTGGCAGAACTAAATTGTTCAAGACAAAGTAGAGGTTGTAATGAACTGCATGGATAAAGCAGTATCCAAACTGATTTTACTTTCAGAGACATCTGCAGGAAGGAATTTATTATGATAATCATAAGACTGAAATAGAAAATAAGTCTCTGATATTTGTTTTTCAATTAATTTATTTTTTGGAAGAGAAAGGAACATTGATTTATTGCTCTGTTATTTATGCATTCATTGTATGTGCCCTGTCTGGGGATTGAACCCACAATCTTGGTCTACGGGGGTGATCCTTTAACCAACTGAGCTATCTGGCAAGGGCTATAGTTCTTTTTGTACTGCAAAACTGGGAGAACAAAATCCTACTGACATTAGAAAATAAAGATATCAAATTTATTAAAAATATAGTAATGCAATATTGTAAAAGATTTTATATCAATATGATTTTGAAACAGTTTAAAGACTTGAAAAAGTTATAGTTATTAAAATAAAATACAGAATTTTTATGGCTGTAGGGTATGGTAAAGCTTCCCAGTGCCCAGTGGTTCCTAAACTGTGGCTCATGAGCCACATGTGGCTAGCAAGCCGCGGTTTGCCGCTCTGTTGACTAATGAGTTTGCTAACCACTGCCCTAAGCAATACATTTCTTTGAGAGATTTCTAATAGCCAATGGATATACAAAACTATTTCAACCCAGGAGTAAATAAATCCAAAAACACAACAAATATACTTTTGTTATATATACATTTGTATAAATATGTGTTTAAGTAGCACATATATACATTTGCACATGCACAGACATAGACAAGTTACATTGTAAATATTCAATATAAAGTAATTGGGAAATATTTAAATAAATACATAATTTTAGCACTGAGAAATTTTTTCATGTCTAGTAAATATAAAATTTACAACAAAAAATATGAACTAGAATACCTTTAATCTTTCTAAAAAAAGTCACACATTTAACTGTCATCTCATATATTTACTCATTGATTTATTTGCATATTAAAAGTAAAGCTACTCAGATATTAGCAGGTACTTTTCTGTTTAAAAAATGATGTTTCTTACCTGCCTAGTGAGCTCATTGGTTGAACATTGACCTATGAACCAGGGGGTCAAGGTTCCATTCCAGGTCATGGCACATGGCTGGGTTGCAGGCTCAATCTCCAGTAGGGGGAAAGCACTCCAGCTAATCAATGATTCTCTCTCATCATTGATGTTTCTCTCTCTCAGTCTTCCTTCCTCTCTGAAATCAATAAAAAAATATTCTTTAAAAGCCCAGCTGATTCTGTTTACTTAGGCTTCATGACCTAGAAGAGAGGATATGTCTAAGATATCTAAATATAATTGAAGACACGTTTTCCCCTTTTATTCTTTCTCTTAAGTTTAAATTTTGGCCTAATTACATTAACTTATAAAGAACAAATCTGTGGGGTTTTTTTTCTATACAGTAATATGAATTATAAATCTGGCTTAAATGCATATATTTATCTTTCACATATGCATATCTAAATTTGATTAAGTAGGAATGCAAATTTGATTAAACACCATGCTAGAATTAATGACTGTTTAGAAATGAGTTTATTTATTCCATAAGCACTCATATATTACTATGATGAAACCTAAGCTAAAAATCACAACATAAAGTATCTTATGAACATTCTATACATTTGAATTGTGGCTATGTGAGTGTAATACCTAAAGTTTCAAGTGTGATCTATCATACATTTTCTAAAGTAATACTTAAGATTTCAGTCAAGGATATACTGCTTATAAGTATAATCTTTAAATAAAAAATAAAATTTATATCATAATTAAAGTGTTATTTAATTTACACAGACAAATATGCATTCTTATCCAAATGTGTTTTAGAGCTAGACAGAAATATTCAAATCAATCCAAAAGCAAAATTTTTAAAAGCTACTCTAAATAGAGATAAGCAGAAATAAAACTTCTATGACACTTTTTTAAGAGCCTAAGAAGACCATTCATTAAATATATTTAATATATTTTATTGATTTTTCACAGAGAGGAAGGGAGAAGGATAGAAAGTCAGAAACATCAATGAGAGGGAGACATCGATCAGCCGCCTCCTGCATGCCCCCTACTGGACATGTGCCCGCAAGCAAGGTACATGCCCCCGACCTGAATCGAACCCGGGACCTTTCAGTCCGCAGGCCAATGCTCTATCCACTGAGCCAAACCGGTCTCGGCATCATTCATTAAATATAATTTAACAACAGTTTTTGAGGCTGGAAAATTTAATGAGCATCATCTAGAGATAGCCTTTATATTTCATAAAATTAGGACCTAGAGGTTAGACTATTAATCTGATTACAGAAATAATGTTAGTTGTATATAATTGAAAAAATATAGACCTTGATGATTTTCAAATATTAATAAGATAATGAAGGAATTGTTGGTATAGGCCAGTGTTTGACAAACTCATTAGTCAACAGAGCAGCAAACCACGGCTCCCGAGCAGCATGTGGCTCCCGAGCTACAGTTTGCCAACAACTGATATAGGCTAGTTCCAGATTATATTTTTAGATTTATTGAATGTAGTGGTTATAAAATAAATACTGTAAATATATTTTAGAAAATTATACCTATCAATTTGAAACTTGCAAAGCAGTTTACACACATCTACTAGAAAATTGATACACAAACATGGAAGTGTTTCTAAAGGAAGAAATATAAAAATATATGTATAAGAAATTTAATCCTCCTGACACTAGAAGGAGGCATTTGCAAGAGAAATGAAGTTGTAATTCTTCTGTTTGTTATTAATACCAACATTAAAATGTATTCGCTTTAGGACATGAATAATCATTCTGCTAAATATATAAATTACCATATTTTATTTATAATAGTAGGTATGCACAGTTGTAGAATAAACAGAATTTTCCCTGTTAATTTATTTCTAACTCATTAGTATACATATTTTCCTATCTTCTGAGTCCATATAGATATGAAAAAAAATAACTTGGTATGATGGGTTGTTTTTATTTTTAGACTGTTAGCTGCATTTGGCATAACTCACTTTTGCCTGTTTCTCATTCCTGGGGAATAATTTGCTATTAATTTGGCATTTGTCAGAGAAGTCCCAAGATCACTTAACATACAAAATAACTTCCCTATTTAAACTTGAGATTTCTTTAGCCTTCAAAAAATTAATTCTAACTGGTAACTGCATTAAATAATAGAGTAACAATTATGTTTAACTCAAATAATGCCAGATGATGTCACTGCTCTATTCAAAACTTTCTAATAAGTTTGAATCTCACTCAAAGTAAATTCTGAAGCTCCAAATATGTCTTTAAGAAATTTCTTGTGCTATAAACTGCTACCTTTTTAACCCTCTTTCTCACTACATTTAAAGCACTGGTCTCTTTATAACCTCATGAATTAAACAAGAATGCTTCATCTTAGGACATTTTCAATTGCTTTTTTTCCAACTAGAAGGCTCTGTATCTAGATATTTGCATAGCTCAATGCTATTCATCTTTCAGAATATATTCAAATGTTATGTTATTGTGGGAATCTGTATTGAGTACCCTGTTTAAATAAGCAATATGTTTTTTATCATCCTCATTATCCTTGTCTAATTTTAAAAGCAATAATCACTAATGTAACCTAGGTATAAATTTGCCTATTTTCTTTTTTCTCTCACTTAGAATGTAAGTTTCAATGGAACATAGATTGTCTCTAATACTATATTGCCCATAATAGGAACTCAAGTACTAATAGTTAAATAAAGTAATTTTAGAGATACAAAGATAAATGCTACACAGTTCCTGTTGTCAACAAAATGACATGATATTTAGGACAATATTTTCTCTTCCATTACTCTTCCCCAATTTTGTAATTTTAATATATGAGCCAATGGAAAAAATGCACTTATAGAGAAAAGTACAATTCACTCAATACTTTTATTTTAAGGAAGTGTTTATTATTATGTGTCATGTAGTAAATACCATGATAAGACACAAATATTAAAATTTTAATGTTTCTAATAAGAAAGGGTGGCTCAAATACAAATAAGTACCTGTGTTCCTTCAATTAACTATATTTTAAAGAAGGTAAGTTAAGCATGAATCTACATCAGTAAAGCAAATGGGAAAGAAAAAAAGATAACCAAAATCAAACTATTGGGTAGTAGTGGTGTGCCCAGACCCACAGAGCAGCTATGATAACAAACAACCATTATCAATAAAAACAGGTTTACGTGGAACTGAAATCCAAACATCAAAAGAATCTTTTTTGCTAATCTATTGAACTGATATAAAAAAATCAAATAAATTCTACACTGTTGGTAGTGAAATCCCAGTTCCCTATCACAACTCAAATGCAAGAATGGTGACCAGACTTATTTACCTACTTGCAAAATATATGAAGATTCCCTCTTTGGTGAAAATTGACCAACTCAAAGGGGGAAAAATGTAGTTATTCACAGGAATAGTCTATGAGTGAAAGTATTTAACTCAACTCACAGTGAAGTTTATCAGCAATAATAACAAAGAGTTTCAATTAGTCTTATAGTACATCCCTCTTACATATAAGAAATATGTTAAAAATCACCTGACATTTTAGCACAGTTTCCATATCAAATGTTAGGGATTGAACAAACAAATAAAGTAAACAAGAGAAAAGTGAATTGAAGGCAGAAGCAGAAGACATTTTTAAAAACAAAGAAGTAAAAAGCAAAAATAATGAATGTACTCAGAGTTGAAAGACGATATTAAGTCCATTAAGTATATAGCAATAAGCTTATAAAGGGTTGCACTCTTAAAACAAGAAATGGTTCTTGTAAATTAAAAAAATTATAATAAATGTTAATAAAATATCCCAGGTAATAGAACAATAATTAACCATATGAAATAGAAGAGAGTGTGTGAGTGAGGAAGAGTAAAAACAGGAGGAGACAGAGGAGAGGAAATTAAATAAGTGGGAAAGGGAAGAAAGCAAGAAAAGAGAAAATTAATGGTTCTGGGTGGTCCATTGAAGTAAAATTCCCAAGAGAGAGATTAGAAAGGCATATATTATTTGGATGCTTTTACTTATCATCATGGGGTAAAGGACTGGGGATTAAAGTAGCAGGACCTCTTAGTGAGGGACCTAAGTCATTTAGTGGTTTCCAAGTCAAAATTTCTAAAGAGAAAAAAATAACTCTTCAATCAGATGTTTAGTGCGATATGATCTACCTTTCAATAATTTAAATGGTCATAATCTTATTTAAGAAGAGAACATTTTTACTTTTTTATTAAGAAATAAAAGTTTAGCTTGGCAATTTAAAAACAACATGATGACAAAACATGCCACCTCTCCTCATATATGTTATAAATGTAAAGTACGTACGTACATACATATACATTGTGTTATAAATACATATATACCATATAATAAATTAAATTTAAATATTCTAAAATTTAAACATGACAGATAGTTCCTCAAGATTCATTTACTAGTAGTTTTCTCTCATTCTATTTTCCCCATTTTATAAATTTTACTGATAGTTTTCTTTTTAAAGAAAGATAAGGGTGGTCATTTTGATGTTTGGATTTCAGTTCCACACATACCTGTTTTTATTGATAATGATTGTGTTTGCTGTGTGAGGTCTGGGCATACAAGTACTACCCACTAATTTGCTTTTAGTTATCTCTTTTCTTCTTTCTATAGTTGTGGAAAGAAGCTGAGACCAAGGCCTCCATAATTATGCAGTTTGTGCTTTATAGAGAAGCTCCTTACTCATGGATACTGTGTGACTGAAATCCACCTCACTTCCCTTCCCCAGGAGCTTCTCATTGGCTTGGAGCTGTGTACATTCAGATCAGGGCCTGTTTTCTGGCAAAAGGCAATTCATTCAGAGGAGACATTTTTGTTTTTAACCTATATTATCAAAGCAACCCTGGCTGAGACATTAGTCAAATAGCTTCTTCAAAATCTTTGAAATTATTTTATCATAAAACAATATTGCATTTTAGTTACCACTAATAAATGTCTCTACATTTATATCATTATTATTCAATTATAAAATTATTAGGTATCTGAGGTTCCATAACTTCTATTCTGGATGATAATTGCAATAGGCAAGAAGAGACATAGATATGTAACATAAAAGAGAATGGATAGGAAAGTTTTTGGAACTGGTAATTAATATTAATTGAGAAATCTTGTTATCTTAAATACTGGAGGGAAATTTACTATTTGATAAGTAATATTACAAATTCATTCAGGAATATAGTAACAGAATGTAAAAATACAAAATTAAACTGATTTAAAAGAACAATTTATTATGAATATGTGTAAGATAAATAACCAGAAAAAATATTAGGATAAAATAAGTTTTAAGATCTTGTCTAAAGAGAAGAGATTAGATGAGTCATTCCCTATAAATTCACTTTTTTCCCTTTTTTAGCACTTCATACAATCTCCAGAATTATCTATTCACCTACATTTTCTATAAAGAGAAGCAGAAATATCAATATCATCCCTTAAAATAAACATATCTCAATTTTCAAGAGTTTTTAAAAGTGGTTTATGATAGCCTGGCCTGTGTGGTTTAGGGGTAAAGCATCCAACTACAAACAAGGAGGACACAATTCGATTCCTGGTCAGGACACGTGCCTGCCTTGAAGACTTGATCCCCAGCAGGGGGTATGTAGGAGGCAGCTGATCAATGATTCTCTCTTATAATTGATTTTCTAACTCCTTCCCTCTCCCTTCCTCTCTGAAATTAATCTATAATAATAAAAGTATAATATGCTAATTAGACCAGACAGCCAAATGACCTTCTCAACATCATTCTGGATGTCCTTCCAGATGAAGCATTGGCAGCAGAGCCAAGGAAGAGATGGTTAGGGGCATAAGGCAGGCAAGCAGTATGGTTAGGGGCAATCAGGCAGGCAGGTGAGTGGTTACGGGTGATCAGGCAGGCAGGCAGGCCAGATATTAGGAGCCAGTGGTCCCAGATTGCGAGAGGGTACAGACCAGGCTTGAGAGATCCCTCCTCCCATGCATGAATTTCATGCACCGGGCCTCTAGTAAAAATGTATCATTTTAAAAGTGGTTTATGATAAATTAGAGACAAATAATGAAGAAAAAAATTTCAACATGATAGTTCATAAATAAGCTCAAGAAATCAATATGCTGTTATAACAATCATTTACTGATTTTTCCTATATATACTTTAATATTGTTAGTGTTAAGTTATATTTGAGAACTTATGATAAACTTTCCATCAGTGTTTGAAGATAATACTTCTGTCCTATAAATGTAACTGCAAAATATGAGTCATATTTTAATTTCAAAATTAGCATAAATTATATGTTGATTCTAAAACTTAGTTTTTATTAAACAGTGTATTTATTATGATAATATTTTAATAATAATGATCATTTTTGTTTTGACAGTTGGAGTCCTGATACTATATCCAGATTTAGATAAATCTGGTACTAGTTGATTCATTCAATTCTCTTTGTGCTCCAGGATAAGTATCATGAACTCCATTTGATAGTCTAAAAATTTACATCCTGTTTTTGTGTTCTTAATATATATTAAAATTATAAATAATAAAAGTATATACTAATGGTGTTTCTATTATTTGGTATGCTCAGTACTTTATATAAATTATATTTAAATCTTGAAACAACCATAAAAATAATACAGAACCCCCACCCACTGGATACAGGAAACCATGGATAATATCAAACCCTCTGTAATCTGTGTTTTTCCTATACATGTGTATCTGTGATGAAATTCCATTTATAAATTAGACATAGTAAGATATTAATAGCAATAACTAATAACAAATGGAACAACTATAATAATGCACTGTAATAAAAGTTATGTGAATGTGGTCTCTCTCTCAAAATATTATTGTACTGTACTCACCTTTCTTCAATTTGAAGCTAACTGAAACCACAGAAAGTAAAATCATAGAACTAGTGTATTTAGTCTCTCTATTTGCAATGAGAAAACTGAATTTTTGGTTGTTTATGTAACTTATTAGACTTTAGCCATCTGACAACTGGAAAAACCAGTATGTTTATACAAAATTAGTATTGATAATTTTTGTGTCTTCTCCCCTAAAATTTAAATATATATTTGTATTATATTCCAATGGTCCTAACTATGTATAACTTAGCATAGGTTACCAAAACTTCTTGATTTCTGGCCTATTTCCAAATAAGGCTGTAAATTCAAGAATTATGCATTTGAACCACCTTTACCCTTAGCACGAATGTTTGTTTTTTAAAAATAAATAATGCGTAATAATTATTACTACAGTAAATATACCAGTCCTAACAGCTGTTTTCCATGGATTATATAAGCATTGATACATTTAATTTTCAAAACACTCTTAGAGAGAAGGGGCTATTATTATCAACCACATTTTATAGATGATGAAAGAGAGGGATGGAGAGTTTGAAAAAATTCCCCAAGGTCATATACATATCAAATCATAGGGTTGTGATTTTAATGTAGCGGTTCTTGATTATACACATAGAGAATAATTTTTAAAAACTAATAAGTATTTAATAACAGAATTAACACGGTATAGGAATGCCCTTTGCAGGAATATTTGTATTGAAATTTTAGATATCATATTACATTTTTGACCATAAATTTCAAGAAAACATCATTCCTTCCCTAGTGTCCTCCATGCTTATTCAACATATATATAGAAGATGATTGAAATAGTGAGTATGGATAGGCCATAGAATGGTCACAGAACACATAAAATAGGCATTATTAGAAAATATGAAATAAAAAGTTTTAGTGTAAAGGCCAATCACACCTAATATAAAGAGTTGGAACTAAAGAGAAAAAGAGAGTTACATTACAGTCATTGATGTATAAATTAAATTATAACTTCAGAAAATTGTGAAATAGTGTAATCTCTTCAAATATATGTGGCAGACAATAAATGATTTTTAGTAGCAACTTTTGGATTTAGTAGAACATTAGTAAATAGTTTCCTGACTTACTAGAATGTCAGTCAATGTAAGAAAATAAATTAAACTTTGTAATAGCTGAATAAAAGGGGTTAGTGTTTAAAATTCAAAAAGTAAAATTTGCTAGCACTTACCAATTGCATTATTGCAGAACTAAATGAAGGATAATTATGAAAATGCCTAAATAACCTATTTTCTTTTTAGGTAAAAAGACTGTTGTACAGAGGTAGCTAGGTGGTCTGCTATAAATAAGTGCATGCTATCTGTCAAGCTTTCTACTAGGTAATGTAGCATTAAGGCAAACACTAATAATGCTTTCTACTTTCAAGTTCTTGATACTTCCATAGAAACACAAAATAGACTGGCAAAATACACACAAGGACATATAATTGGGTCAAATGAAAGCATTTAGAAATTACTACATAGTATTCAAAGGAAGATAATAACAACAGGTATGCTTTATACTTTTCAGAGTTACTGAATAAAACTATCCTTTTAAAAATATTTTAAAACCTTACTTTGAGAACCATTAAGACATTATTTTCAAGGAAAAAAAGAAACTACACATATCCCATAGTTTCTTTTTTTTTCCCTTGCAAATAATATAGGTATATATAGGTATATAGGTATTTAGCACCTACATTGTTCTAAGCACTTTATAAGAAGTACTTTATTTCATCTATTTATTTTATCTCCACACAATCCCTGGTTATCATTATCCATTTCTACAGTTGCGAATAAGACAATTAGGAGAACTCTAAGATCAGATTGCCAGAAAATAAATGGTAGTGCCAGGGTTTGAACTCTGATATAAGTAATTTAAAAAATGTTATTTTCACTACAACACTCATAAAAAAAATATAGCCTTTACTTCTGTTCTGAAGTATGGAAAAAAAAATTGAGAACAGCTGCATATTTTAAACTAACAGAGAGGAGTTTTGAAGCCAATAAGTTATTTTTGTCTTTACTTCTCATGAAAGATGAACCACATTCTGAAAAGGTAGATATGGTTGTTGTAAAAGTAGTAGGGAGATTTTTACAGCTAATTTTGGAAATGATTACAAGAGAATGAGAGACACTCTAGGCCAGTGATTCTCATAATTTAGCTGTATCATAATAACCTGGGGGCTAAAATTTATATTTCTAACCAGTTCCAGGGGTTCTGATATTGCTGACTTAGGGACCTCACTTTGAGAACCATCACCACTCTAGGCAACAAGTCAAGGCACATCACAAAAATAGTCAACTGGGCTTTCTATTGCCTTGGGACTTCTTAGGCAAGGTAGTAGGATTGGGGTTATATTATCTTACTAGAGAGCTAGAGAATGAAATTTGTGCACACATGGGGTCCCTAGGCCTGGCTGGTGATCAGGGCTTATTGGGGCTATCTGGCCCAGTCCCGATTGGGGCTAGGTCAACTGGGGCCTACCAGCTCCTGGTCAGAGCCTGCCAGCTGGGATCTGGGGCCCTGCCAGCTACTGACCAAGGCCTGCTAGCCAGGGCCTCGAGGGCAGTCAGCTGCTGGTCAGGGCCTGTCAAATAGGAGGGAAGGAATGGAGGGGGACTGCAGGAGGTTGGCTGGCTGTGGGAGTTTAGCTGTGGGGCGCACTGATTGCCAGGAGGCAGTTTCTGAATTGAGCATCTGCCCTCTGGTGGTCAGTGCACATCATAGTGACTAGTCAAACTGTTGTTCCAGTCATTTCAGTAATTTGGTCATAAAGGTTGCTTAGGCTTTTATATATATAGATTGATTATAACAAAATATTACTACATTTCAATCCTAAATTTTTAATTAAATTAAATTATAAAGTTGGGGATCTAATTTACTATAAAGGATCTGAATTAATATATAAGTACTATTTTAATTCCTGAGACATTAATAACAAAATAAATATATTACTAATCAGTAGAAGAAAATGTCCTGTCTTTAAAACTGCATGTCACTACTATGCAAATTACTCTCATTCTCTTCTGCTAAAGATAAACATGGCATGCCTAATTTTAAAAAGCTCATGTTTTGATTGATTATGAATATACTTTTCTATTTCTTTTGAATATATTCAGTAATTCCAAATAAAATGGATTCAGTGATTCTAATAAATATAGCCACACATCTTACTTTAATCTGCATTTCCATAGACAGATCTCTGACATTTATGCAGTATAGGAAAATATATGAAGCAGATGTGAGAAAACCTTCCTTTATTCATTTCCTCTCCATTACATTTTATATTTTCTTAATAAAGCATGGATATGATTTCAGATTGCTTACCAAACTAAGTATGTTTAGTTAATTAAAGCAAAGCAATTCATTTTATTTATTGAGCATGATATAACAAATTCTATAAAATTAGATTATTTAAACAAATTTTAAACAGAAATTATAACAGAATTTACTGTTGTACATTAAAATATGTGATATTGTCTAATATAATCAAATGTTATCAAAAATAGGTTTCTTGAATTTTTTAAAATATATATTTTATTGTTTTTTTACAGAGAGGAAGAGAGAAGGATAGAGTTAGAAACATCCATGAGAGAGACATCAATCAGTTGCCTCCTGCATGCCCCCTACTAGGGATGTGTCAGCAACCAAGGTACATGTCCTTGACCAGAATTGAACTTGGGACCTTTCAGTCCACAGGCTGATGTTCTTTCCACTGAACCAAACCAGTTTCAGCAGGTTTCTTTAATTTTGAGAATATTGAATGACTATCCAAAATGTGCATACTCCTAAAGAACTGAATAATTTAAGTAATTGCAACTTAAAATTGACTTGGAAAAAAATAGGAATATCTTTGCAAGTATTGTGTTAACATGAATGACAATAAATGGTTTATTGAACCATAATGTGTGTGTATTAAAATAATTCTCTAAGTAAATTATATTTTCCTGGTGTTTTAATTCATTCTCTTAAAAAACAGGATGGGTTTAAAAAAGATAAATTTTGCTTTCTGATATGATTTTTTAAATAAAATGTTTAATGTTTACAAAGATGTTAAGGTTGAAGATTTCAGCCAGAAAATGTAATTCTGAATGCCAAGTTCATGGCATGTAAGCTCTTCTGCTTTAAATGTCAGGGCTGTTCACCTGTATCAAGCACTGGACTGATAAAAGCAGACAGGGAAATGGAAAACAGAAATGAAATCAAATATGATATATGAAAGAACAGAACAGAGAACGGTGAAAACTTATATTCTTCATGGAAAAGAACTACTTAAATTTCTGAAAATGGGTTAAATTATTTGTATATTTTATATTCATCAGGTCATAAAATTATAGAATTATAATAAATTAAATTTGTATAAAACTTTATTTTTTTAATTAAATTTAATTATTTTCATTGTGCAATCAAAAGTTAAAAACAAGCCGAAACCGGTTTGGTTCAGTGGATAGAGTGTCGGCCAGCGGACTGAAAGGTCCCAGGTTCTATTCTGGTCAAGGGCATGTATCCTGGTTGCAGGCACATCCCCAGTAGGGGACGTGCAGGAGGCAGCTGATCGATGTCTCTCATCTATGTTTCTAACTCTCTATCCCTCTCCCTTCCTCTCTGTAAAAAATCAATAAAATATATATATTTTTTAAAAAAGGTAAAACAAGTTTTCTAGGAAAGAAATATATAATAAGTTTTTTTGTTTGTTTGTTTTCCAATTACCTATTATTTTTCTTTCTTGCTTTTTCCTCCTCTTTCTTTGAACCTGAGAAATAACACTTATTTTGTCAAATTTTTATGAGATGAGTACTTATTTGGCATGCTGTTTATTGGCAACATATTTCCCTTTAGTAAATATGATCAAAGAATGTTTACTTATTATATAGCACTGCTTCAAGTAGGATATAAATCTTGTGATATAAACTAGAACCTAGGCATTCAATATTTTTATACATAAATTACACCTTATGTGTAGGATCACAAAGCTTATTTTTAATATTTTTGTGTTTGTTATATGTGTTCCTGACAATATAACATGTAAAAAAATATGGAAGTAGAAGAAATGAAAGACACATTTAAAAAAGTAGTGTAATCCACTCTAAGAACAAGTGGGTGATAAAAGTAGAAAGAAATGGGAACACTTTCATTCACTTAGAAGAACATAAAAATTCAAATATACACTTCCATCCTAACTCTACCTCCTATATAAGAAGAATATTATCCTCATCTATATATGTAATCTATATATATAAAAGGCTAATATGTAAAGTGTCTTCTCAGGGAGTTTGACCAGGGAACCAGAAGTTAATTCACTCACTATGACATGTGCTGACCACCAGGGGGTGGAATGGAATGAAGAAAGGCCCCAGCTGGCAGCCAGAAAGATCCATTCAGCCCTGATTGCTGTCCAGGCCTAAAGACCCTATATGTGCACAAATTTCATTCACTGGGTCTTTAGTATTATTATACATAATGCTCTTAATGTTTAGGCATTTCCAATATTGCACTTTAATTTTACAAAACAAATTTTGCTTAATTTTTTAAAAAACATTTTATTATAGTACCTAGACACTGAAATTGGCTTAATATATTTAATATATTAATGTTTCTTAAAAATATGAAAAAATAGTTTAAATAAAAATTCCTTGGCTTCTCTATTATAAGGTAAAATATATCTTCAGCCGAGACTAATTTGGCTCAGTGGATAGAGCATCGGCCTGCGGGCAGAAAGGTCCCAGGTTTGATTCCGATCAGGGGCATGTACCTTGCTTGTGGGCACATCTCCAGTAGGGGGCGTGCAAGAGGCGGCTGATTGATGTCTCTCTCTCATCAATGTTTCTGACTTTCTATCCCTCTCCCTTCCTCTCTGTAAAAAATCAATAAAATATATTAAAAAAAATATATATATATATATATATATCTTCAAGTGAGACAAGTTGTTTATTAGATATTCCGATGTTATCCTTTTTGTTTGTTTCTGGTAGCATAGAGTTTCATATACACTGAGTGGCCATATTATTATGATCTCTGAAGGCATAATAACCTAGCCACTCAGTGCATATTAATATATATATATTAGAGGCTCAGTGCATGAATTCATTCATGGATAGGGTTCAGCCAGCCTGGCTAGGGGGAGGGGACATGAGTGGTTGCCTGGCCTGCCTGCTGGTCAAACTCCTGGTTGAGGGGCCAATTTGCATAGTAGCCTCTTATTATATAGGATATATACTGAGTGGCCAGATTATTATGCTTTCACAGATCATAATAATCTGGCTACTCAGTGTATATGGTCTCATGAGGCTATTAAATAAGTAAAATTTTTATGTAAGCTTATCTTTGTTTCTTTAACATTAATGATGACCTCTTGAATCTGCATGAAAGTTGAGTATTTAGCTAACTTTATTGCCTTCCCCTTTCCTCTCTTTACTTGAAACATTTAGTGGTACAGTGGTACCTCGAGATAGAGTGCCCTAACATACAAGATTTTTGAGATACGAGCCATCAAGAGAGCTATTTTTGCTTTGAAATATGAGCAATATTTGAGATAGGAGTAATCGCGCGGATCAGCCGGCTGCACAAGACCCACCAGCTTACCGCGACTCCAGTGTCTCATAGTTTCCCATGCCTCAAGTTACGGAAGGAATTAAACTCGTATCTCGAGGTACCACTGTATTTAATTTTCTGTTCACTCTTGAATAATGTACTTCTTGACCCTCATATAGTTCTCTTTTTTCTATCTTTTCTTTCACTCACTAACAAAAATCAATCCCCCAAATCCAAATGCCTAGAGTTCTTTTTTGGTGCATATTTCCCCCATAGCAAGATGTATTTCATGGAACTTCCATCTACCTAGGTTTTTGAATACCAGTTTCTTGTCCTCAACTCAGCAAGTCCACAAAGATCACCTGATATACCCATCTGTGCCCCAGAGAGCAGAATATGCTTCCTGACAAAAATCAGAACATTCATAAGGTTCCCTTCATGTGTCCTTTGTTGCTTAGGTTTCATGGCAATTGCTTCTATTGCACAATGAATGAAAACTGTCATTTTATACTAGAGGCCTGGTTCATGAAATCCATGCATGGGAGGAGTGTCCCTCAGCCAGGCCTATACCCTCTCCAATCTGGGACATCCCTCTCACAATCCGGGACCAGTGACTCCTAACTGCTCACTTATCTGCAGGCCTGATCACTCCTTAACTGCCTCTATCTGCTGGCCTGATTGTCCCCTAACTGCTCCCCTGCCAGCCTGATCACCTCTAAATGTCCTTCCTTGTCTTCCTGATCTCCCCTAACTGCCTCTGCCTTGGCCCCCACCACCCTGTCTTTATCCAAAAGGACATTCAAAAGATGTCTGGCCTAATTAGCATATTACCCTTTTATTAGTATAGCTATTTTGTCCAATTTCTGGTTGTTTAAATTGAAGGTTACATGTAGTCCTTGTTACTTCATCACACAAAGATAAAAAGTCCACATTATTTTTTCAAATTTTACCACATAATTAAAATGTATAGTTAGCATTAAGAATTACTCAATAACTACACTTTCTTTCCAAATAAAGAAATTTATATTATTCTAAAATATGAGATATGTTAATTTTCTGGTTTTCCCTTCAAATTATATCCAATTGCATCTTACCTTAAGAGAGTGATTTTTTTCTCTGACAATTTTATTTTTTTAATTTAATTAATCTTTTATTTCTTTTAACTCTATAATTTATTATTTTTTGAAGTTTACTCCTTATGTTAGCAGCATTGGCATTAACTGAGAGCTTATTAACAATCAGAATCTCAGGTCTGCTGAGTTGGACTCTGAACATTTACTAGATCCTTGAGTGGAACCTGAGCACCTTATATTCCAAGAATTTCTAATATATATATCTCAAAACTAATGAAAACCAAGCAAAACTGACAAGTGAGGAATTAAGATAAGTAATAAGACCTTAAAAAAAACTGACTGAACAGTAAGGTTATGTTTAGACTGTGCTGATTATATATGTACTCCTGCACAAGTGCTCTACAGTAATTTATAGAAAAGTTTCCACTAAAGTGATAAAGTGGTTATCAAACTAAACATCACATTGTGGGAAGGGAGCTCTAGCTCCTGCATTTTACTTGTGAGTCAGTTCCAGTGTATAGTCCAATGGAAACATGCTGTCTTTTCCTAATATTAGTTCATTCTGCTAATTAGGTCCATTTAGTGTCAGGTTGTGTTAGAATTGTTAGAGTACACATAAGCCAGTTCAAGGAAAGAATGGTCATTCCTTAGAAATAATTGACAAAAAATAAATAAACCTCCTCCACTTTGCAGGAAGTCAAAACACGTCAATAGTTATGTCACTTCTGCAGTGCTTCTGAATTTTTTATGGAATATTGTAAATGATTAGGAGGTTTATCACATTCATTGAAAGAAAAGTAAGATACTTTTTTAAAAGCTGAATGCAAATATATTCTTTATTGTAAAGGTAAATTTAGCAGTTTTTTTCCTACATAATTCTTTCAATTCAACAAATTAAATAGTTAAACATGTTTTAAATATGTATTTGGAATAAGGTATCTGTTGGGGGCTGATATGAATATATATAACATAATAAGGGTTACTTTATCAAAAAACTAGGTAGGAGAATATGGGGTATCAACATGAGAAAGTTCAATGCAAAGTAAAGCAAATGTCATTAAAGACTATAGATGGGAAGAAAGATAACATCACTTAGCTTTTTTAAAATATATGTATATATATATATTTATTGATTTCAGAGAAGAAGGGATAGGGAGAGAGAGATAGAAACATCAATGATGAGAGAGAATCTTTTATGGGCTGCCTCCTGCATGCCCCTGACTTCATTTAGCCTTGACATTAAAAATAAATTAATGGAGAAATTCTAAAATGTGACCAGGTGTTAATGATACTGGTTTGAAATTCCTGGTAGAGAGTATGACATTTGGAAGAGTCTAATGGTAGGAAACCACAGAGATGCTTTACCTGGATGATTATATAGGAAGTAGTGGGAAGAAAAATTTTAAATGATATATTGGGTAGGGCTATGTTGGGGAGGGGAAAATCTGTATGCAATATCATTGGAAAGTTTTTGACCAAGGGAGGCACAAAAGTAGTGACCTGTTCAGTAAGCTAAAACATTATCCAGGATGAGTTAAAGAAATATACAGGATGAGTTCAAGAAATATGGAGACATTTAGAAGGTCTGCAGTAATCTTTGTAAGATAATAATTAGAATAGAAAGGAGGAATTATGTATGAGAGCTATAGTAGAGGTATATGCCACACGATTTTTAAAATAGATAAATTCTTAAAGCATCAAATGTAATTCAAAGGAATCTAGTCATTTTTCTTAAGAGACAGTTTCATTTGTAGATATTGGAAAGTAAAGAAGAACTGATTGCATTGAAAAAAAACTTCGGGCATGCTGAATTACGATGCTATTGGAAAATCTAGGGGGAAATTTATAACAGGCAGGTGAAGTGTATGTCTAGATTTAACTGTAAAAATTAAGGATGTGTCATTTTAATTTGGCTTTCTTCTGTAATGTGCAAAGTATGTATGTACATAGAAGAGATAATAGTTAAAGACATGGAATTGCATGACACAAAGAAAATGTATGAGAGATACAGGGGGCAAAATAAGAAGAAAATTATAAAACATAGTTTTAAAAAGAGAGAGGTGTAAAAAATAGAAGGTAGTAAGGGGAAATAAAATGTATTCCAAAAGTTAGAAAAGAGTCAGGAAAAAAACAACAACAATGAAACAAAGAAAGAATTGCGATATGTATTAAGAATTTCAAGTATTTCAAAAAGATCAAGAACTAGAAAAAAGAGATTATTATTGAATATAGACAAGTATCAGGTGTGTGTTTGAACTTACCAGATAGTATCTCTGAGATAAAATTCCTAGCATTCAGGATAATCTCCCACTTTATGGTCAGATTATCTCACCTCTCATCAATAACCTATTTCTCTGTGCAAAGTTTAGTTCTAGCAGCAACAAGATTTATGTTTTAGTGAATGACACAGGTGTGGAAATCTAAGGGAAATTATCCTTAGAATTCTGCCTACAACAATTAAATATTTTTTCTTTCAGGTTTATATAACTTATTTGTGCACATATTGTGCTTCATATGCCATCTCCAGTATTAGGCAATCAATTTCTTATTTCAGATACCTCATTTTAAATATCTAAGTGAATATTTGTTCATGAGGTCTTTTAAAGTAATACTTAGTACTGAAAGACTAAGGAGAACAGCTGCTTCCAATAAGTTTACAAAATGCTCTCTGCTTCAAATTGTAAACCTAAGACTGACTTTCTTAGTGTAAAGAGTTCAAAGATATAACTTTAGTTTTCCACCCTGAAGTAGGTATCCTTTCTATGTGACCAGTTCAGTAAACTATGGACTTAACAACACTTGGCAAAGGGAATTGCCCAAATTACTTCTTATGAAGTAAATAAAATTAAGTAAAATTTTTATTTCAATGGATTATGAAAGAACCCTCCCCAAAAACAAAACAAAAAGAAAACCTTTTAATAAAAACTGTTTTTGTCTAATTGGACCACCTTGGTACTATAGTACTATGTGAGTTAGGCCTTTACATTCCCACATCCCTCCCTGCAGACTCACTGCAATGAATGCTCCTGCTTAATCAGTATGTTTCTTATGGAGTGAAATGTATTTTAAATTAGGGTCTGAAAGATTCAAGGAGAATGATGTAGGAAATACAAGGTATGCATTACTGATATAAAAATATTCACATTCTTGGAAAGTTCAGTATAGAAGAAATAACATTTCATCATAGGGAAAGTGTAGCATTTTGTAAGAGAGCAACAGTAGTAGTTCTACTTTATTCCCTTGCACAGTGAAAAATAGAAGACCAAGGTTAAGAACATTCGAAATTCATAGAATATTTCCAAAATGAAGTCCTAGACCATGAAAGAAAGTGGGGGAAATATTTATTAATATGTCAGGTATTTTATCTGACATATAAAGAGATACAATCTAAATGAACATTTGTTGATGAAGTCTTTTTAAGTAATACTTAGTACTGAAAGGCTAAGGAGGACAGCTACTTCCAATAAGTTTACAAAATGCTCTCTGCTTCAAGTTGTAAACCTAAGATTTCCTTTCTTAGTATAAGGAGTTCAAAGATATAACTTTAGTTTTCCACCCCAAACTATTTATCCTTTCTCTGTGACTTGTTCAGTAAACTAAGCTAGAACTGAAAAAATAAAGATGTATGGAAAGTATTTTATTGAATGCAAGTTATTTTTGAGTACTTATTATATCTAGACATTGCAGTGTACTTAGACCAAGAAAGTTACTCTTGCCCTAACCGGTTTGGCTCAGTGGATCGAGTGTGTGCCTGCAGACTGAAGGATCCCCTGTTTGATTCCGGTCAAGGGCATGTACCTTGGTTGGGGGCACATCCCTAGTAGGCAGTGTGCAAGAGACAGCTGATTGATGTTTCTCTCCCATTGTGTTTCTAAATTTCTATCCCTCTCTCTAAAAATCAATAAAATATATATTTAAAAAAGAGAAAGTTACTCTTTCCAACATATAGTTTATAATATAGCTGCTTAGAAAAGAAGATAATTCATAATAATAAATTAGGCATTATTTATTTACTATTTATGAGATAGTAAAGTTTTATACAAATCTACAAATCTGCTCTTTCCAGCTCCATATAAGAAACGGAGAAAAGAGTCAAATAATAGTAAATTTTGTTGTGAATGACAAGGAGAGAAGATGGTTCCAAGATATTTAGAACTGATTCTTTCAAAAATATACCTTTCAGGGTTCCCACTAAGTGACCAACATCCATCCTTGCAGCCTGCTCCTACAAGTCCTTTTGTAACAATAGAAATTAGACAAGTGCAGTTCTGATTAAAATAGAAAGGAACATTGCATATACCCATGCAGAATGAAGAATTTTCCAGAGAGGAAAAGAGAGGTTTCAGAGGCTGGCAAAGACATTTAAAATTTTCAAGGGATGTTGTTCATTTATTTGTCCCAATATCAAGATATTTTCCAATCTAAATTATTGGTCTGTGGTGAAGATCAAAATAAAAAACATAGCCCTCGCCTGTGTGCCCAATGGTTAGAGGATCATCCCACACACAGAGGGGTCTCCAGTTAGATTCCCAGAAAAGAGCATGTACCTGGGTTGTAGGTTCCATTCCTGGCCCCTATCGGGACCATTGCAGGAAGTAATCAATTGATGTGTTCATCTCTCTCTCTCTCTCTCTCTCTCTCCCCCTCCCTTTCACTCTTTAAAAACCAATGGAAAAATATCTTTGGTTGAGGATTAACTATATACATCTTATAAGATGCAATGTGATGTCCAGATAGTCGTAATAAGGCATTTCTCTTCATTGCCGAACCTGTAAAGCCTTTAAAAATAAATTTAAATTGGCAAACTTAAAATAGACTATTAATTACATATTAAGTAAAATGGCTATGACATAATTCTGGCACACCAGTTTATAAAATTAGGTCTCTTGATAATTTGATGTATGTAATTTTGTTCTCTACATATTATAATTTATAGAAAGATGACTTAAAAATTATTGGATGCAATTGATTGATGTAATTAGACCACGAAAATGAATGAAATCTTCTGATATATTAGGCAGTAACTCACTTAAATGAGGTGCCTAATTTGTTAGCTTCCAGAGTCAGATCAATTTTAGATAAGTAATTTATATTACTGAATTATATTCCAATTTATGAGGACAAAAATATTAAGTGCTATGTAGTCTGTGAGGGAAAGCCAAAGAATCATGGATTTTAGTGCTGAGGTTAAGTGCATACATGTTTAATGACCTATACCAACAAGCCAAGAATTTTTAATGCAATAAAAATAAATGATATAGGTCAAAGCAGTGACAATTGCTAATTTATGAACTATTAAATCCCACCAGCAAGGCTAGGTATTGCCAGGTATATTTTTCTAATGAAAGCAGTCTTTTGTAAGTCAATAATATAGCTGAAAGCTACTTTTAGTAATGTATTCTAATAGAATTTGTACCAGGAATTCAAAATGTCATTTTCATTGGCAACTACAGGCCTGGTGCATGAAATTCGTGCAGGAGGAGGTGTGTTCCCCTCAGCCCAGGCTGCACCTTCTCCAATCTGGGACCCCTCGAGGGATGTTCCACTGCCCACTAAATGGACAGTTGGACATCCCTCTCACAATTCAGAACTGCTGGCACCCAACTGCTCTCCTGCATGTCTTCCTGATTGCCTCTAACTGCTTCTGCTTGCCAGTCTGACTACCCCCTAATCATTCCCCTGCTAGCCTCATTGATGCCTAACTGCCCTCCTCTGCAGGCTTAGTCCTCCATAACTGCTCTCCCCTGCAGGCCTGGCTATCCCCCAACTGTTCTTCCCTGCAGGCCTGGTCACCCCCAACTTCCCTTCTCTGCCAGCCTGATCACCCCTAACTGCCCAACTCTGCAGGCTTAATTGTCCCCGATTGTCTTCCCTTGCAGGCCTGGTCTCTCCCAATGCCCTCTCCTGATGGCAATCTTGTGGAGGCCATCTTGTATCCACCTGGGGGCAGGATCTTTGAACACATGGGGCAGCCATCTTGTGTGTTGGAGTGATGATCAATCTGCATATTATTCTTTTATTAGATAAAATATAGGCCTGGTGCATGGGTGAGGGCCAGCTAGTTTACCCTGAAGGGTATCCTGGATCAGGGTGGGGATTTCCTTGAGGTGTGGGACAGCCTAGTCAAGGGGCCTGTGGTGGTTTGCAGCCTAGCCATGCCCCCTGGCAACCCAAGAGGATGCCCTGGTATCTGGGATTTACTTATCTTCTACAATTGAAACTTTGTAGCCTTTAGTGGAGCCAAGCCTCTTGCTCGCTCCATGGTGACAGCCATTTCTGATGGGATTTATTTCTCTTCTATAATTGAAAATTTGTAGCCTTGAGTGGAGACCTGGACTTGCCATGGTGTGTGGAAAGCTTGGCTTCCTCCATCGCTAGGGAAACCCAAGCCTCCTTCCCTCTCTCTGTGGCCACAGCCATCTTGTTTGGGGTAATTGCATACTCACTCTTGATTGGCTGGTGGGGATGGCTTGTGGGTGTAGCAGAGTGATGGTCTATAACTGAGCTACAGGGATCTATCTATAACAGCTTCATTAACTGAAGCTTGTAAATGTGTATATAATATATTTATACAAAAATAAAGACATTCCCAGGAAGAATGATTTGTCACTTAGTCAAGACACTGTCTACCTGTACACGGTTCTGAGCATGTATCTCTCATTGTTCATCAAGAAGAAAGCCACCGAGAATGTTTTTTTCCTATCTCAGGGCACACATAAACTAATTACTAAAACATTGTGGCACACCAGGAAAAACAAAACAAAACAAAACAAAAAAAACCTCAATTTTTGTGATCTGACTAAAAAAAAAAATAGGTATAATTTTGATTCATTCATTCATACTAAATAGCTATTGTTGGTTTGCTTGCTCTCATTTTAGGGTTTTTGTTTGTTTGTTTGTTTGTTTTTTTATAATCTAAGAAAAAAATGTCAGTGCCCCTGACTAAAAAATCAGGTTGTAAAAATTCTGTGGCACACAGATTTAAAATTGCTCTTTTAGGCAGTAACATGACGCAAACATGGGACTTATTATACTAGAGGTCCAATGCACAAAATTAGTGCAAGGAGCCTATCTTCACAGCTGTGGTGGCTTACCTCAGCCTTCGCAGCCCTTCCTTTTCCAGAAGTTGTTCCAGAAGGACATCCAGAAGTTCGTTCGGCTATCTGGTCTAATTAGCATAATATGCTTTTATTATCATAGATGTTTCTTTTCTCTGAGGCACTATTTTACTATCTTACTTGATATCCAATAGCTGAAAATCATTGTTTCATATATATTTTTGTCCATTTACTTTTAAATTGTTATGCCCACCTCTTCTTCTTAGATGGAAGGTAAATCTTATACCTTGTCTTTTCTAAATCTTCAAATAAGGCCTAAATGTATAACCAGCATCAAATAAACTCTATTAAAACATTAGTTTATAAAGAAGATATGGAATAGTAAATGAAGAAAATCAGACCAGGTTTTAGATGGAGGAAGGATCTTTCCCTTAAAACAACAAAAAGCCCTGGGCATGTGTCTCAGTTGGTTGGGCGTAATCCTATGCACCAAAGACTTTCTGGTTTCATTCCTGGTTGGGGCACATGCCTGGGTTTTGAGCTTAATCCATGGTGGGGGATGTTCATGAGGCAGCCAACCAATGTTTCATGCTCACATCAGTGTTTCCATCTCTCACTCTTCCTTCTTCTCTCTAAAATTCAATGAAATTGCCGAAACTGGTTTTGCTCAGTGGATACAACATCAGCCTGCAAACTAAAAGGTCTCAGGTTCGATTCTGGTAAAGGGCATGTATCCTGGTTGCGGGTACATCCCCAGTGGGGGGCGTGCAGGAGGCGGCTGATCAATGTCTCTCTCATTGATGTATCTAACTCTCTATCCTTCTCCCTTCCTCTCTGTAAAAAATCAATAAAATATATTTTTAAAAAATAAATAAAATAAAAATCAATGAAACTTTTTTTAATAGGCTTTAAGAATAAGCAACAAAATGTCTTAGGAAGATGTGAGTTAAAGTAGTTCGTTAACTGAGATGATTGGTGACTGGAAGCCTGTTTTCCCCAATTAAAAATCATAATTTCTGTACCTCTCTCAAGTTTTCTGTGAAATAAAGCTGCCCTAAAATGATCAAGAGGGAAAAATATAGATCCAAATGCAAGGAAACATAGAACAGACTGGCAAGTCTCAGACTGGAGGAGGGTGAGGGGGAGTGGGTAGAGATTAACCAAAGAACTTATATGCATACTAGAGACAAAATTCATGTCATTGTAAGCCTTCCTTCCCCTGGTAGCCAGCACCAGCTTCCCTTTGACACCTGGGGCCTGAGCTTCCCTCTATCAGTCAGCACCCAGGACCTGCCAAAACCCCCGGTGGGTGGCCTGGGCCCCCCTCTTTAGAGCAATCATGGTGCTCCCCGATTGATTGCCTGCTGGCTGGTGGCCTAGGCCTCCCTCTGCAGGGTAATCATGGGATGATAGCTAGCCCCTAACCAATTGCAACATACCCATGTTGGCTGGCCTGGAGGCAGTAGGTGTCATAGCATGGTCCCGAATGGTTATCCAGATAGTCATTCCACTGTTTGACCATTTGGTTGATTTGCATATTAAGCTTTTATTATATAGGATATGTATAATCCATGGACACAGACAATAGTGTGATTGACTGATGGTAGGTTGGGAGGGAGGGTACATCTGTAATACTATCAACAATGGGGGGGAGGGAACATCTGTAATACTATCAACAATGAAGAGAATTTTTTAAAAAGGTAAACCTTAATGAATACAACCAAGTGAAAGGAAATAATCTGAAAAGACTACCTATGGTATAATTCCAATTGTATGACATTCTGGATAAAACAACCTATGGACATAGTAAAAATCTCAGTGCTTACCAAAGGTTTAGGATAGGGATATGGATAAATAAGTGGAGTAGAGGGGATTTTTTATGGCAGTGAGAATTTTTGTGACACCATAATGATGGATATGTGTCATCATACATATGTTCACACCTATAGAATGTACACATCAAGAGTGAATCCTTAGTAAACTACAGAATTTGGTTGATTATGGCTTTCAGTATTGGTTTCTCACTTGTAATATGTGAAATGTTCCCTGAGCCATTTACAAATAATATTTAATTTTTTCATAGGCACCATAATGAGTGGAACAACCAAGAAGGAACCATGAAAGACTCAATTTTTTAAGGAACAAAAGAGCAATATGCCTCTTCTTTCCTCCTCTCATTTTCATAATTGGTATCAGGAAATGCCTACATATTGAGATAATTTGGAGAACCTGTACTCTAGAGTCTTGATCATTCCATTTTTTATAAAGATAATTATTCATTTAACTTCATATTTAGAACCTTATGAAAAGAAAATACATATGTTTGTTTACTTTAGAATTACACACACACACACACACAAACACACACACAAACACAATGACCTTACTGATTGTCTTCATTTGTATTGTGCTCACTCTTTAAATGATTAGGTTAAGTATTTAAATTTGTTATGCAGTTTTATATTTCTAAATATTTGCTTACATATGACAGTATATGTATTTAACAACAATTTACTCTGCTAGGAAAATTAATAAATATAAAAGCATTTTAAAAGCCCCTATAGCTTTAGAGCAGAAGTAGGTTTATTCAAATATATAAAACCCTAATATGCAAATAGACCAAATGGCAGAACAACCAAACAACTGAACAACCGGTCTCTATAATATGTGCTGACCACCAGGGGGTGCATGCAGAACATGGCAAGATTCTGCAGCAGACAGCAGAATGTGGAACATGGCAGGTGTCAGCTGCACCGGGATGGTGGAGCAGGTGAGCGGGGCACCAGTTGCTGTCATTGGGGCAAGCCTCTGGTGGTTACAGAAAATTCTTTGCTCCTGTGTACCGTGGTCCCGCCTGGTGCCGTCAGCACATGGGAGTGGCAGCATCAGGAGTGAGCTGCTGGAAGAGAGGGGCTGCTGGCAGAGAAGAGATTGGGGGCTACAACAGGAGGGGCCAGGCAGGAGTGTGGAGGATGGACTGAGACCTGCCCCTGTACTTACTGTAGCCTTGTGGCCCACAGTTCCTTTCAAAGTGCACAAATTTGTGCACTGGGCCCCTAGTATTTCTACAAAATCCTAGATTATATATTCTGTCTTATGAACCATTAAAATATTAATAATATGTAAATGCAGTCACCTTATTGGACATATTCACATCTTCTTTCAGACTCAGTGGGTCATTTATCACTAGTAAATTGTTGACTGCTGAGACATATTAACTATTTTATTACCTTAAGGTTCTGATTTTTAACTTACTACAAGTAAATGGAAAGTTTATTAAATGCCAAAGCACTTAAGATTTTAGTCTTAGAATAAATGAAATGGGAGAGTCAAAGAATGAGAAATTTAATAACTCAATTAGGAAAATAAGTCCTTGAAACTTTTAGTAAATATTCCTTAGAATAAAACTCCAATTTAAAAAAATAAATCACAGTATCTTTTAGTTTTAAACAACTGCTTTTAATTCTTTTTCCTGAGCCTTTATCTTATTTATTTTCTTTATAATCTATGAAATAGTCACTGGATTATATCCTTCATATATCCTCTACAGTTTTACAAAACAAAAATATCTTTTAAAATAAGTTTTTATTGATATTTAGAGAGAGATGAAGGGAGCAGGAGAAAGAGACAGAAACATTTATGACAAGCATCATAAATTTGCTACTTCTTGCATGCCCCATACTAAGGATTGGGCCCACACCCTGGATATTTGCCCTGACCAGGAATCAAACCAGTGACCTCTTGGTACATTGGCTAATGCTCAATCACTGAGACATACCAGTGGGCAGGAATATCTTTCTCAAGGACCTAAAACTAGCTTCTTTGAATGTAATCATCAAGGAAGATAGGAATCTCAATGGGAGGGAAGGAACTTAACATTGGTGGGTGCCTTGCTTCAAGTTGCAAAACTATTTTTTGTTTGAATATGAGAAAGTGTACTTTTTTTCTTGGCAAGGTCAAAAAAGCAAAAACAAAGATCTATAACTTCCCCCAATTTAGCTTTTCAATATTCTCTTGACTTTTGTTTCCGTGGAGTTGAGTTCAATCTTTTTTCCCCTTGTACAATAGCTTTGAATAATGACTTCCTTAACTGTTAAACTTTGTAAGGTGCAATATTTTTTTCCTTTATTTTTTAGATTTAATTAAATTTATTGGAGTGACATTTTAATAAACTTATATAACTTTCAAATGTACAGATGATACATCATCTGTATATTGCATTGTGTAGTCCCAAACCCAAAGTCAAATTTTCTTCCTTCATCATATATTTGATCCTCTTCATAACACCTCCCAACACCCTTCCCTCTGGTAATCACTATATTGTTGTCTATGTCTATGAATTTTTGTTTGTTTGACTTCCTTATTTGTTTATTTCCTACCTTCAGTTTTATATCTGACATATAGTGAAAGCATGTGGTTCCTGGCTTTTTTCATCAGACATTTCATTTTCATGATATTCTCAAAATCCATCCATGTTGTTGCAAATGGTGATATTTCTCTTTTCTTATGGCTGAGTATTATTTCATTGTTTACATGTACCACATCTTCTCCATCCAGTCATCTATTGAGGGACATTTCAGCTGTTTTTACACCTTGGCTACCATGAGTAGTGCTGCGATTAACTTAGGGGTGCATATATGTTCAACTTTTGCTTTGGCACTATATCTCTTCCTAGCTGTTCACCTTCTCCTCCAGTTTTTAACTTCGCAGGTCTGGACCAGATCACCTATACCTTCTTAAACACTTTAAAATTGGTTATATCTATAACTAGATTGGTCAAGTGTTGCTTTGTATATTAGCATAATCTTAAAATGCTAGATTGGGATACATTTGCACGTCATGCTTTCCAAATATATGGTGAATGTAGTATGTCCTGATATGTGTGAAGTTCCAACAGCATCAAATTAGAGTGGTTGTTAGCAGACAAAATGGCCCTGGTGTACAATTATATAAAATTTTTTTGACTTTACATGTTTCAGTTGCCTGAAAATTACCCCAAAAAAACTCGATATGAAAATGATATATATGGCATATTTTAAAGATTTTTTTTGTATGAAAAGAAGAAATCTATCCTAATAAAAGGGAAATATGCTAATTAGGATGATGTCTTCTGGACGACCTTCCAGACTTCCTTCTGGACAAAGCTGCAGCAGTTGTGAGGGCTGAGGCTCAGGCAACCATGGGCCACTGTGAAGGGCCAAGGGGTGGCTGCAAAGGGCCTGGGCTCAGGCCAGCAGTGCCACCAGCAGTGGGGTAATGGGGGCTGCCCCTTTCCCTTTTCTGCCAGGTCACCTTCCACCGAGGGAGGCCACAACTATGATGAAATAAATACAGAACATTTCAGTTACATAGAAGTGATCCTGTGATGTGTGTGTTCTTGTACAGACAAACACTATAATGTGACATTGCTAAAACAATGAATCTGACAGTATGAATTAATGAATATCCATAGTTTAGCAGAAAGATAGGTAGAGCAAAGTAAGAACATGGTTACATAGTAAAGAACCACTCATTCCATGCTAACAGATTTGTTTCTCCCATTATGATAAATTCAAAAAGATCACTATAAGCACAAAAGCATTAACATTCTGGCATAGAAGTTTAGAACATTGGAACACTGGCATACAGATTATGCAGCTTTGTCTAGGGGCCAAGGCAGAGGCAGTTAGGGGCAATCAGGCTGGCAGGAGAGCAAGTTAGGGTCAATCAGGCAGGCAGGGGGGAAGATGAGGGAGATTAGGCCGGCAGGCAGAGGCAGTTAGCCTAAACTGGCAGTCGGCCATCCCCTGAGGGGTCCCAGATTAGAGAGAGTGCAGATGAGGCTGAGGGACCCCCATGTGCATGAATTTTGTGCACTGGGCCTCTAGTATATAATTAATAGGTTAATTCAGGTAGTTTGTACCCAGTTACTACTTTGTCTCTTAGCTATGAAAACTTTATGAGGACCAAATGGCTAAACTACTTTTGAAGACTGTCAACTCTAAAGCACTATGGAAGCACAGGTGATGTTGCTGATCAATGACTAATTAAATGCCATGCAATGGCTTTACTTCCATAATTGAAAATTATTAATTAGTTGAATAATCATAATGGAAGATGTGATGCATCTATACTTATTTATGCATTTATCCTTTTAATCCTGACCCCAGGATATATTTTTATTGATTTAGAGATAGAAGGGAAGAGATAGAGAGAGAGAGAGATATATTAAACTAAATAATGTAATCTCTTGGGGGGAAGGGAGCATAACTTTTCACTATTGCTCATGTATAAAAGACAAATCAGTCCTGGCCAGTGGTGATCACTTGGTTGGAATGTCTTTCTTTGCAGGAAAGGGTGGCAGATGGTCAGGGCATATACCCAGGTTTCTGGTTTGGTCTGGGTCTGGGCACCTATGGGAGGCATCCAATGGGTGTTTCTCTCTCACATCAATGCTTCTCTCTCTCTCTGCTCTCTCTCCCTCTCTCTCTCTCTGTCTCTTCCCCTCTATCTCTAAAATCAATAAAAATATATCCCCAGGTCAGGATTAAAAAGATAAATGCATAAATAAGTACAGGTGCATCACATCTTCCATTATGATCATTCAACTAATTAATAATTTCCAATTATAGAAGTAAAGCCATTGCATGGCATATAATTAATGGAGAATTCTTTAGTGCAATGAATGTATTTAATGTATTCATACAAAACAGTTATAATCCAGAGGAATGGCCTCTAACAACTATAATGAAATAAATACAGAACATTTCAGTTACATAGAAGTGATCCTGTGATGTGTGTGTTCCTGTACAGCCAAACACTGTAATGTGACATTGCTAAAACAATTAATCTGACAGTATGAGTTAGTGGCTATCAATAGTTCAGAAGAAGGATAGGTAGAACAAAGTAAGAATATAGTTACATAGTAAAGAACCATTCATCCCATGCTAATAGATTTGTTTCTCCCATTATGACAAATTTAAAAAGATCACTATAAGCAGAAAAGCATTAACATTCTGGCATGGAAGTTTAGAACATTGGAACATTGCCAAACAGATTAATACATTGTTTGCCAAGTTTTGTACATTATTATGACAATTATGACTCATTATATTAAGAAGTTCTTGACATAGGAAAGAAAAATAAACTCCCAATCTTAAAAATTAATGGATTTGAAATTTTACATAGATCTATCTTTTATTGAAAATAAATGCATAAATACATTCAGGAAAATCTTCATGAAAATGCAAGTGCCCACATGAGTCTTATGAATATAATTTAAAATGTTGGTTTTTGTTACCATATTGATTTTATAAGATAAATATACTTTAAACAATAAAAATCCTGCTTTCAAAACAAATTACAGGCTCCAGATGATGTAAAACTTATTAAAATGAGTTAACTTTAAAAACTCTTGGAAATAATTCCTCTTACATTTAATTATATTTATTACAATTAATTAGTGTCAAATTTTTTAGAGTGTAACATGAAAATGAAAGCTTATTAAGATGGAATCTCTGCAGTAGTAAGGTGATGATGATAAAAAGGAGGAGAATAAATTATTAATAACTTTGGCGCTAAGAGGATAAAAAAATGTCTTTCTTTTCAGGTCAAATGGGAAGCTATTGTTGGCGCGTAAACTAATGACCATACTGGCTAGCTTTGAGTTTGATTGGATGTCATCTTGTCAGCATTCTACTCTCCTGTCAATACAAGAAACAGAGCAATTCTCTAAAGAAGAAATAAAAAGAACAAATTGTTTCCTTGGTCAAATATTACGTTGTCATCAGGTATCCATGGTCAAAGTAAAATGGACCGTTGATACAAAGCTGTGACAGACAAAAAAGATTTTCTAATAACTCTTGCCAGTGACATGGATGGCAGAGTGCAGCTGTAAAAGATATTGGAGTTTAGAAACAAAGTTAAGTGTTTGCTAAATGCAGTGTTTGAGTAATAAACCAGCTCCCCAAAACAAACCAGGATTTCTGATCAGGAATCAAACCAGTGACCTCTTGGCACCTGGTACTTCTTCAAAGTAATAAGAAACAATAATAGATACTTTAAAATAATTCTGTAAGTAAAAATATGACAAGAGAAGGAATGTTCTTTGAATTATAAATATTCTGTGTGTGAATACCACCAAGGTAATATACCACTTTAAGTTCCCCACGTCTGGACTACTCAAAGATTAATTTATGAAGCTATTTAGCTTCATATAATTTCAGGATAACAGTTACCTAGTACTCTCTCATTGATGAGCATCCTTTGAATTGATATGGGAAAATACAAGTCAAAATAAAATGTCTGCTTTACATAGAAATGTTTATAAATAAGAGGATTTTAAAAATATTCCAGGTAGTTAAGAACATTTTTCTGGGCTTCTTTTACCTTTTTTATAAATAAAATAACAGGCTTTGAATCCATGTCTAGCCCTAAATTACTTTTCACATTTTTATCATGTACCAGCTGTAGGTTCAGAATAAGTTATTTTCTTTTAACATATATATATTATTTTGATTTACAGAAAAGTTGTGAAGAGAGTTACAGTTTCCATATACCCACATTTAATTCCTCATTATTAATATTTTACATTGATATGGTACAGTTGTCACAACTAATAAACAAATAATGATGCATGCTTATTAACTAAAGCCCACCCTTTAAGTAGGTTTCTTTAGTTATTTTAGTTTTATTTTACGTTTTCTTGTTTGTTTTGTTTCATTTTTGCTTCAGAATCTCATCTAAGATACCACATTACATTTAGCCATTGTGTCTCCTCAGCCTCTTTTGTACCTTGGCCCTTTCTCAGACTTTTGTTGTTTTTGGTGACAAGTTTTGAGGAATACTGGTCAGATATTTTGTACATATTTCCTTTCTGTTTTATGTTTCTGTCACTAATAGACTGAGGTTTTGGATTTGGGGAAAGACCTAGAGATAAAGTTCCATTCTCATTACATCATATTAAGGGTGCATACTAACATTAATGTTGATCTAATTTCTTGGCTAGTGTTTGTCAGGTCATTCCACTATAAAGTTATTCTTTCTCCCATCTTTTTATTCTATAATTTTTGGGAATAAATCTTTATGTACAGTCTATACTTAAGGAGTAGAAAGTTATGCTCCTTGAAAGCAGATAAATGCAAAAATGTCTTGAAATTCATCTGCACAGGAGATTGTCTTCTCTTACCCATTTATTCAACCATGTTGAACTCAAGTATATTTATTTTATACTTTTGGTTATAATACAATTCTACTTATTTTGTTGGGTTGCAAACATTTTTTCCAGATTTGGCCATTCAAGGTATATTGATTGGCCCCATTGGCATATTCCTATTATCATGGGGCTTTTTCATTAAACATTTTCTTGCTTGCTGGTCTTACAAGATGCTCCAGGAACATCTCTTTACTCCCTGCCTCAGTCCTATGTTCAGTCATTTTAAAAAGAGCTCAAGTTCCTTTTATTGGATAATTATATTAGTAACCAAGATGTGGCTGCTTGTGTGTCAGCAGTTTTTAATATTTTGGATGATTCAAAAGAGATATATGAGATTTCCATTAAATAAGATTAAAAAAAAAGCATAGAGGATCTTGTATATTTGGTAAAATATATTGGATGGATGTTATGGCCTATAAAAATTCAGGGTCCTTTTTAATGAAACAGATAAGTGATATCATAAAAATAATATGTACTAATACAACATGAGCATTATGAACATATCAATAAAACATAGATGTATATTTAATAGACTCAAATATAGAAATTGGAAGTTTGCTCTTTCTTGGTATTGTTATTGCCTGCTAAAGAGAATGACTGCTTGCACAACCTGATTCTTTAATCATTCAAGCAGCATTATTTCATTAATGTACTTATTCATATTTTTTAAACTTCTTTATGTTTAAAGTATTACATATGAATCCTTTTCCCCCATTGACCTCTCCCAGCTCATTCCCACCCTCCCAGAACATGCCCTCACTCCTCTACTAACCATGCCCATGGGTTATGCTTATATACATACATACAAGACCTTTGGCTGATCTCTCACATTCCCTACTCCACACACACACACACACACACACACACACACACACACTTTCCCCTGAGGTTGGATGGTCTGTTCAATGCTTCTATGTTTTCTGGATCTATTTTAGTTCAATAGTTTAAATTGTTCATCATATTCTACATTGTTCAGATTTCAAAGAATTATTTATTCATTTAAGAGTATTCACTAAGAGACTTATGGTTGCTTGGAAATTGCACGTGAATTAAAATTAAAAAATATTCATATCCTTAAAAGCTTGTATTCTATTTAAAAGAAACAAAACAAAACAATAAATAATGGTAGAGAGGCTAAAGTTGCAGGAAATAAAAACAAAAGAAGCATTCTATATGCCAATAACAACTCAAGAAAGCTGGGAAACAATGATTGTTCAAAGAACTCTTGGAAAAGGTGGATAGTCAAGACTTCTCTGATGACGTTATGCTGAGACAGAGGCCTAATGTACACATGAGTCATGGCTCATAGCACCTGAAACATAACTGCAAAAGCCCTGATGTAGGTGTCTGTTGGTTGGTTCAAGGACCTGACAGGCGTTGTGAGACATGAACCCAATCACTGAGAGCTTTATTTATCTCTGAAGTGTGATTAGAGCACACTAAAAGGTGAGAAACAGAGAAGACACATGTTTGGGTCCAATTCTCTGCCCTAAAATGAGGAGAATTGGACACAGAGCAGGTATTGAGGGTAACATATTCTATGTGCCAGCAATTGTATTAGCCCCAATTGCACTAACCACACAAAATGGGTAACCAAGCACATGATAATTGTATCAGTATGGAACTCACCATCTACAGAGTATGATGCGTTTAACAATAGGCAGATGGAATAAGTAATGGTCAGCTATGAATAGAAGGAGGAGGGAAGTTATATAATTTAAATTATAAAGGCAGATGCTGCCTGTCAGGAAATGACTTTGTAATTGAGCACTAGCAAGGGAAAGATTGGGAAAAGGCTATCAGTGAAGGTTGAGAGGCAGTAGGGATCATGGCTAGAGGTTGACCAGCATGGAGGATGAGGCTGAAGTGCCCTTTCAGTGAAA
Organism: Lasiurus cinereus; assembly: GCA_011751065.1. Classification (NCBI taxonomy): domain Eukaryota; kingdom Metazoa; phylum Chordata; class Mammalia; order Chiroptera; family Vespertilionidae; genus Lasiurus; species Lasiurus cinereus. The sequence continues at coordinate 42,125,861 of JAAGEH010000012.1, forward strand.
TAAATAAAATAAAAAACTCATTATATGTTTTTTTATGTGGGTGCATTTAAGATAGAATGTGTGTATGAATATATGTGTTGAATTATCAATGTAATTGAAATCTTAAAAGAAGTAGTGAATCTTTAATTTTTTTTTCAAATATAATTTTAACAGGGCCTTTGAAAATTAATGTATTCACTTTCCTTATTTAAAACTCAACATTTTTTCTTTCCTTTTTCTATTAGCGACTGGCTAATTGTATACTAATTAAAATGATAAATGATTATCATCATGATAATTTTTGTGCTCTAAAAGAAAAAAACCCAGCATGAAAGACTAAATAAATACCCTCATTTTGGCTTCTCCAAACTATCTCCAGACAACCAAACATGGGCAAGGGTAACTGAAAGGAAATGAATTCCCCTCCATCTTGTCCTATAGGACTGGAACCCCTGCCTAAACCCCCTTCCTTTTCTGGGAGTGGCCACAGGTGTGCCAGCAATGTCTTAACTTCCCCGACCCCCACCCAAATGGACCAATGAAGCTCCAGGAACACAGCAAGGGTCCTAATAAGGCTAACCCATAGAAAGACTTTAATTCAAGTGACCAATCTCTGTAACCCTTGTCACTTTCCTAAGCCCTCTCAATTATTCTACCCCATAAAACTCATTGTTCCCATCCGGCTCGCTCTCTTGCCTCACTGCTGTGCCAGAAAGAGGCTGAGAGCCAAACCCGGGTTTCAATAAAGACTCTTTGCTTTTGCATTGGAAAAGGCTCCTTAGTGGTGGATTATTGGGGACCCCGAACTCTGGGCATAACAGTAACCTAAGATGAAAAACAATAAATGGTTATTTATGTATTTTTCGCTCTGTGTATATGCTTCTGAAGTAGGTGTTTTTTCACCATGAATGAAAACTAATCCATCAAGCCACTTTATTTATTACTTCTAATATCTCAAATCTAAAGATGTAAAATGTTGCAATGCTTTCTGTAGTGAATAGAAAGATCTGAGCAGATAAAAGTGACATGGATCAATTTTTAAAGTCCTCTGCTAAATATGCCTTTAAAATGGATGTGCAAGAAAAGTCATCCCTTATGTAACACCTTTCAATTGCTGACACCTTTTGCACATTTTGATCAATATATCTTACATGAATGACCTGCAAAAAAACAAATCATAGAAAAGTGTCAGGCAAGTTCCTAATAACTAAAAACATTCCATTTGTGAGAGCCAGTTTCAAGGTATTACTGAGACCAGTTGGGAGTGCTTAGGAGTAAAGGGATAATGAAAGCTCCTGAAAAGATGAAATATTTTCTTATAGGTTTTCCCAATAATTGTCTTGTTTTACTCCACTCCTCCCCTCAGATTATGGAGATTGTGACTTCTGCAGTTTCATAAGTAACATTTCTTTTGCAAAAACAAAAAGCAGATTCTTGTGGTTATTTAGGTTCTACATAGAGGTGAGTTATATTACTAGTGTAATGATTCTTGGAAAGCAATGGTAATTCAAATTTTCACATTTATCAGGATCTGGATAGGGAAAGAGACAAGTATAATATATTATATTTATATCTTATTTGTAATATATA
>JAAGEH010000012.1:42127529-42152276 GCA_011751065.1 Lasiurus cinereus
GTAAGTCTATTTTTTTTTCAAGCAGAGGTCATCTCCTTTTCAAGGATTCTATGAAAAAGTTAGCATAAAATTCTGAGGAGCTTATACTATAGGAATGTCAACCAAACCTAATTTCTGGTAGATTCCAACAGAAGTTAGATTCTAATAGGAAAGTTGTCTTCAAAGATATATTTTCATTAGGATTCTGTAATGCAAAACTTCTCAGGCCATCAGATACATAATAAAAATAACTAAACATATCCCTTTTTTGAGACAACTTTGTTTAGGGAAATCTCTGGGCATTGATTTTGTTAACCCAAACACTGAGCTATCCTTATATTTATATTTTCTGTAAATAGAGATAGATTGATTTTTTAAATTTCTAATTGGTATGCTCTACCTATTACTTATCCTGCTTAATGACAGTGATTAAGAATTCCAGTGTGATGTTGAATCCATGTTTAGTAAGGACATTATCATCTTGTTTTCTATTTTATTGAAAAAGCATCCCATTTTCACTGTTAAATATTATATTAAATGGAGATTCCCTTCTATTCCAAATTTGTTCAGAATTTCTAACATTGAAAAGATGTTCAGTTTTAACAAATAATTTTGATTATTTATTTTTGTTGTTATTTCTCACCTAAGGATATTTCCTATTGATTTTTAGAAAGAATGGAAGGGAGGGGGGAAAGAGAGAGAGAGACACATCAATGTGAGAGAGACACATCATTGATTGGCTCCTGCCAGAAACCAAACATTTTCTCACTAATAGAAAGATGTGAACAGGAGACCAGAAGGCTGGTCAAGCTTAATTGCTCTGAAAGGTCAGAGCTAATTACTCATTGTTTAGTTGAAACATTGTTAGCTGAAGCAGCCTCTACCTGTTTGTTTCATGTGAATTTCTGTTCTTGTAAATTCTTATCTACAAGCTATGGATGTGTCCCAAAGCCTTAATAAAAGGGAGAAAAAGGCCAGAGCAAAAGATAGTCCTTTCCACTAGAGGAAGGCTCCCGCCTGGTCCCCCAATATCGCCAAATTAATGCTTTTCTAGTGTCTCTTTTCATTTGCGTGCTGCCTCCTCCAGAACCCAAACCATGAACTGGGAACCCTGAACCACATGGGACGTGAAAAGGAGCTCCCACAGCCTCCTGCACTTGCCCTGACTGGGATCAAACCCACACCCTGAGTATGTCCCCTGCCCAGAAATTAAATCCAAGACCCTTTGGCTCACAGGACAATGCTCCAACCACTAAGCAACACTGGCCAGGGTTGACCCCTATGTTGTTATTTAATATGTTTTTCATTCTTAATCCTAATTATTTTTCAGTCAAATATTAAGGCAGATAATCTACCCTTTCTTTTGGTTAATGTCAGAATAATATATATTTATCTTTTTCTTTTCATTTTATTGTGGTAATTATATATAACAAAATTTGCCATCTTTATCATTTTAGTGAACAATTCATTGATATTAAATACATTTAGAATGTACACTATATCATCACCATCCACATCTATAATTATTTTCATCTTATAAAGTGGATTACACAATGACTCCTATTTCCCCTCTCCCAGCTTCTTGCAATCAGCATTCTACTTTGTTTCTACGATGTTGAATACTTTAATACCTCATTCCATCCTTTTTCTTTGACTTGTTTTTATATTTAAATCAGTTTTATTTTAGACACCATATAATTCAGCCTTGCTTTTTCTTTTTCATTTTAAATCAAATCTGACAAAACTGTTTTTAATTGATGGATTTTTAGTTAAATATATATATTGATATGATTTCATTGAAATATACTCTGTTAGTTGTTTTCCTTTGTTTCCTTTGTGCTTCATATAGTTTATTTTCTATTTATGAATTTTTATAGTTTGAGCATTTTATACAATTCAATTTTGTCTCCATTATAGACTTGTTATTTATACTCTTTTTAAGAAATATTTTCAATTCTAATTGGCTGAGCATTTAGAATATGTGTTTTCATTTAATCAATTTTTATCTTAAAATATCATAACTCTTAACATGAAGTATAAAGACTATATATACTTATATATTGCATATAAGTTTAAAGACTATATATTATTATATATTGCATAAAGACAACACTACATTCCTAATTTATACCTCCCATGTATTATGCCATTTTTATCATATATTTTCATTTTCACAAATGCTACAAGCTTACAATATATTTGTAATGATTTTCTAAAATAACTTACCTTTAAGAGTGATTTACATTTTTAAAATTATCTTTATCTCCAGTGTTTTAATCTCTTCACATTGACCAAATATTTCATTTTGGTTTCATATTGCCTTTTCATAAAAAAAAAATTTCTATAAGAATTCTTGTAGTATGTGGGAACCTCTTTCCACGTCCCGCGTGGTTCAGGGTTCCCGGGTCAGGGTTCGGGTTCTGAAGGAGGCCGCACGCAAATGAAATGAGAGACTAGAAAGCATTAATTTGGCGATATTGGGGGGCCAGGCGGGAGCCTTCCTCTAGGGGAAAGGACTGCCACTTGCTCTGGCCTTTTTCTCCCTTTTATTAAGGCTTTGGGACAAACCCCTAGCCTTTAGGCAGGAAATAACAAAAACAGAAATTAACATGAAACAAACATATAGGTTGCTTCAACCAATAATGTTTCAACTAAACAGTGAGTAATTAGCTCTGACCTTTCAGAGCAGTTAAGGTTGACCAGCCTTCTGGCTTCCTGTTTACATCCATTTAGTGAGAACAATATTTGGTTTCCGACAGTAGTAGATACTTGCTAGCAATGAATTATCTCAAATGTTGTTGGTATAGGACAGTATGAATTTCTCCTTACATTTTGATATATTTTTGCTGGATATTCTGGGATGTCAGGTTTGGTATTTTGTTTTTGCCACCCCTCTCCCCCAGCAATTTAAATATATCATGCCACAGTTTCATGACTTGCATATATTTTGATGAGAAGTACATTTATCATTATTAATAGAGGCCCAGTGAACAAAACTTGTGCACTCAGAGGGACCCTCAGCCTGGCCTGCACCTTCTCACAGTCTGGGAGTCCTCAGGGGATGTCCACCATTAGTTAGACATCCTTAGGATTATCTCAGAGGCAGAAAAGGCAGGAGAGACTCCCACCTCTGTAGCTGAGCTCACCAGCCATGAGCTTGGTATCTGGCTGAGTAATCCTCCCTGTGGGAACACACTGACCACCTGAGGGTCACTTCCTCATTAAATATCTGCCCCTGGTGGTCAGCATGGGTCATAGTGACCTGTCATTCCACTGTTTAATGGATTTGCATATTAACCTTTTATTATATAAGAACTTTGCCTAGTTGTCATTGTGAGAATTTTTTTTCCCCTGTGCACCTTCAAGGTTTGTATATATATATATATATATATATATATATATATATATATATATATTATTGAGAGGGAAATAGAGTTATACTCTCTTGGTGTTCTTGAGCTTATTTGATTTGTGAGAATTATCTGTCATTATTTTTGGCAAATACTTAACTACTATAATTCAAATACCTTTGCCTTATTCTCCCTCTCTTATCCTTCTGGAATCTTTCTTAGGCTTGACTGATTCTTTTCTAGGCTAGATCAAGCCAACTACAGAGTCATTGAAGACTTTACCTCTGTTTCTATGGTTTTTATTTTTTGCATTTGTTAGGATTATTCTCTCTGCCTAAATTATCCATCTGATCTTTCAGGCTGCCTGTCATGTCTATTTGAGCCTTTGACATGTTATTCTCACAGATATTTAAAATTCTGTTAGTTCCAAAATGTGTTTCATATATAAGTTGTGCTGAGTACTTTGTTTCTTAAAGATATGTTTTCTTGCTTTTGAATATGTTTTGTGTATTTGTTTTTTAAAGCTGAACATCTGTGTGGGGGAAAAAGAGACTAAGGCAAACAGATTGTATGCTTTAAAAAAGGCTCATCATTCCTTCATCAAATCTTACATTGTTAAGGTTGGAGTTAATCTAGTGAGAAATGTGGTAGGGTTTTAGGTTTATAGCTACTATTGTTACCCTCAGGTCAGCCCAGGCTTTAAATTCCCCTGTTTACCATTAATAGAGGGTTTGGGTACATTTGCCAGTTTTTTTTTTCAATCATCTCCATCTCCAGCTGTAAGTCTTTGTCATGTTCTGTGTGTCAGGGAGGTTTGTTCATGCCTTTCAGCTCTCCTAGCAGTATTGCGTGCTTACCTGTGATTTGGTGTTTGTGAGCTTAGACCTCGGAGTGACTCTGCTGTTTTGATTAAACCTCAGACTTCCACAGGCACTGTAATCCTAGGTATCAGGACTGTGGCTTCTCAGAAGCCCCGAGTCTTCCTCAGCGAAAATTCTAGGCCCAACAGATATTCCTGATCTTCCTTCAGGACTAAAAGTTTCTTTCATTTACTTCTCTCAGCTGCGGTATGTTTTTGCCAGACTCCTTAGAGAAACGAGGTGTGTTTCCTTTACTCTGTAGACTACTGGTTTTGTTTCTGGGAGATGCATCAAAAACTGAAAAATCTGACATTGTGCCCTACCTAAAACTACCAGATTACATCGCCTCACTTTGCTGGATGCAAGACTTTTGACTCACGAAGGAGCAAGCAGCAAGCAGCATGACCTTCAGGTTCACTCTGGCTCCCTTTGTGCTACTCCCCTCCCCCCACCACACTCCCCCAGTCCCTTGGGACAACACATTGTTAGGCTAGGTGTCACAGGTAAGGAGCTTGAAACCTAGGAAGCTATAGTTATATAAGTGTCTGCAAGCAAATATTCTAATCTTTGCTCCAGTAGGATCCTCAGCTTCAAATCCTGAGGGAGACACTTTATCTTCTAAGGCTGTTCGCTATTGATTTTATTGGAAAGTAGCCCAGAAGGAAAGGATATTTGTTATCTGTGCCTCTACTTGGAAGATGTGTAGACACAGAGGGATTCATGAAAAACTTTTCTCAGTAGTAGAAAGATGAAGGAGAATGGTTTAGACATAATTTAGTTTCTCTTCCCCAGCAGCTGCTGTTCTCTTAATCCAAGCACCAGGAAGGGACTTTCTTAAGGAATCTTGCCAAGGGAAATTTAGGGCAAATAAAGCTCGCAAAAAAGACACTTTGTATTTGCAGCTCTCACAGTCTCCACACTCTTCCCCTAGCCTACAATCAGTTTCCATCAACTTGTGAGTATTATTCTTGCTGAGTTTTCCTTAGGGGGTTCAGACTGACTATTTCAGTCCCAAGTAAGTATATACTCACACCCTGTCTCTCTCTTCTGGTGGCTGTCTCTTATACACTAGTTGGTTGCACTGCAATGTTAGCTCTAGTGAGCTAAAAAAAATCTGTGGATTTGCAGATTATATTGCTGCACACTTTAAGGGTGGCAACACACTTTTTCTAGCTCTCTTCACTGATGAGCAAAAACTTCAAGTCCTATTAGTTCCGATTGTTTTAAAAGCAAATGTTTGATTAAAATCTACTTCTATTCTCTTGATCACATCGGCAGAATGAGTTCAAAGAACCTTAAAAATAAAAATATACGAGTAAGTTTGAACTTCTTAAAAAATGTAATGTGTGCTCATATTCTATTACCAGTATATTTTTCAGGAACTTTTAAAACCTGTTATCATACCTAGACATTACCACATCTGCTTATTATTTAGTAGTAGACTATAATAGTCAGTTGCTTATAACCCAAGCTATATTTTCTCATTTGAATAATTCTATATTATAAAATAAGTCAACAGAGCCTATTATTTTATTTTCATATCTTAGGGACTAATATTCTGCCTCTCTAGTCGGCTACCTCACATATCAAAGATTTATGCAGATTTTTATCTTCTACTTCTTCAACTATTTTCTCAAAGCCTCATTGTTTTCATACACACAATAAATAAATAAATAAATAAATAAAAAGCAGTATCTGAGATTCTAGCCAAAGGAATCAAGCACAGAGTCTTGGTCCTCTGCCCACAAGGAATGCTTGGAGAGACCAGCTTAATTTTGCCTGTGACAGTTCATGCTCAAAACCTGGATGTAACAGTAGTTGCTTTAAAATACATGTCATATGCATAATCTTTTGTTGTATAGCCATAGACAAATGATTTAATAAGTCACTATATAAAGAACTAGAAATGTAAATGTTTAGAGAAAAAAATTAGCCTATTTAAGTTGTAGCATGTGAATTGCAATCATTTTAAATGTGGAAAAATAAACTTGCATATAAATAGCATAAAGAATATGCCATAGCAAAAAAATCTAGAATCAGCCCTAGTATTTTCTTTATTCTTCTTTATTAACTTAGAAATGATTTTTTTTTGTTTTATTTGAAGCAACCTATTTCATATTATTTTTAGAAGGAAAGTACAGTCCTTTAGATTGTAAAATTTTTATGGGCTACGTCTTATTGAAGACATAATCCATAAAAATTTGAAGTAGCAATTTATGAGTACCTAGTTTCTAGTTTCTGAAGTTTGATGGCAATTATTTTCTGTCTTAGGAATACACTTTTTAAGTGATGTTCATTCATTTTTTTTGTGAGTAGTTTATTATATCTACTTTGATGAGCAAAGGAAAAGACACTTGTAATTTTCAGAAGAGATAATGTACAAGTCACCAAGGAGGGCTGAGGAGAGAAAAAGAGAAAAGAGGGGGGGGGGAGGGGTAGGGGAGGGGGAGAGAGATGGGAGAGGTGGAGAAGGGAGGGGAGGGGAGGAGAGTGGAGGTTTCCTTAAACTGTTGTCACAGACTGGGAAGTTCTACAGACTACTGTGAGGAACAAAGGTTACTCGGGGTGTTAACACTCTGTCATAGCCAATATTCATTGACAGAAGAAATTTAAAAATCAAATATAATTCTTCCCAACATTGCAATGCTGCCTGTTGTGGTGACTATGGTAAATATACCAGTAGATGTTATATCCATTTCACTATATTAGTGCAAGATTTATTTGACAATTCTAATATTGATTCTTTTAATGAGAATTTAGTTATCTATTTTGCTTCATACAAGTGTCAAAATCTTGTTTTAGAATAATTTGGACTATTTTGGGCATATTTACAAACATAATGGATGGTGTTATTGGTAAAACCATTAGGATTGTTTTAAATTAGAGATTTATTTCAAGAAATATTAATTGAGTTGTTATCAAGAATCTCTGGAAGGCAGAACTGCAGATTTAAAAGGCATTTAGGTATTTCTGCATATGATAGGTGCACAATGAGCATACATGTTAGTATTAAAAGTAAATATTGTCCCAGTACAAAGTAGGCATTTAATGATTATTTGTTTGATTTGTGTATGCATTTTTTAAATATATTTTATTGATTTTTCACAGACAGAAAGGAAGAGGGATAGAGAGTTAGAGACATCAGTGAGAGAGAGACATTGATCAGCCGCCTCCTGCACGCCCCACACTGGGGATGTGCCCACAACCAGGATACATGCCCTTGACCGGAATCAAACCCGGGCCCCTTCAGTCCTCAGGCTGACGCTCTGTCCACTGAGCCAAACCGGTTTTGGCTGTGTATGCATTTTTTATAAAACAGAGAGAAAATACCACAGAGTTTAAGAATTGAAATTCAACCACTTTTTATAGAGAGTGAGTAACTTAGGTGAACTTTGAAGAATTAAACAAAAGATGATATTCTAAAGAAGTATTCGGATAGTGGGAATGAGAAATAAAAGTGGAATGAAATGTCAAGAGAAGTGATTAGTCTTGAAGTGATCAAGGAAGCTGGGAACCAGGATTACAGAAGACACTTAAATGTTAATGACGAATCTTCCAAGAATAGTGACAAGGAACTTGGTGAAGGCTAAAATCCTTGAAAACAGAAACTGCAAATCAGTCAATGCTTTATTATTAACATTTAGTCCTGTGCCTAGGACACAATAATAATGCAAAATAATTGTAAGGGCAGACATGGAAGGAAGAAAAGGAAGGAAGAAGGAAGGAAGGAAGGAAGGAAGGAAGGAAGGAAGGAAGGAAGGAAGGGAGGGAGGGAGGGAGGGAGGGAGGGAGGGAGGGAGGAAGGAAGGAAGGGAGGAAAGAAGGAAGGAAGGGACAGAGGGAGGGATGAAAGGCAAGCTGGCTATAAAATTCCTTGTGATGTTACAAGTTGTCATGTCATGAAAGATCTTCAAAAGAGAGGCTATTTGTGAGGAGAGAGGTGGCAGAACAATTATTGAAATTGAGGAAAGTGTGGGTGGCATGGAAAATACTAATGTTTCCTTTTGGCAGGAACATTTGAAAAAAATGATAGAATGGCCTACATTAGAAAAATGTACAAAGGGACATTCATTAATGCAATTAAGGTTCAGTTATTGAAATGAAGTGTAATAATGTACAACAATGAAATACTAAACATAGAATAATTAACTGTGTCTCGTCTCCACTTGAGCACTCATTCAGCAAAACTATTAGTCACAACTTTCCTAGCTTGGCAGTTTTATTTGAATCCATATTCAGCAAGTTGTTAGATCAGTCTTTTCTCTGACCAACAAAATAAATGTTTAAATATCATGATATCCTAATTGATCCTAAGCTGACATTACTGGCTCAGCTGAAAATGCAACTTTTTCAAGCACACTGTTGGGGAGGTACCATATAAGTTAGGCCAATGATTTAACTCATTCGATCATTTGCCTGTGAATTCTTTCCCAAATCCCACGATGACTTTATTATCAATTCACAGGTGCCACACCATTTGTTATAAGAACAGTATTTGCAAGTTAAAGAGAATGCTTTGGCATTTGGGTACTTTGACATTTAGCACTAATATTAATGATGCTATAAAATTGTCATGCAAAGTACTATTTACTCATGGAGTGATGCTTGTTAATTACAAACATTATGTAATCTGTTTTAGATGTAAAAGGTTATGTGTTCTTTTTATTTTCCATTTTTAGGAAATATAAATCAGCACAGAAGCAGAACTATTATAACTCAAATGTGAACTTTAAATAGGATTTTAACCTCAGGGATTTACATGTCAGAATGAATTTCAAGCCATTGAGAAAATCAGAAATGAGATATATTTTCTGTAAGCAATCGCATTGCTTTTGCAAATCTCATATCTCCCCATATATACTAAATAAAATACAAAGGTGAAAACCTTTAGATTACTGGCATAGGGGATTTTACCTGGATATGTGATTTAATTAAATGCAAATAGAAAAAATCCTCTGGTGTAAGAATATGAATATTTAATGAGACATTTTTAAAGAAGAATTATTGACACAATGTATTTATTTCAACAGCAGCTGACAAAGGGGCTTCAGATGCAAAATGATTCCAATCCAAAGTGGACAGAGTCTCAAGACTTAGAAAATGCTACTCTACAAGCACTTTGAATATGCAAATGAGAACATAATTATGTTTATATTTCCATTAATGCTCTGTTCTCTGTTATACATAAACATAAAGATATATTTATACCCAGTGATTTCCTCACATATAACATACCAGTATTTATTCTGGAGTAGTAGACATCACTATATTGACATAAGAGTTTCATCATAAGGTTGAATAGCATGCAGCTTCATATATAGACCTCAGATTTGGAGCTTGATATTTTTGGAGCACATACTCATTATATTTAAGAATCCATGTTTATTTTTAGACAGGGGAGTCAATGTTTTGGTATCCCTCTTATGTTTTCCATAAAATAAAGAGTGAAATGTGATTATAAAATTATTTTTCATCATTCTGCTTTGGGTATTATTAAAACATAAAATCTCTCTATGTTTAATTCTAGTAAATGTTATATTTAACCTGAAACATCCCACATACATGGAGTTATAGAACAGTGACTTATAAAGAATATTTAAAAACAACTAATTTTCCTTTTCTCAACTAAAAAGAAAATGAGGCCCAAATGTGTTAATTGAAATGTAAAAGATATAATTTTAATATTCACAGTAACTAGTGATGTGAGTGAAGAATGACCTGATATGACCTATATTAGGTGTTATATTTCATACTGATTAATTAGACTATTTCATAGAACTAGTTACTAATTGACTTGCTTACTTTGTTTCCTCCCATCAATATTGTTGAATATTCTTTTTTATGGTTATTTTAAAAGCAAAAGAAATTGCATACATTACCTCATTTCATCAATTAGAGGGAAAACTAGAGAATTAAAAGAATGTTTCCAAAAGTGAGGGCCATTTACTGTTGCCATTTAATAAGGTGGTGCTGAAAATGATAAGGTTCTTTATGTTTTTCAAAAATACAGCTATCAGGTTTGATGATGAGTTTGGAATTGGCACAAAAGAGAGAAAGTAAACAAAGTCCAATTACCAATATGAAGAAAAACAATTTCTACACATCAAGAAACATTCATCAAGTATAAAGGGATTTGTAATAAGCAACATTTTTTAAACCAAAAATATTTGTATTTGAGAAATTATTAATGCAGAAATTCTCTAGTTTGTATATTTCAAAAGGCTATCAGCTGGTTAGGCAGATGTGTGAAAGCTAAGAAGACTATTTATGTGGAGATTAAATATAATTCCTAATGATGATGTTAGGTTCATGGAAAATAGGAATACAATTATAACATAAATAGAATAAATGTGTGTTTCAAAAAGTACTGATAACTTTACATAGGTCACCATACATTGTGATATTATGACTGAAATTTTTATAAATTAGACTTTTTTTTCCAACATTCTGATTTAAAACCCATTTGTAGAATCGCTCCAAAGTTTAATTATTATTGTAATTAAACATAGAAACTGGCCCAGAATAAACAGATTGTTAAACAAATAATTTATTTTTCTACAGTAAATCTTATTGCATATTATTGCATTGGGTTATTTGTATATGTAAAAATGGAGAAGGATGGGATTAACAATTACTGAGCAATTAATACATAATAAAGGTTTTAATATGTGACATTTTAGTTTTCATAATAACACTATGTCTGTATTTGATAATTTCTCCATATTAAAATGAGAAACTTATATAGGAGTTCAGAAAGATTTAAGTAACTTGATTTTAGTTTTCTCTTATAATAAGTGTTGGAATTAATAGGTATAGCCAATTTAGATCCACTATGAAACCTCCTTTGAGTAATCTTGGCTAATTAGACAAATTAATTTTCCAGACATGGAAGTATTCTGCCATTATAGATAACCAGAAAAATGCTATTTTATATTATTTTCATTGATATATCATTCTTGGAAAGAATAGGTAGCTAACTATTTAATTAAAAATGAAAATTATCAGTATTTGCTGAATAATTATATTCTCTTATTTTGCTCCTTATCCTCTGTTTATGCAGTTTGAAAAAAAATAATTTATACTTACCTATTTTCTCATATTCTGAATGATGTGTCAAGTTGAATGATTTCACCAAGCTGTTGATAACAATATATGCCACCTTACACTTGGAAACTTACTATTGCCTACAATTTAATTACTGAGTTATCACATATTTTCCATGCATATGTTCATAAATTGAATCTATTGTCAACATTTATTTTTGTGCCAAAAATATATTTCTACCAAATGTTGCTGAAATAATTCTTCTTTGTTGCCTTTAGGATGGTTACAGAATGTTGTCTTTATTGTTTGTCATTGTTTTCAAACACATCTGGAAACATTGTTGTCACTTGCATAAGACATCAGGAAAGCCTTACTGGTTTGATAAGTCTTATTCTGGGAAACAATGATTTAAAATGATGAGGGAAGCTAAAATTAAATTTAACTTAGTTTTCTTGTTCAATGATTTTCATTCATGTCTTTATTAAAGGCTTATATTACATTCAATTTAAATCACATTCAATAAGACACTGGCTACTGTCTCATCCCCCTCCCCCAGTATAGCTGATGCTGAATTGTCAAGATATTGCTTTCTAACAAGCAGACTCTGGTTAAATTGAGTGCAAAGTGGAAGTAGGTCATCATGAGAGTATGCCTATGAAGAGCAATCAGATAACATAAGCAGATGATCAATGCTGCCATTCTAAGCATCAAATTCTGCTTGGACAATGGAGCCAAGTCTTTTCTTATGAGCCACCTGTGCAGGCCTGATGTTGTTCCCATTCCTGACTCGTACTCCTGAGAATCTGTTGCTATAGAACTCAAATCTTTGCTGGGCAAGGATGTTTGTTCGTGTAGGACGGTGTGGGCCCCAAAGTGGAGAAAGCTTGAGCTGACCCAGCTGCTGGATCTGTCACCCTTCTAGGGAACATTTGCTTTCATGTGGAGGATGAAGGGAAGGAAAGGATGTATCTGGGAACAAGGTTATAGCCCAGCAGCTTAATGAGAAGCCTCTGAGCCCCATTTGCCATGCTAGGGGGTGGCTTTTGTCACTACTCACGGAGTCCACAGCTCCATGGTGAGAGTTAGTCTGGAGACATTTTTTTTTTTGTGTGAATAAGGAGCTGAATTACTTTGCCAAGGCCTGGGAGAGCCTTCCCTGGCTCTCCTGGGTGGAGCTACAGTTACAGACTAGATCCAGCTGAGACCACTCATATGCTGAACAAAGTCAATGAGATGACTTTTGGTGGTGGAATGGCTTCTATCTTCCTTAAGGTGCTCAACAACATGGAAATTGGCATTTATCTGATAAAGGAGGAGCCAAGATATAAAAGACCTGATGTCCAAAGCTGCAAAAAATGCTGTGAAGATTAATTATCCTGCCTGTTGACTTTTCCTCTGATGACAAGTTTGATTAGAATGCCAAGATTGGCCAAAGGACTGAGACTTCTGACACACCTGCTGGGCTTGGACTGTAGTCCTTAGAGCAACAAGAAATATGCTGAGACTGTTGCTAGAGCCAAACAGATTATATGTGCTGGACCTGTGGGTTTATTTGAGTGGGAAGCATTGCCTAAGGGACCATACCCTCATGAATGAGGTGGTTAAAGCCACTTCCAGGGGCTACTCACCATCATAGGTACTGGAGACATCACCACTTGCTGTGCCAAATGGAACATGGAGGATAAAGTCAGCCATGTGAGCACTGGGGATGGGGCCAATGTAAAACTTTTGGAGGTGAAGTCCTTCTTGGAGCAGATGCTCTGAGCAATGCTTAGTACTTTCCTGCTTTTGGTTCCTGTGCACATCCTCTAAGTTAACTTAATGTTTTCCACATCTCCATTTGGTATAAGACTTATACTATAAGCTAAAATCTTCCTCCATGTCAACATTCACCTAGTGACCAAGAGATGCAGCCTCAGAAACAGCATCTTGGCTCATCTTTACTGCACCCTGCATTTGCCTACATTCTTCAAGATCTCACTTGAATCTCTTAGTGCATTCCAAAGTGCATATATTTATATTTTTTCAGTTAAGAGAAAGTGAGCTGTTAACTCCCTTTTTGGAGTAGCTTATTCTGATGAACTTTGTCATTGTTTTACTATTCAGCGTGGAAACAAGATGATATTCTAATTGCAGGAAGGTGAAGTTTTTGATTGTTAAATAAATAATAAAACTGTCCATTGAAATTGGGGGAAATAGACCACATTCAATCCACTGTAATGAGGTCTGGCCAAATTTTCTAAAAATATAAAACCATCTTTACCAGAAACAGCTTTCACTCTATATTATATTAGTTGAGAGATGTTTTATTTTATTCAAACCAAAACACCTCATATTTTAGCAATCTGACTCTGGGAGGTTATATATAATAGTAAAGTAGATTTTTGTGTCAATTTAAATTTGAGAACATTAATTAGAGTTTTTAACTTTTCTCATCAATGACTAACTTCCCAAATAATATTATATAGTGTTCCAGGCAATAGCATTGTAAAGAACTGTTCTCCCTTTCTCTTTTTGTCTCCTTCTAGATAGATAAGAGAAGCCTCTGAGTCTTTGATATAAGACTAATGAAGCTGCTCAGTCATTTAATTTATAGCTTTTTCAGACAGTGCATGATGTCATATTATCTAATTTCTCTAAACAAGGTTTCTCAGGTTAGTCATTTAATAAAGTTGTATTTTACTTGGAATTGAGTTTATGAATTCAGTTGCTACTATAAATTGTGGTGCTTTCCTAATAAAATTTGAGAATTCAGGATAAATGAGACTACGTTGTTTCAGGTTAAATACAACAGTTTTGACCTTACAATAAAATTTCCCTCATGAAAACCAAGTGGTCATTGCATATAACACAAGATTAATGTTAAATGAAACTACGAGTATTTCAAGTAGCCTTTTAGAATTTTAGTTTATCTGAAATAAGTTAAATATGACAGGTTATATCTAAGGATAAACCACCAGTGAAATAATTCTTTCAACATCTTAAAACTGAAGAAGGAGCTATGGAATGACGGGTTCTGTGATAATCTTGTATTTGTCATGTGAACCTCCTCAGGGAAATGTGGTCTTCTTATTGCTGTTCTTGTCTCTCATTTTATTATATACAAGGAGGAGAGTCATCACTTGAAAGCAGAAATAACTATTTAACTTGAATACTTGAAATTTCTTTTCAAAAAAAGATACCTATTACTTGGGATAATGTACTTGGAAAGATCACCATATATTTATGTCTAACCTTCCATTCTAGGTTTGGTCAAATAAGATAATTTAACTAAAACCCCAAGGGTGGCTCAGCATTAGAGAGTTTATTGAGACTAGATTATTTTTGTTCCACATAGAGAGAGCTAATTTTGCTTCCATTCCATCAGCCTATATTGACAGACACTGAATACACATCCCCATGAAATTCATTATTGAATTTCCTGTAGATCTGTTGTTGAGGATGTCAGTCTCTGTGGTGACTGAGGAGAGACAGTTCTCTCATAATAAGTTGATGCATTTCTTGTGAATTCTGTTTTAATCTTCAAGTCACTTCTAGTATGTATTTTTCACATTAAACTTGATACTTATTCAGTAAATATTATCTTGTTATCCTATTTTCCACATTCTTATTTTCTTGACACAACTATATAAACTAAAATATTTTGTATATTTTCAACAATTTAATTCAAAATAATGATGAAGAAGATAGCAGCATAATAAATAAAAAGCAAAAAGATAAAGGGGTTTTTAAAAAGTTAGTTTTTATGCCACTCAATAAAAATTTAAAGCTACAATTCTTAAAAAATATAATGATTTTTATGGATAACTCAAATATTGATTTGTCCAATTTAATAGTTATTCACAAGATTTCAAATGAATCTCACTAATATTACTGGGAAATTAAATTTAAATACATTTTACCAATGGAATTTCTATTACTTGGGGATTTAGAATGTTTTTTAATATTCAGATTTTTATCTACAACATATAAATAATACTAACTTGCTATTCATGATTGCTATAAGTACAAGTTAAGGTAATAATTTAAAATAAATTTACTATCAATAAATAAATATTTAATCAATAAGTCAACAGTAATATTTTGAGTGATCATAGACCAATCAGTAAACTAGAATATGCTGGCTATACATCAGTGGACAAACAGACATAGTTCTTGTCAACCAGGAAATTAGTATAGCCAAGAAGTCATAAACAAATCACTAAATATGTAATTACAAATGTAATAAGTCACATGTAAGAAAAAGAAGGTATTACAGACTGAATAGTTACATTATACCTTTCTGAGAAATTTTATGCAAATATTGATATCTGGTAAAAAAGAAATAGGTAAAGAAATATTCTAATCACATGCACAATACTCACAGAGAGAAACTTTGCTAAAGTGACTATAGTAAGAGGCAAAAGGAGGGGTAAAGTAAAATTAGATACACAGGTGGAATTCTGTTCCTCAAAGACCTTACATTTCATATTAATGATTTCAGATTTACCTCTGAGATAATGTAAAGCCATTGAGATTGTTTGTTGTTGACTTCTTTTTAAGAGAAGTTTTAGATTCACAACAAATTGAGAGGAAAGTACAGAGATTTCCCATATACACTCTTCTCCCACTCATGCATAGTCTCCTTTCATGATCAACATTCCCCACCAGAATGGTACACTTGTCATGATTGATTATCCTAATTGGCACATCGCTCAGAATCTACATTTTACATTACTGTTCACTCTTGGTGTTGTACATTCTATGGGTTTGGACAACTGTATAATAACGTATATTATTATGTAATTACAAATTGTGGTTTCGTACAAAGTATTTTCACTGCCTTAAACATCCTCTGTGTTCCCCCTATTCATCTCTCCACCCCACCAACTCCCAGCAATCACTGGCTTTTTTTGCCATAGTTTTGCCTTTTTAGAGCATCATAGTGTTATAATCACAGTATGTAACCTTTTCAGATTGGCTTCTTTCACTAAGAAATATACACTTCAGTTTCCACCTTCTTTTTATGGTTTGATAGCTCACTTCATTTTAACACTGAATAATATTCCATTGTCTGGATGTACTACAATTTATTTGCCCACTCAAACATCTTGCTTGCTTTCAAGTTTTGGTTGTTATGAATAAAGATGCTATAAACACCTGTGTGCAGGTTTTTGTGGGGACACAAGTTTCAACTCCTTTAGTTACTCAGTTACCAACATGCATGAATGCTGGATCATATGGGAAGTATGTATTTAGCTTTATAGGAAACAAATAAACTATCTTCCTGAATCATTTGCATTCCCACCAGCAAAGAATGAGTTCCTGTTGTTCCGCATCCTCACCAGCATTTGGTGTCCTCAGTGTTTCAGATTTTGGCATTCTAATAGGTGTGTACTGGTATCTCATTGTTGCTTTAGTTTGCACCTCCTTGATGACATACAGCAGGGAACATCTTTTCAAATGCTCACTTGATATCTGTATATCTCCTTTGCTGAGGTATCTGTCAAGGTCATTGGCCCTTTTAATTAGGATGTTTGTTTTCTTAAACTGGAGTTTTGAGAGTTCTTTGTATATTTTGGATAACAGTTCTTCTTCAGATACATCATCTGCAAATACTTTTTCTAAGACTGTAGCCTATCTTCTCATTATCTTGATATTGTGTGTTGCAGAGAAAAAGTTATTAATTTTAATGAAGTCTAGCTTATAAGTTATGCCTTTTGTGTTGTATCTAAAAAGTCATGGTCATGCCCAATATCATCTAAGGAAGCTCTAAGAAGTTTCCTATAAAAACACATATATAATGTTATCAAAAAGGAACCCCCTCCAAAAAATAATTTTATAGATAAACATTGCCAAATGTAAAACTTAAATAATCAAAAGAATACAGAAAAGGACAGAGAAAGCAAGTACATCTTTCTTATTGACATCTTATAAATATTGTACAAACATCCTTGACATACATTTTACTTATGGTAAAACTCTAAAAAGATACTAGCAAGCAGAAGATAATACCACACCCACAAAAATGTTTTGTGATTGAATGCAGTAATGAAAGGATGTTTAAACATTAATTATGCAAGTGGAGTGCTAAATTATATGTCCAAGGTCACATTAAGTTCCAGAATAAAAATAAAAGTTTAATTTTGACATATTTAAAAAATAAACATTAAAACATTAATTATAGTGACTACTATATACATATTCATTTAAACCTAGACATTTAAAAAATAAAAGTTATTCTTTCATTTATACATATTAAATATATATAAATAGCACAAGAGGAATAAACCATTCTATTTGAAAAAACAGGTAGTTTTATTTGATTATATTTATCACATATCAAAATGTGTAATTTGGTTTATATTGGTAGAATTTTTCTTTCACTTTTTCCTATTAATTTTTCTTCAGATAGCAAGGACTGCATCTCATTAACTCTTATGATCTCTGGAACTGGCATATAAGAGTACTAAAGTAGAATTTGTTTGATGGATGCAATAATTTAATATTGATATATTGTTATCTCCCAAGTTATCAATCTAATCATAACATATGTGATATTCATTCCTTGATATATGCATATAGACTCAAAGCACATGGAAATTACTGTTTTATTTTAAATATATTAAGTTTAATAACACATTTAATGATTGAGAACCAAATGCATTTGTATCTCAGAACAGAGAAAAATAGCAGGCAGAAATACAGGTTATTTCCCCTTCAAAGTATACACACTCTTAATTATTTTAAAGTCACTGTTTATTAATGTACAGTTTATTTTCAAATTTTAAAAGAATCTATAGAAGTGAATACTTATTTTTGTCAATGCTCGTTTTCAAATGGATGACCCTCTGGTCCAGGCAGCACTGCTAGTAATGCAAAGCAATGGAATCGCAAACACCAAGAATCATTTCATTCCATTTTTGTGTGCCTTCAATTCATGCACAGTTGCCTGTTTTATACCGTAAACTATATCTTATTTCCATTAAAGTAAGTGTCCAGTGGCACTCCAGGATAAATCTTTTTTTTGTTTAAAAGTTAGTCTAGCTTTACTCATTATTTCAAATCAGTTAAACCTGAAAAGTAGTAAAAATTAAGTGAGTTATCAGCTGTTAAACTGTGTATATATATATTTTTGGGACACCATATATGTTGGTAATAATTAATATAAAATTTGAAAGTAAAGAGTTATAGAACAGCCATGGCTCAGTGGAGGGAGCATCTGCCTGTGTACAAAAGGGTCTCAGGTTTGATCCCCAGTCAAGGACACATATCTGGATTGCAGTTTCAATCTTGGGCCCTGGTCAAAGTATGTCTCTCTCATCGGTGTCTCTCTCTCTCTGTCTCTCTTTCCCTACCTCTTTTCTACTCTTTCTAAAAATCAATGGAAAAAATTTCCAAAAATTTTTGGGTGAGAATTAATAACTAAAAGGTATTAGAACAAAGCAAGGGCTAGCTCATATAATTCTTTCCTGCCCAAAACAGCTATTGCTCTCATATTTAAATTAAATGGAAAATATAGGTTCTGAAAAATTTATATTTTTCCAGATTTTTAAATCCTTGAAAAGGAGTATTATATATAATATCTATATATGTCAAAGCCTAAGTGACCTTAAGGCCAAGAACAACTAGTCAACCAGTCACTATGATGCTCATTGACCACTAGGGGGCAGATGCACAATGCAGGAGCTAACCCCTGGTGGTCAGTGCGCTCCCACAATGGGAACCACACTCATCTGACCAATCCCTCCCAGGGGCCCACCAGCCCTGAAGCAGCTACTCCCTCATAGTCCTCAGGTCCAATCTCCAGGGAACGGGCCAGATACCAATGGATGAGGACTGCTAGCATGATCCAGACAGCATTGCTGGCATGACCCTGACAGCACTGCAGCCATTTCCCTTCTCTAGACACTCTGAAAGGAAGAAATGATATAAAAGTAGCTGCCAGGTGGTTCCCAACAACTAGTGCAAAAGTCAGTGGGAAGGATCTGGATCTTGGGCCAACAAGGTCATTCCACTGTCCACCCAAGGGGTCAATCACGTCCTGGCCTCTCCATCCCCCTGGGGACCCTACCCATATACTGGGCCTCTAGTATTACACATAAGTTAATATACATTTTGTTATCTTAGTCTGGTTTTCTCACAAACTGGAAAAAGCCTACCTCCTTTTAAGAAAGGCTGCTAATTAATTTCTAAATGATAGTATCTAAGTGAAGTAATCTTTATTTTTAAATATGATTTTATTTATTCCAGACAAGATGGAAAAGGGAGAGGGAGATAGAAACATGAATGATGAGAGATAATCATTGATTGGCTGCCTTCTGTATGCTCCACACAGGGGATTGAGCCCACAACTTGGGCATGTGCCCTGACCTATAATCAAATTGTGACCTACTGGTTCATAAGTCAACACTCATCCACTGAGCCACACTGGCCAGGCAAACGAAGTAATCTTAAAACATGAGTGAGAGTTATATTATAATTTTTAAAATCACATGTTTGGTCTTCCACAAGTGTTTAAAATTTAGTTAATTCACATATTTTTAAAAAACCTTGTATCATAATGATGTGAAGATAAATACATAATATTATCAACACAATTTCATTTACATTAATTTCACTGAAAGAATTATCTTCCCTAGTTACTGACATTTGCCTTAGTATTATTTTCAGAAATAAACAAGATTAATGAGGAAAGCCCTCCCCTCCCTGCCATACACATGGTGGTGAAGCACATTGGCTTCACAGAAAACTTGGTTGTACCAAAAACCAATTTTATGAAACAAGACACCCTTGTGATTTCACTATCTGAAATATTATTAAGAAACATTGCAATATTATTGTAAAGTAATAATTACATATTATTGCCGTGGGAAATAGGATTGCTAAGAAGATGATGTAATATAATTGAAAATGTCCAGCTGAAGCAATAAAATACTCCCACATGTCAATTTCCTTTCCTTCTTTCTGCCCTTCTTTTCTTTGAGTGGCAAACTTATATGTACAGGTTAATAATAAGAAGGTATATTTGTTGGTACTTCCATAGGGTGAATCTTCAAACTGAAGTTCACCTTTGCTAATTACAATGATGTCAGTATTAATACTATTTGAAAAAGGATAAAATTGATAGTGCACTATCGCATAAACATAAAGATCAGGGTTACCAGTGAGTGACCAAAACATATTTATATTAGCTCTGTAAAATTATAGAAACTTGCCTTCTTACAGAGTCCAATGTTATCACTAAGAGTCTCTGATAGTTTTTGGATTCATGGGTCCTTAGTGTAGGTTTTTCAGGTTTCTGCTTAAAGACAATTCAGAACTATAATGTTACTGTCTTTTTTGTTGTTATTGATGCTAGTGATATAACTTGTTCATTGACTGAGGAATAATTCTAATGAAAACACCATTAAGTCATAAAGTGACTAATAGTAATAATAAATACATTTTGTGGCAGAATTCTAATGTACCGTACATACTGTCATTATTTCATTTGCTATGCTGACCTAAAAGGAAGCTTTTGTGAAATTCCCAAAGCCTGTAAGTCTCTAATTTCATATAATGATAAATGACAGGAACAAAATTAAACAGATTTTTTGATACTAAAGTGCTTATTAAAATCACCCAACAAAATGTCAAAACAAAACAATAACAAAACAAAATAACCTGAAACTTCAGGATAACCTTGGAGAATATGAAAGGCTGCTCTAAACATTAGTAACTTGTTTTCATTATGATTCAGAGAGGAAAGAATACTAGAATAAAACAAAACAAACAAAACAAAACAAAAGAAAAAAGGAAAAGAGAAGCTACAAAGTCATTAATAGACTAAAAGCAAGAAAGATTCTCTCTTACGGAAAGGAGTTGGTAACTACTTTAAACAGTCAGTAAATATGTAGATTCAAGATATGAGAAAGTGAATTTAAGTGTCAAGATATGGGAACAAATTCATGAAGCATACTGAAAAAGGTCAAAGTCTGTGAAATATCAAGGTCTTTTGCATTTTTCATGCATATTTATGATAACCTTGAAAAAATAAGTTAAGTCTTTTGGATTAAAAGTAGGTTTAGAGTTAGAGTGGGTCAAAATAGCTTTGTCATATTTTTTCTTGACTTACATACAGTCTCGTATTTATAAAAAATTAAAAAGCCTTTTTATTTTAGAACTAGAGTCCCAGTACATGAAATTCACCATGGATAGGATTCCTAGGCTTGGCCAGTGATCAGGGCAGATCTGTAGGGCAACGAGCAGGGCAATTGGGGCCTTACTGGCAACTGCCTCGTCTGGCCTCAGACCTGTGTTGAGTATTGGCTGTCTGGTGGTCAGTGAGTGTCAGAGTGACCTGTCATTCCACTGGTCATTCTGCCATTTAGATCAATTCAATTTGCATGTTAGACTTGCATTATATAAGATTTTTATGGAATTTTTCTTTTATTTTTGCATAGGGTTTTTAGAAAATACCTGGCTATATAGTATGGTATCCACTTCTGTTGACTTTGGCATGATTTAAAACGTAAGTATCCAGAGTTATATTTATTTAAGTATTTATTACCAAGTATTTATTACCAAGTTCAATGAATATTGAACTTCACACAAAAGATGCTGAAAAATAATGCTCAGACTCTATATATAGTCACACATGATGTTACTTGCAGTTTCAAAAATCTTATGTGCTTATCTTTAAAAGTCTTACATCTAGTTTCTTTTTTAAAAAATATCCTTAAAGAATTTAACTTCATTGTGTACACTATTACCTTAAAAATAGCCATTTCAAAATATTATTTTCTCCCCTGGTCAGTGTGGCTCAGTTGGTTGGATATTGTCCCATGCACCCAGAGGTCAATGGTTAGATTCTCTTTAGAGCACATTGCCAGGGTTTGGGGATAAATCCCAGGTAGGGGGCATGCAGGAGGCAGCTGATCAATGTTATATACAGTGGTACCTCGAGATCCGAGTGCCCTAACATACGAGATTTTTGAAATACGAGCCGTCCAGTGAGTGATTTTTGCTTTGAAATATGAGCAACAGTTGAGATAAGAGTAATCGCACGGATCAGCTGGCTGCACATGTTCACCAGTTTACCGTGACTCGAGCATCTGATAGTTTCCCACACCTCAAGGTTACAGAACGAATTAAACTCGTATCTCGAGGTACCACTGTATATTTAAATATATTTTATTGATTTTTTACAGAGAGGGATAGAGAGTTAGAAACATCAATGAGAGAAAAACATCAATCAGCTGCCTCCTGCACACCTTCTACTGGGGATGTGCCCATAACCCAGGTACATGCCCTTGATCAGAATCAAACCTGGGACCTTTCAGTCCACAGTCTGATGCTCTATCTACTGAGCCAAACCAGTCAGCGCTGACCAATATTATATTGATGTTTCTCTCTCACACACACACTTTCCCTTCTTCTCTCTAAATACATACACACACACACACACACACACACACGCACACACTAGAGACCTAGTGCATGAAATTCGTGTGGGAGGTGTGTGAGTTCCTCAGCCCAACCTGCACCCTCTCAAATCTAGGATTCCTCAAGGGATGTCCGACTGTCCATTTAGGGATTGGGCCTAAACAGGCAGTCGGATATGCCTCTCACAATCCAGGACTGCTGGCTCCCAACTGCTCACCAGTCTGCCTGCCTGATTGCCCCTAACCAATTTCCTGCCAGCCTAATTGACACCTAATTGCCCTCCCTTGCAGGCCCGGTCCCTTCCAACTGTCCTCCCCTGTAGGACTGGTTGCCTTCAACTTCCCTCCTCTGCTGGCACAGTCACCCCAACTGCCCTCCTTTGCATGCCTGGTCCCTCTCAACTGCCCTCCTCTACCAGCTCTTGTGGCAACCATCTTGTGTCCACATGGGGACAGCCATCTTTGACCACATAGGGGTGGCCACCTTGTGTGTCAGAGTGATGGTCAATTTGCATATTACTATTTTATTATATAGGATACACATTTCCCTTTCCAATTGTTGATAAATGTTAAGGAGAGAAAGGGATAAAAGCTAACTCTAGAAAAAACAGTAATTTTTAAAAAATATTTATTCACTTATTTTTGTTAATAAAGTTAAGTTCAGAGCCCTGGCTGGTGTGGCTCAGTTAACTGAGCATCCTCTTATGTACCAAAGTTCATGGGGTTACATTCCAGGTCAGGGCACATGCCTAGGTTGCAGGTTTTATCCCCATTAGGGGGCATTCAGGAGGCAGCTGATTGATGTTACATCAATGTTTCTCTCTCCCTCTCCCTTCCTCTCTCTCTAAAATCAATAAAAATATATTAAAATAAAATATAATAAAACATATCACTGAAATCTTTAAAAAATAGTTCAAAATCATAAAACTTTAGAATTGCAAGAGAGTGTTTAGAAAGAGGAAGTCCATGTGGATTAAAAGTACAATCCTATATAATAAAAGCCTAGTATGCTAAGTGTTTGGTCAACTGGTCAGTCATTCAATCAATCAAAGTGTAATATCCTAATGATATGCTAAGCCCACTCATCTGCTCATTATAATATGCACTGATCACCAGGGGGCAGTCGACTGGTCAATCAGTCACTATAATGTGCACTGATCACCAGAGAACAGACTTTCTGACTGGTATGTTAGCTTGCTGATGGGCTCCAGCCAATCTGGACTGAGTGAGATGGGCCAGATATGTCCTAGAGCCCTTCTGTGCTCTCTCCCTGGCTGGCCAACCTCCCCATGCACCGATGGGGTCTCTTGGCCTGGCCTGCACCCCTTGCAATCCGGGACACCTCAGGGGATGTCAGAGAGCCAGTTTCGGCCCAATCCTGCAGGCCACGCCAAGGACCCCATGGTGCACGGAATTGTGCCCTGGGCCTCTAGTTGATAAAATAAAAGAACATATTTTTAGGAAGTAAAAAGATAAACTGTTTGACACTTTGTAGACAGTTTTCTCCCCTGATTTGAACTTTTATATATTTCCCTTTTTTAAAATGAAGTTCTATTATAGTTAGTGTTATGAGGGTAAGCAAGTTTTTGATATAAATTCTTTACAACTTGTTCATTCTAATTTTTGGAAATAACTCCAAAGTCAGATAAAAGTAAACAAAATACCTCTCTCCCACTTGAGTTTTTTCCCCCTTTTATTTTTCACATTTTCTATCCCCAAACACAATTTTTCTAGGTGCATGAATGTACTTTTGGTTCTTTCTTTCTAAGAATAAAGAACCAAAGTAAAATGTTCAGCTTTGTCTATTTCAATAAACTTCCTTATTTTGTGAATTATTTTCAAGTCTTTCTGACTTCTGTAATTCCACAGTAGATGCTGCAGGCTAATATTTAAATGAAATCAACCAGAGCTCATTTTTCTCAGTGTTCTATTTTTTTCACCTTTCTATTTAAGGTACTAATGGGCACTATATTACTTATCTTGAGGGAAAAAATGTGTTCATTAAAAAAAAAAAAGAGGAAGGGAGAAATTGGAAAGAAGGGAGGAAGAAAGGAAGGAAGGAAGGAAGGAAGGAAGGAAGGAAGGAAGGAAGGAAGGAAGGAAGGAAGG
>JAAGEH010000012.1:42152286-42180702 GCA_011751065.1 Lasiurus cinereus
AGGAAGGAAGGAAGGAAGGAAGGAAGGAAGGAAGGAAGGAAGGAAGGGAGAGAAGGAGAGAAAAGAAGGAAAGGAGAGAGAGAGAGGGATGGAAGGAGGAATGGAGGGAGGATGAGAGACAGAGGGAGGATGAGAAACAAGGAAGGAGGAATACAGGGAAAGAGTGAGGAAAATGAGGGGAGGGGAAGACATGAGGTTAACTCAGAAATGAGGAAGGAGAGATCTTTAAGGTGATTATGATAGATATTCAGTGTCAGGAGAGATGGAAAGGAGATGAGAAGAACAAAATTAGTTGATTTCCATAAGATTTTCTTCTTCTTGGAAAAATTCTGTAAAAGTAGCAAGCCACCCTCTACACCCCCTCCCTTCCCTAAATAAATAAGTAAATAAATAAATAAGTAAACAAATAAATAAGACTGTCAATTGACCAGAAAGGTCTCTTGCAAATGAGCTACTCTTTTAGTTAAAGATTTGTCACATCTGGACAGTTAACAGAGTTTTAATAATGAAAAGTTCCAAAGTGGCCCAGGAAAAGAATAACAACACTGTTTAATCATGAATATTATAGTACTATGTTAGGCTATAAATCAGTTTTCATAGTCAGTACATTGATTGACCTTGAAGTCCCAAATGTCACAAACAGATATTTGCAGATGCATGGCTTACTTTAGGGAATTCATTACACTTTTCTCTAAATGCTCTAATTTTGACTAATTCTTAGATATGTCATCTGGTAGGTCATACAAATGTACATCTTTGGTGTTAACAATTTTTATAAGCAAGATTACTATTAGAAATTATATTTTTCAATTAAGGAGACAACGTGTCTTAGCAAAAAGGTTGTCTTACAAATAAGAAAGAATTTGTAACTTGCAAACTGTTTAATCCTTCTGTTGCAATTTCTGAACTAAATGATAATTAAAAAATGTTTTCATATTTAGCTTTTGGAAGAAAGAACATAAAATGTGTGCTGTTACAAGAAGTGAGATTTGTATATATGATTAAAGCCTTTCAGTTGTTTAAAAATGAAAAAGAGAGAAATTTTTTAAAAAATATCTAATCCAATGTCAAATATAAAATGCTGAAAATTATTTTCAGCTTCTTGAGCTATAATTGACAAACAAAATTTAATATTTTAAAAATGTATATGTAACATGATGATTTGATAGATGTATATCTCTGATGGTAAAAATCTTACATACTGAGTTAGTAAATATTGTTATATTTCTCTGATCCTATGTCACATGCCTTTTTTGCATAATTTAAGATTACAAACAGATGCACTAGTCAATGGCATATTTGAATATTTTTTATCTCAAGCCTAAGTCATGAAATAATTATCAGTTATTGCATACATTCTCCTAGCAGCTAGCATCAAGACTTACACAATAAATGTCAGTGGTTTTGAGCAAAATGTAAAAGATAATAGGGAAAAAATGGTATGAGGAGAAAGGGTTGGAAGTGGTGATTTAGAAATTAGTTTAGAAATATTCCTAAAGCAGAAATCAACTTATCTTGCTTATAAGTGCAAATGAGGTAAGAACTTAGAATCAATGGCTACAAGTTCTTTATGGATTCTTTAAAATGCTGTAACCCCAATGTTTAATGGTACAGTCTTATGTGGGGGGAAAAATAACATCAATAACTCTGAGTAGTAGAGTATTTCAGAAACATTCTAAATGGGAAAAGGTTTTGGAAACATCTTATTCAATTTATTATGCTGTTGTCTTGTTCTTATGTTTGTATTAAAGTGATATAAGAGAAAATCTGCATTTAGGTAAATATAGCATAGCTTATTTGATAAGTATAAAGTAAAATTATAAGCAATTAAAAAGCATTGTATCTATTAATTTTCCCATTCTTAATAATATATCAGTTATGGAGCTTTCTAGGACTAGTTGTGCCTTAAATTTGATAAAATATTATAATATGTATTTCTATGTCAGACAGAGATGTACCAATATAAGCATGCTTCTGTGAATAATTATTATATTTGCTAATATATAAGTAGTCAATATATTTTAATAAAGTAGCCTTGCTGGTCTTTAATTTTTTGTTATAGTAATACTGCACATGAAATACTTTAATACTTATTATTTTTAAGTAAACCTGCAGCTACTGAAAACTAAGCATATTTTATCAGTTTAACCAGAGCTTCTTTTGCCTAACTACATATTGATTTATTAACAAATATTGATGCAAAAACAATCCATTAAAATATATATTAAGTAAGTACTTCCTATACTTGGCATTGTGCTAAGGGTTAAAAATACACAGATGATTATGTAACACATAGTTCCCGATTTATTTATTAAAAAAAAAGTGAAAAAGGAAATAGTGTGAATCTCTGGTATTTTAGTGTCATTGAATGATGTAATAAATAGTTGTGAATAAAGTGCAGTTCAATATTAGATAAGGAATGATAGCATTTGCCTTAGAAAGAGATTTAGTGAGAACCCTGAAGGAAATGTTACAATGAAGTTGAATGTCACTAGGTAGTGACATGAAGAATGCCATTCTTGCAAAGAACATGATTCTAGGCAAGCCTGTGTGTTGAAGGAACAATTCATGTATCTGGCTCACAGGATACAAATCAAGGATTCTGTACCTGACGCTGGAAAAATACTCATGTTTTTAAGGGGCAGGTATTAATTTCCTCAAGTCTTTAGTGGAAATTTTTATTAAATATGCATTTTTAGATGATTTTAATTTTTAAAAATATTTTTTCTTCCCAAATTGGAATTCTTTATATTTCTACTTATCAGGCACGTTATATTAAAATTATAAAACTTCATTGTACATTCATTAAATCAAATATTAAACAGCCTATAATACTTGATACAGTGAAGTATGTGGAATACAAATATGCAAGCATTGCCACTGGTTAGGTAAGTAGCTACTCTGGAATATTTTTTGAAGTAAGATGGTGAAATTAAAGGTACATGTACTTTTTAAATTATTATTGTTTAAGAGCACTTTCTAAATAATGGCATTTTACATATACTCTGAGAATGAATAAAAGGGAACTGATCCAGAGTTTGGAAGTCTAGTTAGAGGTTTTGAAGCAGTCCACATAAGAAAAACTTGGGCCAGCAATCAGAGAATTACAATGAATTTGGAGAAGGGTTATGTTAGATACCAGAATCAACAGAAATTTTGAAGATTGGAAACAAATGATTATTGATGGCTTATGCAAGATTAAGACAAATTACCTCACCATAAATTTTGAAAACCATATTTCTAATTCCATATATTTCTATATCTATATCAATATTTGAAAACAGATTAGGGAAACAGGAAGTAATAGATAACTGCCAGTTAACAATCCATTGATTTCATAGTTTTTTTTAAGGAATTCAGAAGTTATATTTTAATATGAATTACCTGAATGATTATTAGTAGTCTCAACTTCATTTTCCATCTCTATAAGACATCTTGGAGTGTTTTCAATTTATGTAATTGATTTAAAAAATAAATTTATGGAGTAGGGACTGAAATTTTATGTATGGTTCCATTGTATTATGGGGGATAGAATTAGGCAATGCATAGTCTAATTTTAGTTATAAGTGTACATAGGCAGTAGTTGAATTTTTATAGAACTTTTTCTTTTTGCAGGTATCAACATCGCTATATTTTCAGGGAAGGCAGCTGTTACTACGCTATTTTTCAGTGGCTAAAGAACATAATTCCCCTAGAGTAAATCAATGAACAATCGTCTCAGAGAATTAGTAAATGGTAAATCTTAGAACTAGAATTCAGTTTTAAAAGCTACTATAAAGCATCTGCTCCACTAATCAAACTCATTAGTCAACAGAGCCAAATATCAACAGTACAACAATTGAAATTTCTTTTGAGAGACAATTTTTTTAAACTTAAACTTCTTCTAATGCCACTTCTTCAAAATAGACTAGCCCAGGCTGTGGTATTTTTGTGGAAGAGCCACACTCAAAGGGCCAAAGAGATGCATATGGATAGCAAGCCGCAGTTTGCTGAACATTGCCCTAACTCATATAAACAATAAGGTTAACAGAACATATCTTTCCTTTAGGACCACAACCAACTTTCATTTCTGAAAATATGTATAAAATATAGCACTCTCTCTATGTATATCTATATATCTACCTATCATCTATCTATCTATCTATCTATCTATCTATCTATCTATCTATCTTTCTATCTATTTATCTATCTACCATCTATCTATATATCTACTACAGACCTGGTGCATGAAATTCATGCATGGAGTGGGGGCAGGTTGTCCTTCAGCCCAGCCTACTCCCACTCCAATCTGGGACTCCTTGAGGGATGTCCAACTTTCCACTTAGGCTGGATCAAACATCCCTCTCACAATCGAGGACTGCTGGCTCCCAGCTACTCACCTGCCTGCCTTCCTGATCACCCCTAACCATTTCTGGCTGCCAGCCTAATCACTCCTAACCACTCCCCTGCCAGTCTTATTGATGCCTAACTGCTACCCTGCCAGCCTGTTTGCCCCTACTGCCTTACTCTGTGGGCCTGGTCACCCTCAATTGCCCTTCCCTGCAGGCCCAGTCACCCCCAACTTCCCTCCTCTGCTGGCCTGATCACCCACAACTGCCTTCCCTTGCAGGCCTGGTCTCTACCAACTGCCCTCCCTGCTGCTGGCCATCTTGTGGTGACCATCTTTTTTCCACATGAGGACAGGATCTTTTGACCACATGGGGGAAGTCATCTTGTGTGTTGGAGTGATGGTCAATCTGCATATTACTCTTTTATTAGATAGGATAGAGGCCTGGTGCATGGGAGGGAGCCGCTGGTTTGCCCTGAAGGGTGTTCTGGGGTGTGGGGTGGCCTGGGCGAGGGGCCTGTGGTGATTTGCAAGCTGCCCATGCCCTCTGGTGACCCAAGGGGAGGCCCTGGTATCTGGGATTTATCTTCTACAATTGAAACTTTGTAGCCTAGAGCAGAGCCAAGCCTTCCGCTCGCTCCTTGGCAGCAGTCATTAAGACTTTGTTGCTTTAAACGGAAGTCTCGATGACAGGGTTTGCAGAAAACTTGGCTTCCTCCATCACTAGGGCAATCCAAGCCTCCCTCTTGCTTCTCTGTGGCTGTAGTCATCTTGGTTGGTTTAATTTGCATACTTGCTCTGATTGGCTAGTGGGCGAGGCTTGTGAGTATAGTGAAGGTGCAGTCAATTTGCATATTACTCTTTTATTAGATAGTATATATATGCATATATATATAGTATATATTAGATAGTATATATATACATATATGTGTATATATATACATATATATGCATATATACACACATATACACATATATGTGTATATATATATGTGTATATATATATTTATTTATGTGTGTGTGGTGTGTATTACTATTTTATGAATAAATGAATGCATATATTTCACTTTCCATATGAATAAAAAAGCATAGACTTAGTTCACAACCAACTTTCCTTCAGAGGGATTATTGTAGCTCATAGCCTGTAAAATCTATTTAACTGTTATTTAATCTAAATATAAAGATGGAGGTAAACAGTTGAAAGCAACTGTTTAAGCCCTGGCCAATAAGATGTGTCATTTTGAGATGCATTGACATGTAGCAGTTATTAATATTTTTCATGTATAAAACATAATTTTATTTTAATGTGTTTTCATAAAACTACTATTGCAAGGTACCAAATTTTCTAGAACAAAAGCTAATTAAAAGTATGTGTAATATAGTATTCAGTTTCTAGTGTATTTATTTTTGAATCCCTTGGAGCTTCTACTTTCATTTAAAACATATTTTTTTCATCATACATGGACATTTTATTTGATACAGCAAAGTGTGTCTTTACTACAGTTACTGTTTTCCTATTGGTGATCCTGGTCTAGTATCATGGAGCTTCTGATTGTTTTTGTCCCTCTGAGTAAATAAGGAAAGCACTCCATTTCAAGAAAACTCAGAAACCTGACTCCTTTTAAAGTGAGTTCATCCTATAAATCTCTTCTAGTCCTTTGCAATTTTATACACTGTTCTTTTAGATTGATATATTTACGCCCTCAACATGGGAGGGGGTGGGCGGAAATTGCAATGTATAGTTCTAAGAAAAGGTGTTTATGAGAAATTTAGTTCTAAATTTGTATTCATCTCATATTGTTCAAAACATAAATGCCATGAGAAGTATCATTTCTATCATTACTAACACATTGGACAGTCCTTAATAAAGTCCAAGTAACCACAGGAAATGCTTTGTCCTCTATGGTTTTGCTAGAGAAAAAATGCTTTCAATTGTTTTCCTCCATCTTTATATTTAGATTAAATAACAGTTAAGTAGATTTTACAGGCTATGAGCTACAATAATACCTCTGAAGGAAAGTTGGTTGTGAACTAAGTCTATGCTGGAGGTGAGCTGTGACTCACATGGATTAGTGATGCCAGGAAAACAACCTTGGCTCAATTGATGAAGATACTTCCAACATTAGTATGCTAATTAGATCACCTCTATTGCCTTTGGACATATGGAACTGGATTTTCAATTATAATGACAATATGAAAGAAATTATTGGGTCAGGTGGACCCTGAAATCTATAGTCATTGTGCAACCTAATTACTAGTATAAGAAAAAATGGATAGTCTTTTCTGGGGATTCTAAAGCATCAAAGTTAGTGATTTAAAAGACATGATGTACAACTTAACCTAGACATAAGAGAGATTCTCAAAGAGTCTAATAGAAGTTGGTGCTACCATCTATCTGAAAGTAGTATAGGAATTATTCCCCAATCAAATAACTTACTCTCAGGCACTGCAACTTGATTTCTTCCTTTAAAACAGAAATATGAATCTTCACTAAGACTTGTCTTAGATTTATTTATTGCAACCTAAGAGGTAGAAATTTTAATACTATATAAAAGTTAACCTGAGTATATTGCTCAAACCTTTTATTAGTGTATTATTGAATGGATTAATTAATGAAAATGAATTAATTAATTAATATGTGTGTGTGAGGGGATAATGTGTCTATGTGTTTTTGTAAGATAATTATCCTGGATCTTTGGATATCCACATTTTGGAGTCCTTTATATTCTCTTCCTAGATAATCTTTTAAAATTATATTTATAAATCTATTCCAATTAAATTATGTCTCCTAAATATAAGAATATAAATATATAGATATGTTAACATATGTATATATCTAATATATATTTAATTTTTGTAACACGAGCATTTGGAATTGTTCATTGCCAATTTCAGAAACTTCAAAATGTTGATCAGGATTAAATAAATTATATCCAATTTTATTATGTACAAGAGGCCCGGTGCACAAATTTCATGCACAGCAAAGAAGGTCCCTCAGCCCAGCCTGCATCCTCTCCAATCCGGGCCCCTTTGGGGGATGTCTGACCCTTTGTGGGATGCCCACAGGGATCAGACCTAAAACAATAGTTGGACATTCTTCTCTCACAATCTGGGACCACTGGCTCCTAACTACTTGCCTGTCTGCCTGCCTGATTGCCCCTAACCACTGTGCATGCCTACCTGATCACCTCTAACCCCTCTGCCTGCCTGCTTGATCACACCAAACCACCTCTTTCTGCCATCCTTATGGCCCCCAACTGCCCTCCCCTGCTGGCCTGATTGCCCCCAACTGCCCTCCCCTGCCAGCCTGATCACCCACAACTACTCTCCACTGCTGTGACCCACCTCCTCCAATGGAACCCAACTCCTCTATATCGCAGAGCTGTGGGACCCCTCGGAGTGGCTGCTGGGTCCTGCCTCCACTTTACATTCAGCCATCTTGTGGCAGCCATCTTGTGCAAGGACACGAGGACCACCTAGGCTTTTATTAGTATAGATGTTTTGAAAAGTTCCTTTTACATGAAAAGTTTTGGGAAAGAAAGTAGTCCTTACTTACAGACTGAAAAGAATTGAGGCAAACTCCAAACAAATGTGAGATCACTGCTTCTGAGTGGCCTTTGGCTCTTTGTAAGTCACTTTCTGGAGCAATAAATTTCATCACATCTTTTTATTTTAGATATAAAATTTATGCACTAAAAAGGTTGCTTGATAGTCTGATAATCTTTTCACTGAATTGCAAAATTTTTAAAGTATACAAATAAATTATTCTTTTTTATTGGAGAAAAAAACACAAATATTTAAATAAAATCAATTAGCAATACCAAAAATATTTGGAGAGTATAGCTAGTGCATAATGGACAATTAGCCAGCAATAAATGATTGGCAAATGTTTTCTGAGTCTTTATACTTTAGGTACTCAGAGGATCTGACTTTTGTTGTCCATTTTAGCAAGTGTCACAAATATATTGCAATTGTCATATAATCTCACCATCAAGATCAATTATAAAAAACATATTTCTTTGCTCCAGAAAATTTCATTCAATATTTCTTTTAAAGTTTATTATTCCCACAGTCTGTTCTTCTGTAGTGGATCTCAGAAGAAAGGCAGGGGAGGGTGGGTGGATGGTAAGTGGTAAACTACCTAAATAATATCTATTATTTATAAGGTGTGACCTAAATAATAAGTATATAATGTGTTTTATAATTATTTCTACCCCTTTTTCCCCAAAACTAAAGGCCTTACTCTATAATTTGCAAACATGATGAAATAGGTTCCTCTGAACAAGCTGCTGCATAGTACAGTTACTATGCCAATAGACACAATCATCCTATCTAATAAAAAAGTAATATGCAAACTAACCATCACTCCACTATACACAGAAGCCACACTCACAAGCCATGTCCTCAAACAAATTAGGAGTGAGTATGCAAATTAACACCAACCAAGATGGTTGTGGCCATGGAGTTAGCAGGAGAGAGGCTTGGGTTTCCCCAGCAATGGAGGAAGCCAAGCTTTCTGCACATCCTGGCAGTCCCAGGCCTCCACTCAAGGTTGGCTACAAAGCTTCAATTATAGAAGATAAATAACCCCCAATAAAAATGGCAGCTGCCACAGAGCTGGAGAGAGCAGGAGGCTAAGGTTTCCCCCAGTGATGGAAGAAGCCAAGTTTCTACAGCTCTGGCCTGCCTTGGCCTCCACTTAAGGCTACAAAGTTTCAATTATAGAAGATAAATAAATCCCAGATACCAGGGCCTCCCCTTGGGTCGCCAGGGGGCTTAGCCAGCCTACAGACCACCATAGGCGCCTTGCCTAGGCTGCCCCACACCTCAAGAGAACCCCTACCCTGATCTGGTACACCCTTCAGGGAAAACCAGCTGGCCGCCATCCATGCAGCAGGCCTCTATCCTATCTAATAAAAGAGTAATATGCAGATTGACTATCACTCCAGCACATAAGACGGCTGTCCTCATGTGTTCAAAGATCCTGCCCCCATGTGGACACAAGATGGCCACCACAAGATGACCAGCAGGAGAGGGCAGTTGGGAAGGACAAGGCCTGTAAGGGAGGGCAATTGTGGGCAATCAGGCCAACAGGGGAGGGAAGTTAAGGCTGACTAGGCCAGCAGAAGGGCAAACAGGCTGGCAGGAGAGCAGTTAGGCATCAATCAAGCTGGCAGGGGAGTGGTTAGGGAGTGAGCAGGGTGGCAGGCAGAAGCAGTTAGGGGAAATTAAGAAATAGGCAGGTGAGTAGTTGGGAACCAGCAGTCCTGGATAGTGAGAGGAAAGTCTGACTGCCCGTTTAAACAGGCATTCAAACATCCCTCAAGGGTTCCAGATTGGAGAGGTGCAGGCTGGGCTGAGGGTCACCCCCCCACACATACCCCCATATACTATTTTCACACACCTGGCCTCTTGTTTTGACATAATATGGAAGAGTGGGTATGATTTTGCAATCTAAAATGTGATAATTAGAGAAGCACTAGGAGCTCAATTTTATATTTATTAATTTAAAAATTAAAGATGTAATAAATATATTTTATCTTAATGGTTAGAGGATGTGACTTCCTTGGGGAATTTTAAAGTTACATTTCTAAAGTGTGTTTAGGGAAGGAAAGCCAAGGAAGATTCATTATTCATTATCCACAAAGTATATATTTTGTAATTTATTATTACTTTTTATTTCCTCATTCCCACTAGTCATCTATTAAAAAGAATAAAGTATGGCCCAGTTGGTGTAGCTTAACAATTGAATGTCTAGCTATGAATCAGGAGGTCATACTTGGATTCCCAGTCAGGGCACATGCAAGAGCTGTGGGTTCCATTCACAGTAGGGGGCCTGCAGTCGGCAGTCAATCAGTGATTCTCTCTCATCATTGATGTTTCTGTCTCTCTCTCCTTTCCTCTCTGAAATCATATATATATAGTATGGAACCAAAAATTTTAACAAAATATAAGTTATCTGTACATATTTATCAGTATTCCCAGCAGAACTAGACCAACTTGCTTCCTGGGTGCACATCTTGGTCCTTCGTTTTTCCTAAGAATGAAAAGAGCATATTATTTTCCCTTCATGCTTGATAATAAGGCTTTGATGCTTATTTTATTTTGACTTAATATTCATAAAATAATCCAAGGACTGGAGAGTAAGCCAGGAAAAATTAACATGCAAAATTTTCCAGATATTGCTAACAGGTCTTTCCATATTGTAGGGGAACCATGTGCATTGTTCTAATTGACTCATTGACTAAATAACCAGGTGATTAAACTCATAGTTCTAGTTGAGTGTGTCTCTTTCCCCCTCTGGCTTAAGTGAATGTGATTATAACTAATTACATAACTCAGGGGAGAAATATGGTCTCAAATTTATTAGCCCTATCTAAGTAAATATGACATCTTCAGGTGACAAACAAGGTGGAGACTGCTGGTGGCACAGAGAGATGATAATCAACTATAATCAGTGTTTGTAACTATTACAGCAAGCTGAGCTGTAAAGTACCATCCATTTTTAGGATTGATTTTCCATTGTCTATAATGAGTTTGTTTGGGGAAAGTAATTTTTCTTCTGTTAGTTTTAATCTTAATGTTATATATCCCTAGCTTTAGAAGATGTACTTAAGAGGCATTTAGCTACAATAAACACAAAGTAACATAAAGTTCTTTATATAGGTAGGACAAATAGTAAGTATAACAAGGTCAGTATCTTCACTTCTTTGCTGTCTTCTGATAGAATTATGCACCTTTGAAATGTTAAATACCTAGGCTTCATAGTTGCATTTGCAATAACACATTCATTTCATTTAAGCCTTACTGAGGTCAACTAAAAAAAAAATCCTGCCAAATCTCATTACCTCCTGTTTTGCATTTTAAAAGGCTCATATTCAGAGATGGACATATGACCGAGAGCATATTTGTTTTTTAATGCTACTATTTAAATTTTTTATCCCAAAGAAATGGAATATATATATATATATATATATATATATATATATATATATATATATATATTAGAGAGAAAGGAATGGAGAGGGAGAAAGAGATATAAACATCAATGAGAAATAAACATCAATCAGTTGGCTGCCTCTTGCATGTTCTCTGTTGGGAATTGAATCAGTGACCTCTGGTACATGGGTTCATGCTCAACCACTGAGCTGGACAGAAGTACATATTTATAATTCAGGCATTTAAAGTTTTTAAAAGTCACTTATGACTGTATATTAGAACTTTAATTTTCTTTGTTAAATGAATACATTCATATAGGAAGTTAGAGTGTTATTACTGAACTACAGGCCTGGTGCATGCATTTGTGCAGCAGAGGGGTTCCTTGGCCTGGCCTGTAGGATTGAGCTGAAACCAACATGCCCTGAAGCATCCAGGATTGTGAGAGGGTGCAAGCCAGGCCAAAGGATCCCATTACTGCACAATCAGGGCTGAAAAGGGGCCCTGGGTGGGCTCCAGGACATGTCCAGCCCATCTCACTCAGTCTGGATTAGCCAGACCCCAGCAACAAGCTAACCTACTGGTAAGAATAGCTGTCCCCTGGTGGTCAGTGCACATCACAGCAAGTGGTTGAGTCACCTTAATATATCATTAGCATATTATGCTTTGATTAGTTCAACAGTTGATTGGTGACCAGACACTTAGCATATTAGGCTTTTATTATATAAGACTAGTGACCTGGTGCATGAAATTTGTGCATGGAGGGGTGGTGTCCCTCAGCCTGGCCTGCACCCTCTCAAATTTCAGACTCCTTGAAGGATGTCCTACTACCAGTTTACAGGGATAGGGACTAAACTGATAGTCAGAAATTACTCTTGTAATCTGGGACTGCAGATTATCTATAATAATAAAATGGTAATATGATAATTAGACTGGGATACCTTCCAGGAGACCTTCTGGACATTCTTCTGGACAAAGCCATGGTGGCGGGGCTGAGGTAGAGGTGGTTAGAGGGCAAGAGGGGAGGGCAGTTGTGGATGATCAGGCCAGAATGGGACTGCAGACTCCTAACCACTCACCTGCTTGTCTGCCTGATTGCCCCTAACCACTCTGCCTGCCAGCCTGTTCGCCCCCAACTGCCCCCTGCCACCAGCTAGCTTGTCCCCAAATCCCCCACACCAGCCTGATCACTCCCAACTGCCCCCCATGCCAGTGTGCTCACCCCCAACTGCTTCCCCTGACAGCCTGCTCACCCCCAACTGCCACCCTGTGCTGGCCTGCTCACCCCCATCTCCCTTTCCCACTGGTCTGCTCATCCCCAACTGCTCCCTGCTGGCCTGCTCACTCCAAACTGGACGCCCCTCACTGTACTGATCACCTCCAACTGACCCCTACTGATGGCCTGCTTGCTCCAACTGTCCCCCTGCTAGTCTGCTCACTCCAAACTGCCCCCATCCACTGTCTTGATCACCCCCAACTGACCCACATTGACAGCCCGCTGGTTCCCAGGCTTGGGTACTCCCAATTGCGAACAGCCTGATCAGCCACAACTGCTGTACCATTCTGGCCTGATCATCCACAACTGCCCTCCCCTCTTGCCCTCTAACCAACTCTACCTCAGCCCCGCCACCATGGCTTTGTCCACAAGAATGTCCAGAAGGTCTCCTGGAAGGTATCCCAGTCTAATTATCATATTACCATTTTATTATTATAGATAGAGGCCTGGTACTGAGGTGAGGGCCAGCTGGTTTGCCCTGAAGGATGTCCTAGATTGGGGGGGTGAGGGGAGGTTCCCTTGGGATGTGGGGTGTCCTGGGTGATAGGCCTGTGGTGGCTTGTAGGCCAGCCATGCCCCCTTCAGGGTAGGGGTTCACACTGGGGTGCCTTGCCAGCCTGGGTGAGGGGCTGAGGACTGATTTCATGCTGGCCACATCCCCTTCAGGGTGGGGTTCCCCACTGGGGTGCATGGCCAGTTTGGGTGAGGAACTGATGGCTATTTTCAGGTTGGGTAAGCCCCTCAGCGAGGACCCTCACACCATGGGGGTATGGCCAGCCTGGGTAAGGGGCTGAGGGCCATTTTCATTCTGGCCATACCCTCTGGCAATCCAGGCTCCCAGCCCCTCTTTCAGCAGTGGCCAAGGCAGGAGGGAAGCTTGGTTTCCTTCATTGCCAGTGGCAACCATGGCCTCATGCTCACTGCAGCTCTGTAGCCACCATCCTCTTTTGGGGTTAATTTGCATACTCACTCCTGATTGGCTGGTGGGCATAGTGGAGTGACAATCAATTTACATGTTTCACTTTTATTAGTGTGATTTGTTTCCTTCTTTCTAGAATGAAAATTGCTTTCTGTAATGTCTTAGTTATCTTCTTTTTCTTTCCAGCAATGTGGTTTTAACTACCCTTTGAAAACCATATAGTGTTGAGTATTTAGCACTATCTGACTACCTAGTGATGGATTAAAGGTATGCAGATATTTAGGGAAAAAATGAATAAAATAACCCTTTCAAGGTGACTTTTTCTGTACACCAAAAGGCTCTGGGTTCAGTTCCTAGTCAGGGCAAAGACCTAGGTTATAGCTTCATCCCATGGTTAGTGTGTATGTTGGAAGCCACCCATCAGTGTTTTTCTCTCTCACATTAATCTTTATGCCTCTCTTTCTCTTCCTCTCTCTAAAAATAAAAATAAAAGCATATTGTCATGTGAGGATTTTTAAAAAGTAAATAAAATAATTAGTACTTTCTTTATAAATAGGTGCATTAGAAAGATCTCCCTGCCAAGATGCCTATAATGTCACTGTCTTAAGTCTTTGAAATTTTAATAGGAATAACTCATGTGTCTCAAACAAGAACAGGAATCCTACCACAATAGGAGGGGTAGTTGGTAATCTACATATGTAAAAAGAAGTAATATGCAGACTAGGCCAGGACGTTGTAATGGTGACAACCAGCTCAAGAGGAGGGGCTGGGCATGGCCCGGAGCCAGAGAGATCAACATACAGGGTGTTCGGTCCCTATCCCAGGCCTGTGGTCATGGTGCTGGGATGCTGGGGCTGGAGCATGTGAACACACAAACCCACAGGGGGGCTGGACCCCAGCCTCAGCCCCACGGCCACATTGCTGGGCAGCTGGTGCTGGAGTGGAGACACAAACCCACAGGGGGTCCAGATTCAAATCTAATCAAGGACATGTACCTCGGTTGTAGGCTTCTCCCTGGTCAGGGCCTAGGTCAGGACTCATGCAGGAGGCAACCAATCAAACTGATGTTTCTATCTGTCTTTCCCTCTCTCTTCTATGTTCTCTAAAAATCAATAAAAATATATTCTCAGGTGAGGGTAAAAAAAAAAAAAGAAAAGAAAAGAAACGTCACATCCTAAGAGACATCTTGAAAATGTCTAAGAAAGTTGTTATTTTTTCATGTTGATGAAAACACCTTGGTGGCTGCAGTGGCCCATGGGGTATGGGTCTAATCCATCAGTAGGACATCATCCCCTGAGGCCTCCTGGAGTGTGAGAGGGGCCAGGCTGGGCTGAGAAGTCCCCCACCTGTGCACAAATTTTATGCACTGCGCCTCTAGTAAGTACATAAATGTAGGAGAATAACTTGGCAAAACTTTCCTAAAATGTAAATTTACTGAATAGTAAGCAATTTGAAAGGAATATCATTATAACAAACATTGCTATACATAGAATAGGGTTGAATATAAAATACACATTCTTTTTTAACTGAATTATTAGAAATCTCATAGTACTTTTCTAAAGTATTAACTAAAATTTCTATTGGTTGTTCATCTCATGGTAAAATTGCTTAACATCCAATGAACATAAAGCAGGCATATTTGTGTGCAAAAAATTAAAATTTAAAGTTATCAAGATTGCATTAAAAATTTTTACAAAAGTCTCCATTAATCAAAAAAGGGGGGAATAGTAGGATAATATCACATAAGGAAAAATATCTAGTAAGTAAATTACATCTAGAAATTTTTACTTTAGAAAATTAATTTTCATTTGTAATACTAACAGCAAGACACCCGTGTAAAACACACATGGTGTCAAAATAAGCCAAAGGAAAATCCGCTGGGCAAAAACAAAAAGGACCCCAAGTTAATTTTATAGAAAAGATTCCTTTATTAACTCTTAGTTGAGAATATGTTTATGTACTTTTAGAAAACAACTCCAAGACCAAGTGGAATCCTGCAACAGAGAGGAACTGAGAGTCTACTCCAACCAGGAAGACAAGAGGAGAAACAGTCCAGAGATAGAAGACATTGATAACAGACATCTTTTCATGCTACTAGTCAGCAGCTGTGCATCGCTATAGGATGCCTAGGACCAAACAGAGAGGGTCGGACCTGGATTGCCACCATTTGTCCACTATCCAGATAGCATTGCTGACGTGTACACATAAGGAACTGTTTGACATTGAAACTGGGACTCATAAGTAGTGGACACTGATATTGGAACTCAAACATTTTTTGTTCTTATAAATTTATCTCTAGCCTGCAGAGGCAAGATGTTTTTATTAAAGAAAGGAATCAGGTGGGGGTTGGGGGTTGGACAGACGCAGAGGCAAAGAAGCAATGAACAGACTGTCATGCTACAGTGGGAAGGCAGGGGAGGTTGGGGGCGGGGGGCCTGTAAGAGATCAACCGAAGGACTTGTATGCATGTATGTAAGCATAGCCAATGGATACAGGGCATTGGGGGGGGGGGGTAGAGGGGACAGGTGAGAGCATGTAATGAGAGGTGGGGAGGGCTAGGGGGAGGTCAGTAGGGAAAAATAAAGGGAGACATAAGTACTACTATTTCTAATACTTTAAACAATAAAAAATATATTTTAAAAAGTAAAAAAAAAAGAAATCTCATAGTAATTATAGGAACCTTTGCATTGGGTCTTCACTCCCTATCTTCCTCCACTCATCTCTCTTCTGCATTATAATTTCTCTATACATGAAAATCATTAGTAAAGTCCTAATTTGAAAACCCTAAAGTGGGTTTAAGATGGTAATAAAATTTAAATAATTTTTCTTAGTCACAAATGTCATACCTCTAGTTTGTCTTCATCATATTTCTGCAAACAATGTAGAAGTTCATTTCTACTAATTATCAACATAGGCATGTATGTGCATTCCTTAACACTCATATCTTTTATAAAACAGAGGGATACTCTGAAGATACTGCGATGTGTTGCCACAGTTAGACCTTAAGATTTTTGACACACAGTGAACTGAGAAATTAAGGCAGGAGGTAGAATCATATTTGCTGACACAAGAAAAGAATAAGAATGAGGGGTGAGATGCAAAGATAATACTGGAGTAGAAAAGGCTGGTGAATCTCAAAATAAAAATACACAATGTGTTTGGGGTTGACTGCTTGCCTTCAGTTAAACAAAAGCTAATTGTGCAACTATGGCTGCATATCTTAGAGGAAGGGTGCCTTTAAACTTTGAGTCAGAGAAGTCTAACATATAAATTAGTAATAGTGCAAAATAATCACCATCGTAATTATCTTCTTTAGTAACTTTTATCTGTTTTTAAATGACAATTGCCAAACTACATTTTAGCAAAATCTACTTTTGGTTATTACTAATGATAAAGACTAAAAATCATTAGAAAAATTTAAAGTGCACCTTTTTCCATCAAATTTCCTCTCAGACATTGTCAAGTTAATCTCTTCAACTAACTTTGTCACCAATTTCACAATGATATATTAACAATAATTATTTAAATAGCTATATCATTGGCAGTTGATAAAATAGCCTTTTATTTATTTATATAAATACAATTGTATAGATGGTTCAAATAATTAATAAAAATATACTTTATCCTCTTCACATTTATTTCTGAAGAAATCTTAAATATGTGTTCATTTCTTGTATTTCTTGTACTCTTTGTTTTCATAGTCATTGTAATTTGTATGAAACCGTCCAGTCTGTGTGCAGTATTATTTCTATACTGGTTGCATTGATAATTATTATTATATTTAATTCTTATAATATTTTGTTACCCTTTACTGTTAATGAATAATAATAATTATTAGTACTTTTTCTGTAATTAATGCACAATAGATCATACACATAATCCAACAAATCAAATGTTCTTAACCTGATGTAACATTTTCATACTTTTAATCAAATTCCCCTCAGGTTTTCAAATTAAAAACATGAGATCAAATGTAATTCCCTAAATGCTCAAAAACTTAAGAAACAAAAGCACATGACTTAACATGTTCACAATTAGAATATAATTTTAAATATGGATTTAATTAA
Organism: Lasiurus cinereus; assembly: GCA_011751065.1. Lineage (NCBI taxonomy): Eukaryota > Metazoa > Chordata > Mammalia > Chiroptera > Vespertilionidae > Lasiurus > Lasiurus cinereus. The sequence goes on from JAAGEH010000012.1 coordinate 42,169,812, forward strand.
GTCCTTCATTTCAAGTTTAGCTATGTACTTACCCCAGAAAAGTGAGAACATTTTCAATTTCAACTCACTGCCACCTCTGCAACTTTATAAATAAATTTCTCTTATAGTTTGAGTCTTGATTCTGAATTCTTTCCTAGCCAGGATTCAAGCACCAAGGTTATTGAATGAAGGTCATGTCTGACACCATCAGATCTAGCACCTGGTCCAACATGGTGACACAGAAGACTCCTGAACTCACCTTTCTCCACAGACACATTGAATAGACAGCCAAGAAGGCAGCGATTCCCTCTGAAAGAAATCCAGAAACTAGCGAACTGACTTCTAGATAAAAGACAAATGAGAGGAAAAAACATACACAAAACTTCAAAAGGGGTAGGAAAGATTGAGACACTCATCATAAACCCCAGGGTGAGCACATTGCCATACTATCAGACCATAACTTACAACTCCCAGCTTCTCCTTGAGAAGCAAAGGATTAGGAACTCACATCTGGCTCCCCAACTATTAAGACTTTCACCTGAGAGACAGGTCCCCAAAACATTTGCTTCTAAAGGCCAACATGACTTGTAGCCTTGCAACCAGGAAATTCATAAAGCTATTTTTGGAATTAAGAAACCTTTAATAATGGGTTTTATGGGATTCAAAGAATCACCCCGAGTTTCTTTGCCCAGCTCAGTTCAAAGGCAACAAACTGAAACACCCAGTATTTCAATGAAAGTGACCTGTTTGCATAAGTGTTTAACAAGGTTGCAATATTTGTTATCAATGAATTGAAGTCAGTTGTACTCATGAACATAAAATAGTTTTTTAACGAAGATATGTGTAGTATCTTATTGTGGCTTTAATTTTTATTTCCCTAATAACTAATGGTATTGAGATTTTTTTTTATATGTTTGTTCCTTTAGCATAACTTTTGTGGTGAGTCTTCTATTCAGATTCCTGGAATATTTTTAAATGAAATGTTTGTTTTCTCACCCAGTCAGAGTGGCTTAGGAGTTGAGTATCCACCTATGAACCAGGAAGTCATGGGTTTGATTCATGGTCAGAACACATGCTCAGGTTGTGGTCTCAATCCTTCTGTAGAGGTCATGCAGGAGCCAGCCAATCAAAGATTCTCTTCTTCGTTGATGTTTCTATATTTCTCTCCCTCTCCCTTCCTCTCTGAAATCAATAAAAATAGTTTTAAAAAATCTATTAATTCTTAAAAAAAGAAAAAGGAAATGTTTGCTTTTTCAATATGGAGTTTAAAGACAAAAACAAACATACAAACAAAAACCTCTCCATGGCTAACTTCAAATTGGAAACAAGTTAAATGTTCATTAAAAATGTAGGAATAAATGAACCATGGAATACCCATACAAAGGATATTACCCAATCATTAAAAGGGACAAACCTCTGATCAGGCCACGACATGGGTGAATCATAAATGCATTGTGATAAGTGAAAGCAGGCAAATCTATAAGCTACCTATCTTATGATTCCATTCATATGAAAATCTACAAAAGACAAACCTAACAAAATAGGTCACAGGGCACTTATTGCTAGATGGCATTAAGATGAATAGGGTATAATAGGAGGAGGGTAATAAGAGACATGGGGGACCATAAAATAGTATGAATAAATGACTAAATGCAAGTTGCTGCCTTGACTTGGATAAAATTAGTAGAGAGACTGGGGAAATTCAAGTGAAGTCTGTAATTTACTATTGTTAATTTCTTAGTTTTGTTATTTGAATCATGATTATGAAATATGTTCATGAATGCATGCACCTTGAAAGGAACTGTAGATCCTGAAGTTGTGGTGGGCACAGGGGCAGGCTTGACTCATCCTCCATGCCCCTGCCCAGCCTCTTCCACTGCTACCCTAGGTCTCCTCTCTACCAGCAGCCCCGATACTGCTGCTGCCTCTCCCATGTGCTGCTGGTGCCAGCCCCACTTGCACTTGCTGATGGTGTGAAGTAATTGGAGTCAATGCTATCAGTGAGTGCAAGAAGGGCCAGCACCTGTAGCAGGTGAAAGTGCCTGGCAAGATTGTGGCACGCGGGAGCAAAAATTTTCAGTAACCACCAGAAGCTTCTCCCAATGACAGAGACCAGCACCCCTGTCGGAAACCAAATATTGTTCTCACTAAATGGATGTAAACAGGAAGCCAGAAGGCTGGCCAACCTTAATTGCTCTGAAAGGTCAGAGCTGATTACTCATTGTTTAGTTGAAACTATCTGTTTGTATCATGTTAATTCCTGTTACCTCCTGCCTAAAGGCTAGGGGTGTGTCCCAAAGCCTTAATAAAAGGGAGAAAAAGGCCAGAGCAAATGGCAGTCCTTTCCACTAGAGGAAGGCTCCCGCCTGGCCCCCTAATATCGCCAAATTTATGCTTTCTAGTCTCTCATTTCGTTTGCGTGCGGCCTCCTTCAGAACCCGAACCCTGACCCGGGAACCCTGAACCATGCGGGACGTGGAAAGAGGTTCCCACATCTGGCGCCCATCAGGGACTGCGGAAAAAGGTGCTCACATCTGGCGCCTGACAGGGGAACGTCTGGAGGAGAAGGTATTATTCGCCTAAGAGCGAAGTAAGGAAAATGCACCAAGGAAAATGGTGAGGGAAGATTCACCTAGGAAAAGGTGAGGAGAATTCAACGTACGCAAAGCCCACGGATTAACTGCAGAGTCGAGATCTGTAAGTAGGGTGGGAATGTCTTTTGCAGCCAGGCTAATGGGGAAGAATTCGGTTATAAATATAAAGTAAATTGTATTATAGACTTTTGGTTTGCAAGCTTAAGTAATGTGGTTTCTTGTTCAAATTAAAATCTTAGTTTGCATTTGGAATCAGAAATCTGTAATAAGTGAAACTCCACTGCTGAAACCGCCTCTGGTGTGGAGAAATTCAAATGTGGCAGGAGAGGGCAAGGCTCTCTGCTCTCCTGCAATGAGATTACTTAAGGTTTCACTTAAAAATTATAAGAGAAATCGCAGGGAAATGCTAATCTTGGCCAAATTAGGTGCTAGTTATTACTTCGGAAAGCGAAAAAGAAAGAAAAAATTTAAGATCTGTCTTTATCTTTTAAGCATGAAAAGAAATTCGGCCAGATCTGTTAGAGATGCTTTCCCCTGAAGTAAGCAGGATGTGGAGGAAGAGAGACACTGTGGCAATCCAGTATGAAAGTCCACTGTCCCAGTATACTAATCTAAAGTCTCCTTTCTCACCATGAAAAAGTTTTAAAAATTTAGAGATGTGTCTGGAGTTTCTGTACTCGTGAGGAGAGAAGCCCAGCTTAAAAAGAAATGCGCGCAATTGTCCACCTTTTTGAACATATTAGATAGGGTTTTAAGCTGGAATCTCTCCGCAAAAGCTGCAGAAAAAGAAACCCCAGAACTGGTCTTTATTTTTTAAGAAAAATGGTGTAAAGGAACCAAAAGGAGAAGATTTTGTGTTATTAATCAAAGTTTTCAGCTATATGAAAATTAAATTGGGAGAAAATAAAATTTCTCTAATAATTAGGAATTCAAAATACATTTTTCATTGGTCTAATAAAGAAGGATTAATTCTGTGATTCCCAACTGACAGTTTAAAAATATAATTGATATCTTAAGATAATTATAAAAAATATTATAATCTTTAAATCATATATGAATATATATATTTGATGGTTTTTTTCCATGTTAAAACTTCAAGGCTTTAACAGAGATGATTCTTGTAAAGCTCCATGGGCCCAGAGTAATACAAGAAATTTATTCTCTCTTTTTAAAGGACATCTTCTTAAATTTAACCGATCTAATATACTTGAAATTTCATGGAAAGCTTTATCAAATAAGAATTAATAACTATATTTTAAATGTTGTGAAGGTTTTGGCCTCTAAGAAGGAAACAAGGTAGCACTCTAGGGAGAGGCATAAACACTCAGCCTCTGAGAGATCCAGTCTCTCAGGTGTCCTAGATGTCAGAGAGGTAACCATTGGGCCAGACAATGTAAATCAAAATTTCATAGAAATGGGGAGCCTCTAAATCAAGATACAGGGTATAGTCAACCGCCAGGAAACGGCCAGAGGGTTGCCCCCCAGCCCCGTTATTAATAGCGGAAACTTGCCCTGCAAGGCCCACAGTGGATTCCTTCATCCGAGCAACTCTAGGAAGCGCAGGCCTGGATCTTAACAGCACCAAAGAGGTCACTTTGACTCCTGATATTGCTCTGCAAGCTATTCCTACAGGAATTTGGGGTCCTATGTCACCGGGAACATCGTAAAGAGGATAGTACAGACACCTAAGAACGTATTTCTTGCAATACCAACAGTTACCAGCTGTATGGTAATATTTTCTGGGGCACATGGGGAAGTATTTTTGACTTATATTCCTGACCCTTCATGGGTAAGAACCGTTAGATATACTGATTCCCCTGTTTCTTGTAGTCTCTAAGAAGGGCAAAATTAAATAAATATTTCTTAAAATTCCAACATTAGAATTTAAAATGACAAAAAGCCCAAAGCCACCTGTATTCTTAACCTAGAGGCGGGGCAACATTTGTGGCTTGTGAATCAGACATAACCATTTACTAAATTTGCTTTGCTTTTTAAATTGAGATACCTACTTTAGTTAATAAATTAGCTTTTTAAATAAAAATCAAAGTTTTCAGCTAATAAAGAGCCAATATTTTTGTAAGCAATTTGATTAAGTATTCTAATAAAGTAACTAAGACCTTGTCTATACAAAAAAGAAATTGATAGCCAGTTTAAAACTGAATTGCCATGGCCTAGAACAAAAGAATTTCCTTACATAATATTATTCTACAATGTCATTATAATTTTTTTTGACAAATATCCCAAACAAACTTACAATCTAATTCTCTGAATATTTGGTAGCAATTTAAAAATAAATAACATAAAAGGAATTAAGACAGTGAGAAGGCACTTGAGTATTCTATATTGGCTTTTCTTGCTCTTTTTGCCAAGAAGGACCCTCCCACAGCTGTCGCCTGAGCTTTCTGTTCATGCTGAGGTTGAAGCCTAGTGTTGGCTGATACCATGACTCTGTCTCTCATCCAATGGTGTGAGCTGGGCCCTTCCTGGAGAAGAAACCTGGGTTCCCCAAGATATGTGATCAGTGCTGGGACCCTGCCAGCAGGCAAGGGGATCCCAAGGCAGGGTACTGGGCGTCGAGGCCACAAGGGCATCAGCGTCCAAGGAGATGAAACTGAATGAACCTCACATCAACCTGCTTGGCCCCGGAGGATGGCTGGTTAGCCAGAGACAGTCAACTGAAACTTATATGTTACACCGACCACCGCCTAAGCCAGGAACTGGGCCTTATGCCGCCCTGCTTTCCAATGACGGGTAAGGTGGGTTGGTACCGTATGGTAGTTCCTGACCTAAGACAGGCACAGTCGCAGAGGGGCCATGAGGAGAAAACTTGGGGATCAACAGAGGTTGATCCTCACCCCCAACATTGCAGAGGCTTGAACCTTCACCCCTTCTGAGGGAGGTCTCCTGCCCCATGGCTGCTTCACTTCCCACGTCCAGCTCCCATCGGGATCCAGGTGACAAGACAGAGACTTGGCCCAGCTCCATTCGGGACACAAATGACAGACAAAGATTTGGTGCAGCTCAGATCGGGACCCAGCAAGAGACAGACTTGGCTGACAGCTGCCCTATATTCTAAATCCAACTTAACACCAGGAATGCTCAGGGCCTACTCAAGAATGCAAATAAATCCTTTCCACTAATATTTACAGGATAAAACTAAGATTGTTGTTACAATATTAAATTTAACAATAAAATAGTAGTTAAATTTTCAAATTAATTTAATTGGTTAATTGAAATAGGTGAATATTCAAGAAAATTTAATTGTACTGGAAAACAGTTGTTCCTAAAGTATTAACTTAAATTTCTATTGTTAGTTCATTGCATGGTAAAATGACTCAACATGCAATAAACATAAAGCAGTCATATTTGCATTATAAAAAATTTTTCCAAAAGCATCATAATTACATAAAAAAGGGTGGATAGTACAGTAATATTATGTAAGGAAAAAGTATCCTGTAAGCAAATTACATCTAAAAAATTTTTTTTACTTAACAGCAAGACACCCATGAAAAACATACATAGTATTAAAATAAGTCAAAGGAAAATCATTTGGGCAAAAATAAAAAGGATCTAAAGTCAAATTTATAGAAAAAATTCCTTTACTAACTTTTGGTCGAGAATGTTTATATATTTTCAGAAAAACAGCTCCAAGACCATGTGAATTCCTACAACAGAGAATGCTCCAGCTATGAAGACTAGAGGAGAAGCAGTCCAGAGATGGAAGATGCTGACGACACCTTGCCATCCTAACAGTCAGCAGCTGTGCATCGATGCAGGTTGCCCAGGACCAAACCAGAGAGAGTCGGACCTGCATTGCCACCATTTGTCCACCATCCAGAACTGAAATATCATTGCTAATATGTACATTCAAAAAACTGTTGGACATTGAAACTGGGACTCAAAGGACTGTTGGTCCAGAAAGATACTATAGACTTATTCATTTACCTCTTAGCATAGCCATTGTTGCTTGTCTTATTTTTTGTTTTTAATATTTATTTCTAGTCTGTAGGTGCAAGATTTTTTAGAGGGAAAGAAAACGGGGAGATGTCGGAAACCAAATATTGTTCTCACTAAATGGATGTAAACAGGAAGCCAGAAGGCTGGCCAACCTTAATTGCTCTGAAAGGTCAGAGCTGATTACTCATTGTTTAGTTGAAACTATCTGTTTGTATCATGTTAATTTCTGTTACCTCCTGCCTAAAGGCTAGGGGTGTGTCCCAAAGTCTTAATAAAAGGAAGAAAAAGGCCAGAGCAAATGGCAGTCCTTTCCACTAGAGGAAGGCTCCCGCCTGGCCCCCCAATATCGCCAAATTTATGCTTTCTAGTCTCTCATTTCGTTTGCATGTGGCCTCCTTCAGAACCCGGACCCTGACCCGGGAACCCTGAACCAAAAGGGACGTGGAAAGAGGTTCCCACACACCCCGACTCACCTGTTCCACCATGTTCCACACTCTTCCACCTGCTGCCAACACCCACCATGTTCTGAGCACCCCATGGTGGTCTGCACACGTCATAGAAACCAGCTATTCAGTTATTTCATTTTTCAGTTGTTCTGCTGTTCTGCTGTTTGGTCTATTTGCATATTAGAGTTTTATATATACAGATTAGGAGAAGCTGGATGAACAGCATATTTAAACTCTTGGTAGTATCTTTATACTCTTCTGTAGGTAAAATTATTTAAAGTAAACATTAACAAATACTCAACTTTCCTGATAGGATATGATTCTAGACAATCATTTTAAAACAAAATTTCATAAATAATTTTTGAACAAACGATTGTTTTGATAGAGCTATTAGGAACTGGTTAGACTGTTCACATGCATAGATGCATTTAATTGCTTGGAAATAACCATAAAATATTGAAAAATAATTATTTTTCCACTTAAAACTGCCATAATTATGGTAAAAACATTACACACACACACACACACACACACACACACACACACACACACATATATATATGGTGAAGCAAAAGTAGATTTGTAGCCATGAGAATGTGAAACAGAGTATATTCTTGTATTAATACTTAATAATTATTGTATTATTTTCCATATGAACAACTGTAAACCTACTTTTGCTATACCCTGTATATGTATGTATCTATGTCGTTAATTTAAAGGGTTTTCATAATATTTAAAATATTTCCTATGCTACTGCAAAAATACTTAAACATATATTTCGGATAAAATTAAGCATGCAACTCATTCTTTTTATCAATGGAAGAGAGAAAGATAGATTTGTTATGCCACTTATTTAGGCATTCATTGCCTTTACTTGTATGTATGTACCCTGACCAGAGGTCATACTCTCAACCTCAGCATATCAGAATGGTACTCCAACCAACTGAACTATCAGGCCAAAGCTTGCAACTCATTCTGATACTTTGAATTTTGCAATGATCACATTCACTCCTCCTCATGAATGTAATCTTGGCATGAGTTTGCTGTGTGAGAAAAAATTTAGTTGGTTCAAATAACGTATGTTAATCTGCAAATCTAGCCCTGATTATGTAAGCTAGATCATAGGGTGAATACTTTATCTTGAAAGATGAATTTCTTTCTACATCTTAAAAGGACAAGTGAGAGTGTTTTTCTATGAAAGCCAACAACTTTTATAATGAAAGTGAAGTTGTGAGTAAAAATTATTTCTTTACATCAAGCTGAAATCTAGTCACAAATCTACTATCCTGGTCCTAATATAATTATAATTATAATTATAGTGGCATTATTAATTATTTCTCTTAAATTCATGTGATGGTGTGGGAATTTTTTTTTCTACAAACCTAAAGGAATTATTTTTCTTCATATTTGTTATCATTTAGATTTTAAAATCTTATTTTTTCAGCATTGCTTCAAGATGATTCAAGAAAAGAAAAAAACAAGAGAAAACAAGAATATAAAAACATTCAGAATTATGGATTCTTATTCATAATAATAATACTAATATCCGATATTAATATTGACTGAATTTTAAATTGCTAGGCAGTGTGCTAATCTATAAACAATATGTCAATCATAATTCATAGCAAGTGTCTCAAGTAGGTTCAATAATTATTTTCATCTTACAAATTGCAATTTGAAGTAGAGATATTATACAACTTAGCAAAAAACATATAGACAAAAGTGATTGGTGTTATCACATACTCTACTATAAATTTTGTCTTGAATACTAAAGTAGTGTCAATTACTAGAAGTAATAAATTAATAAACTACTAAGAAAAAATGTGATGATGTGCACAGAATCGAGCATTAATTTATTATATTAAAATTACATATTATAATACAAAGAATAATTGATATGATATATTGCATTAGTATGTCTAAAAGTGTTTGCTCATCAACTATATTGTTATTTTATATATTATGAGAAGTTTGCATAAAACCATTAGGAAATACATTTTTAGTTACTGGGTGGCAATAGAAGTATCTAAGTAAGATGTGACAAGATTAAAGTTATTTTGTGGAAAATAAGTTCATGATAATTTATGAAATTAAAAGAGAGAAAGGGTAGAAAAGACTGTTAATAAGGATCCCAACAGATATTGACAAACACTTGAATTAGAAAGTCATCAGGCAGAATGAAAAGGCTGAATAAAAGCTAAAAACCTGGGTAATTAAGATGCATATAATTTGAATTGGAATATGATGGTAAAGGGTAGTAAAATTATGATGTCCAGATTGATGATAAAATTTTTAACCTAGAATAATAAAAGGGTGTTTTCTCTAGCAAATATACACTGAGTAACCAGATTATTATGATCTCTGAATGCATAATAATCTGGCCACTCAGTGTACTTCTCTTGAGTACCTCATTTATTGATATCAAAGGTACCATGCATCTGATCAGTTTTCCCCTCTTGCACTGGCTAATAGAAAGTGCAGGGCAACTAGATGGTTGATCTCCAACAAAAGTTTAGAATATTTTTGGTACACATTTGAGATAAAAATACACTGAGTGGCCAGATTATTATGATCTCTGAATGCATAATAATCTGGCCACTCAGTGTAGTTCATTTGAGAGTTCCAGGCATAAAAGAAAAACGTGTGATGATTGGTTGAGATGAAATAGAAAGAAAGCAGGTAATTATGTATACCTGGGATAGTGATCTGGTATGATTCACATGGAGGTGAAACTGTACTTAAAAATATTATTTTGATGCTTGTTAAAAATTGTAAGATAGACTTTATTCAAAACTATTACAATAAGTAGAGAAATATGACTCTCTTCTCAATACAAAAAAGGTAACAGGGGATGTATAGCCATGAGCAATGGATAGAAAATTACTAAGTGGAACATAATGAATGACATATTTAGGATAGGTGGATTCTTCCCAAACTTAATAGGATTATATGCTAAGACCAGGCCAAAGGGCAGGAAGGCAAGCCAAGGGCAGTGAGACAGTCCAAGGTAGAGGCCAACTTGACAAGACAGTTCAAAAGACCCTGAGAAAATATGGTAAAAATAGAAGCCTTTCTCAATATCTGAAGCCTTTGGAATTAATAATCTGGTAAGGGAGATCATGTGTGGGCAAAAATTAAAATGTTAAAATAAAGAAATGCATATACAAGGAGTGTAAAGCTTACACACATTAGTTAACAAATGACAACAGAAGCTCAATTGAGAAACTGATTTGTGTACATCTCAATGCCATGTAGTCCAATCCTGTTATTGTTATAATTGAGGCCCTTGGAAGGCTCTGTCTACACTTATTTATTCTTTCCTTCTCCTGTTTTTTACATCCTAACTGTAGTTACAATTTCCATTTTTATGCTGTTTTCTCTGCCATAACCATTGCAGGTTTCTACCCTTACTCATATTCTCTCAATGAGCTTTATTAATTCTCTGAGATGCAAGCCAAATATTAGCTTTTTGTGATAGGTTTTTTATATTCTTATATAATACTAGAGGCCTGTGCACAAAATTTGTGCATGGGGGGTGAAGGGGTATCCGTCACCCCGTCTGCACCCTCTCCTATATGAGAACCCTCAAAGGATGTCCAACTGTCCTACCTGGATCGGGCCAAAACGGGCAGTTGGACATCCATCTCACAATTTAGGACTACTGACTTCCAACTGTTCCCCTGCCTGCCTTCCTGATTGCCCCTAACCACTTCCCTGCCAGCCTGATTAATCCCTAACTGTGGGAACCTCTTTCCAAGTCCCTCATGGTTCAGGGTTCCCAGTTCAGGGTTCGGGTTCTGAAGGAGGCCACACGCAAACGAAATGAGAGACAAGAAAACATTAATTTGGCGATATTGGGGGGTCAGGCGGGAGCTTTCCTCTAGTGGAAAGGACTGCCACTTGCTCTGGCCTTTT
>JAAGEH010000012.1:42180712-42298841 GCA_011751065.1 Lasiurus cinereus
TAACTGCCTTCTCCTGCAGGCCTGGTTTCCCCAACAAGTGCCTTTCCCTGCAGTTTTGGTTGCCCCCAATTTCTCTCCCTTACTGGCCTGGTCCTTCCTAACTGCCTTCCCCTGCTGGTCATCTTGTGGTGGCCATCTTGTGTCCACATGGGGACAGGATCTTTGACCACAGGGGTATAGCCATCTTGTGTGTTGGAATGATAGTCAATTTGCATATTATTATTTTATTAGATAGGACAAAGGCCTGATGCAGGAGTGGGGGCCAGTTGGTTTGCCCTGAAAGGTGTGCCAGATCAGGGTGGGGGTTCCCTTGGGGCATGGGGCAGCCTGGGCAAAGGGTCTGGTAGTGGTTTGTAGCCTGGCCAAGCCCCCTGGACACCCAAGTGGAGGCTTTGGTATCTGGGATTCATTTATCTTCTACAATTAAAACTTTGTAGTCTGGAGCAGAGTCAAGCCTCCTGCTCACTCCATGGTAGCAGCAATTTCTGTTGGGATTTATTTATCTTCAATAATTGAAACTTCATAGCCTTTAGTGGAGGCCAAAGAAGGTTAGGGCTGTGGAAAGTTTGGCTTCCTCCATCATTGGGGACAATCCTAACCTCCTGCTCTCTCCAGCTCTGTGGCTGCTGCCATTTTTGTTGGAATTTGTTTATCTTCTATAATTGAAAGTTTGTAGCATTGAGTGGAGGCCTGGGTGGCCAGGCTGTGCAGAAAGCTGGGCTTCCTCCATCACTAGGGAAACCCAAGCCTCCATGGCCACAGCCATCTTGGTTGGGGTGAATTTGCATAGTAGTTCCTGATTGGCTGGTGGGCGTGACTTGTGGTCATGGCTGGTGGTGTAGCCGAGGTATGATCAATTTGCATATTACTTTTATTAGATAGGACTAGTGGCCCTGGTGCACAAAATCCAGCACATTGAAAGGAAATTAATTAGAGAAAATATTTTAATATCGCTATTTTGTTTCCATATCTCCATGCCAATGTCTCCCAGTCTCTGGCTCTGTCTCTCTCTGTTTTTCTCAGCAATCCTTCAGGCCTCTCTGCCTCCCTCTCTCCCTCTTCCTCTTTCTCCAGCTGAAGGGGTAGGTCCAGTGGGGGCACCTCCACATTCTGCCCACCCTGGGGACCTCATTCTGAAAGAGAGTCTGAGAGTGAGGTGGGAGGGAAGGAAAGAAAGAAAGAAAAGGCTGTGAGCTGGTGGATGCTGTATGCGCGTGAGTTTGTGTGCAGTTGTGAGTGCTGGCCCCACCTTCCTCTGCCCTGGCCCTCTGCCACAAGTCCCAACCCATCAGAGCCTGCTGTGCATGTGGCCTGGGCATTAGATCAAACCTAATGTCACGGACCCTGGCTCTTTATATACCCCTGTATATAGAGATTAGCCTTTAACCACCTCTACTATTGCATAGCACATTGTTCACATTCCAAATGTAACATTTTATTGACTTTCCTAAATCACCTACTATTGTGAATTCTTCAGGGACTACAAAACTGGCTTTATTTGCAATTTTACCCAAAATACAGAAGGCAGAGTTGTAATTGAATCACATCCTCACTGAGTGTTTGTTGAAGAAATAATACTAAAGAGCAAGGTCTGAAACAGAGGTGATGGGCATTGCCCAATATAATGGGAAAGAAGAGATGTTGAACACCTGTGTTTCCCTTAGAAGCAAAAAACTTTCTTAAACCATCAAGTTGCTGAATAAATAGTAAAGCTGAATAACTAAAACAGGCATGGGGAATGTTTTTATTGCTCTTCACCCAAAAAATGGAATTTGTCATTGTGAATCCTAACTAAATCCAAGTTCTCTTGCCTTACTTAGGACGGCATGAGCAGCTTTCATTTTGCAACATTGGAAACAAACATTGTCCCATACCACTATCACTTTATCTCTTTCCCAAAGTCTGCAACTGAACTATCTGATACTCTGCCTGATAAATACAAGCTTAGAGTTATATTTGTTTATTTAGGACAATGTTGCAGTTTTGATGAATGCTTTGGAGCACTTTCATGTCTTCCACACTCATTTTTTGGGATTAAACCTCTACTAACTTGCAAATTGTCCTTTTTTATTCTTAGTTATTGAAAGGGTTAAAGAGAATAAAACGGATCAGAGAAAAACTTATTGTGCTTAGCAGATATCTTGCAGATAGCTTGCAGCCTTGAGCAGAGCATAGCTCCAATAACCAGAAGACATGGGGAATGGGAGGAACCAAGGATGGTCCAGACCCTGTGTCAGCAGAGCAGCTTGCAGCCAGCAAGGATTAATAAAAACCTCTCTGTCCCTGCTCTCTTCACTGATGCCTTTCTTGGTGCCAGCCCACCTACACCCAGGTGGTTGGAGTAAAATCTCTTTTGATACTTTATGGCCTCATGTCATAGGTGCACGACCTTAGCCTACTCTGGACATTTCAGTTATGTTATTCATTTTTTTAATAAGTTCATACACTTAGACTTACTTACAGACATGCTCGCTGTTTGCCAATCCTTATTCTGATCTGGTTCCTGTGAAATATTAGCACAACTTAATTATTAACAGGTACGTATGTTAATACTTAAAATAATATCTGTTCTAATATCATAGTAATATTTTATTGTAATCTCTAATTTTAATTTGATTCTGAACTTTAATTTAACCACTATTAAAACTGGATTGTAGTAGAATGCAATTTGAGAATATTACCTATTTTTTTTTACAGCTATCAGCCTCACCGAGTCATATCTCATGCCCTCTAAGGTCCAAAATACAACTCATTGGGATAACTTTGAGAAAGCCCTTTGTGTGTGTTTGAAGAGAGAAAATAGGGGATCAGTAGGTAGAAATTTGAAAGGGTAGGAATGGTATACATATATGGAATTTCATGAGTATCAAGGAAAGAAAATATGTCTGTTTGAAAAATAATAGGTATTCAAAAAGGTATCCCCATTTTTGGCAGCAGAATGAGGTCAAGAAGCCTTGTTAGATAGAAAGTTAAACATAAGGAGCTGGGTCAAGGCCTGCCCTGGGGTCCTGACAGAGGTCAGACTAACACTGCCTTCAGACCACATCTCTGTGAGCGGCCCAGCAGCCAGCAGATGACCAACCAGTTCTTGGTGCAAGCTCAGAGGAAAATGACATGACCTCAATATGACCTTAGTAGGGCCCTAGATTAATTAAATAAAATTTGCATTATAGTTTTGATACCAGTGGGTTTTTAAATATGCATATAGGTAGAGGGATGCACAGAAGAAAAATAGTTTCATAACCCTTTTCTGTCAATCATCCCTGAATGCAAATGAAAATATCCACCCAGAAGATCCCTCATTTAAACCATATAACCCTGGAGTTCAGGGTCATTGTCTCTCTCCACTAGCCTGTTCCTTGCTTGGAGTGTATCTTCAATAAATCCCACTTTGCTTTACTTTTATTTTTGTTTACCTTAAAACCTTTTCTGTGTCAATGAGAGGAACTGAGGTCTGAGAAGGTAATCCCAATGGCAGCAGCCTCCATTACTACAAAAATAGAAACGGTATTTCAAAATATTTATTGTATGAGGAGTAATGATATATGAAGTGGGTCAAAGATAGCTGTATTGAGTCACTGGATCAAAACCCTGCATGAGTGTAGCTGTGTGTGTGTGTGTGTGTGTGTGTGTGTGTGTACACACATGTGTATAGATACTGGAATATATTGGGCACAAAAATATCTTCACCAGAAACAATAAGAAAGTCAGAAAAAAAATACTGAAAAAAAGTTTTGAAGTAATTAGAACAGAAAAAAAGGACATTAATGGAAAACTGGTGAAATCCAAACCCTATGGAATTTACTTAACACTAATGCACCAATATTAGATTCTTAACTTTGACAAGTATACTGTAGTAATGAAGATGATAACATTAGAGGAAAAATGTAAAGGTATCAATGTATACAGAAACTCTCTGCACTATCTTTGCAACTTTTCCCTAATTCTAAAATTTTGGCAAAATTTAAAAAAATGTATTTAAATATAAAATATACACAATGCAATATACAGATGATGATGCATCATAGAATCATGCACTTGAAACTTATGTAATCTTATTAACCATTTGACCTCAATGATTTTAATTTTAAATTGTACAGACATATAAATATAAAGAAGAAAACAAATATATTTTTGCGGCCCCGATTGATGTAGCTCAGCAGGTTGTTTGTTGTTCTATGTACTGACAGGTTGCTGGTTGGATTTCCTGTCAGGCTCATGCCCAGGGTTGTGGGCTGGATCCCTGGGAGGGAGTGTGAAAGAGACAACTGATCCATGCTTCTCTTTCACATTGATTTTTCTTTCTCTCTCTCTCTCTCTAAAAATTAGTAAAAATATTACATATAATATTTAAATCTATAGATAGAGATATATCTAGAAAATAATATATAGATAGGTAGATATAGATAAATAGACATAGACATAGACATAGACATAGACATAGATATAGGTATAGGTATAGGTATAGATATAGATAGATATGGATATAGATATAGATATAGATATAGATATAGATATAGATATAGATATAGATATAGATATAGATATATGAAATGGAATAGGAAAAGGGCTGTAAGCAGTTATAAAATCATAAAAAAATAATGACACAATAGGGAGCAGGTGCCACCTCCAGATCCTTTTGTGATGTTCAGTTTCTATAAAGCATAAGATCAGCAGGATTTCATGGGTTAGTAAACATAAAAGTGCTGCATTATAGGAAAGAAGAGGGAGAGGGAGGGGAATGAGTGAGTTGACATTCAGCTTTATTACAGAACAAATCCATGTGAACACTATCCATGACAGATGGAACCAGTGGGGATGACTGTTAAAGTTCCAAGTTATTTAGACATAAGCTCTGCTGACAGCAACTGCTTTCTAAAGCTTCATGAAAGCATAGGAGACACTAAACCTGTGCTCCTCTTGTGTATGTTGTCTTCACTCTGCTAAATATGTATCCTTTCCTCCAGTGAAATAGAATTGAAAGTGAAGCAGACCAGTGACATGGTGATTGAGATGGTCTGCTTCACTTATAATCACCTATGCTGGTGAATTAGGATATGTTAACACATCCACATTTTCATCAGTAGAAGACTGGTTAAATAAAGTATGATATGGTACATCTATAGAGTGAATTTATGCAACTTACTAAAAGTAGAGATTTAAATTGTTATTTATTGGCAGGAGAAACATCTATAACATTTTACTATGTGAAAAACATATATTGCAAAAGACTATATATACTACAAAAGGTTAATAGCACTTATTTCCTGAAAAAAAGTTATTTTTAACTTTCTTTATACTTTTAATATTGTATAAGTTTACAAAGGGCATTTTTTTCTTTAGTAATTAGGAAAGAGTTCATTTATCTCAATTTTGAAACAAAATAGTAGATGTGCTTTAGGTTAGGCAAATTTTAAGAAACTTCAGATTCAAGGCTCATGTGATCTGTAAATACTGCTGGTGATAGGGGACTTTTCTCTCTGGGTGATCCATGACACATACAGAATGATGATACTTTGAAGCAGTAAATAATGGGAATAGGCTGAAAGTATAGGAATGATGTGTATTCATTTTAACAGAAGAGCCTCCCTCCCTGCTTCCCTCCTCCCTCCCTCGCTCCTTGCGTGGGCTCTCTCCCCCCCCTCTATCTATCTATCTATCTATCTATCTATCTATCTATCTATCTATCTGTTTTTCTGTTGATCCCCTTAAGAAAGGTTCATAATTACAGAGCCAAGACTCCTACACTTTCATTTTTTTCCAGGACCAGTGAGCCTCCTAATAACAAGTTGGACAAATATATAAGAATACAGACTTATAAGAAAAATATGTACTTCCAGAACCAGAAAAAAACTGCTGCTGCTCTATGGCTGCCATATCAGGAATAGATTTGTGCTATGGCTTAGTGATTAGTTCAGTTCATTTATTTGGAGCTATCCTGGATCCTGGACCCTATTCATGGTCTTGCTGTGGGCACTGGATGCATCCCTCAGATTTATATTAGGTCACTATGGCTTTGAGGTAGATTAGATAGTTGGTGATGATAGATGATAGATAGATAGATAGATAGATAGATAGATAGATAGGTAGATAGATAGATAGATAGATAAATGATAGATGATAGATAGATAGATAGATAGAACAATATGGAAATTAGAAAAAAGTAAAACTATTTCTCTTAGGAAAAAGATGATTTATTTTTTTCCAGTCAAAGAAATTAGCTACTAGCATTTCAGTTTGGTCTTGTCAGAGGGAAATTTTGTGTCCCAAGACCACAACACACTCATGAAACTGCTGATCTGTGTTTAGACACGGAGGATAGTATACACATAGAAGAAATGCACATAAAATTGGCATGTAAAAGGGAAATTGTAATTGGGGAGAGTATACATAAGAGTACCTGCATTGGGGCTACTTACACAAGGAGATAACAGACACTGCTCATTATGGAAAAGAATATGAAACATAAGGTATAGAGTTCATGCTTTGGAGAGGGCACATGTAGGCCATTAGTACTGGCCCTCTCAAGACAACATTTACAAACAAATTCCATTATATGTAGGGATTTTCTTGAGTTATGATGTTGTTTATGAAAATGAAGGAAGTATCTGTCCTACCACATGGCAACAAATGGGCATTGATGATACTAAGCACACCAAGATCCTCGAGGAAGGATTTACCACAATGGATACTACTCAAGTCAGGTTCCCAGATCTCTTCTACTCTCTCATTGCTGGGTTCACAAACACTTCACTGCTACAGAAAATAATGGGGTCATAATCCAGAGGAGAGTTTAAGAGCTGAGGGGAGTCTTGGTGTAGCTTCTTTAATTGTTTTTTAAACAAGTATAGTGGCATTCTGGAAGCTGGTTTCAAAGTCATAAAGTCTAAAGTAGACTTTTTCCTTCCTTGCACTTTAGCAGCCACCCACATACCATGCTTCACATAAAATCTTCCTGTTCAGACAATGGTTATTTTCCTACAGCATTGACAGGGAGACTACCAATAAGCACAAAAATTGGCTTATAAGAAGGAAAAAAAAAACTAGTAATCAGACCTATTTTTAAATGTTCAATAAAAACACAAAGTAAGGCATTATCTAGAATATATTATGAATTTTGTATATTAAATGTTAAACTCTTTGGAGGGTATTCCAAAAGGATGATGAGAATATAGCAATGACTATCATTTTGTATCCTGCTATTGGTACTGTGCATAAAAGCTATTTGATATAAAATATATCAAACACTTCATATCAAAGTACTCATATATTTTTACATATATTTTTTTCTTTATTTCAGAGAGGGAGGAAGAAGGAGAGAGATAGAAACAACGATGTTGAGAGAGAGTCATCAATTGGCTGCCTTCTGTATATCCGCCATAGGGGATGGAGCCCACAAACCAGACACTTGCCCTCACTGATAATTGAACAATGACCTCATGGTTCATAAATCAACATTCAATCCCTGAGCCACACTGGGGACCATACAACTGTACTTCTGGACACATACCTTAAGAAATTGATTAGAAACAGGAATTCTTTATTTGAAAAATGTTTTTTATTTTAATATACTTCTCCATATCTATAAATAATATGGGATGTATACCTTGTGCAATATCTGCTAGAGAAAAATGTAATATAGCCTTTAAATTTATATTAACAAGGAATATAAAGCATGAAATAATGTTTATGATATATATACAATTAAAAAGTAGGTTGCCAAGTTGCATGCACATTATACATATATGGTGACAAAAGAAGTTTTAACTTTAGGAGGTGGGTACATAATGCTGTATACAGATGAAGGATCATAGAATTATACATTTGAAACATATAATTTTATTAATCAATATCACCCAATACTTTTAATTTACAAATTAAATCCATAAGATAAAGTCTGAAAAAATTATAATATCCATTATGTGAGGAACACATGTTTGTGTACTTTGTTTTCCAACTTTAATAGTATTTTTATCTATCTGTATATATAAAATCTAAGTGACCATTTAGTAGCTCTGACTCACAATGACCACCAGGGGATAGACATTCAATGCACAAGCATGAAAACATGGAACAGACTGATAAATCTCAGGGGGCAGGGAGGAAGGGAGAGGGCAGGAAGAGGTTAACCAAAGATATTTGCATACTAGAGGCCCTGTGAATGAATTCATGCACGGGTGGGGTCCCTTGGCCTGGCCTGCAAGGATCGAGCTGAAACCAGCAGTCCACCATCCCTTAAGGGGTCCCCGATTGTGAGAGGGTGCGAATCCATGCACCGAGACTTTATTAATAATAAAAGCATAATATGCTAATCAATTTAACGACTGAACAGCTTTCCAAATGACCACGCTATGACATGCACTGGTGCCATGCCAGCCAAGGTAAGTGCAATGTGATTGGCTGGGAGGGGCTCCACCATCACCCCACAATTGCCCCTCAGAGGGAGCCCCAGGGTACTAGTTGGAAGGACAATTTATCGGGGAGATGGGTTCTATGATCTCTCCAAAGAGGAAGGCCCAGGCCACCCTCTGTGTGGGTATAGATTGCAGAGCCTTGGCTGGGTGGGCTGAGCCTCCCTCTGCTTTGTGATAGAGCCCCGCAATCTATCACTCCACAGAGGGAGGCCCAGGCCAGCCAAGAGATTGCACCCCTCACCTGTCGCCTACAGAGGAAGGTGACTGATGGATGGAGAGGGTGGGGCAGCGCTGCACAGATGGCAAACAATGGCAGTAGTGGGGGTTGGGCCAGCTGCTGGCAGCCAGTAGAAGGAAAATCCTAATCTGCCCTGATCTCTGGCCAGACTAGGGACCCTACCTGAGGGTCCTGGATTGAGAGAGGGTGCCAGCAGGGGAGAGGGACACCCCCATGCATGGATTTTATGCACCAGCCTCTTGTAATAAAATAAATAGTAAGCAGGGTTTACAAATTGATCAAGCAAAAATGTGGCTTTATATTGTCAAGACAGCCAGAACTTGACTAGTTAAAATCCTTGAGAAAAAAATGAACATATCTTAAAATTAATATGAATAATGAAAAATGTGGAAGAATCATACACAAATATTATAAAGTATTATTGAGAGGAATTAAATGACATATATTCTTGAATTGGAAAACTCAGTATTTTTAAAGGTGTCAATTATACCAAATTAAAATATAGTTGCACTCAAATCTTAAAAAAAACTCCATATATCTATAATAGTAATAATAGTAGTAGCAATTAATCATAATAGTAATTATTATTATTAATCTTCTTGCATGAAAATTGGCAGATCGTTTCTTAAATTAAATAAAAATACAGAACTAAGAATAGTCAAGGCGATACTGAAGAAGAAAAAATTTCAGAAAATTTAATTAATAGATTTCAAAATTTATTTTAAAATATAGTAATAGACAATTTGCCTAGGAACAAGAATACATAGTCATAGAAAATTAGGCCAAAAGCAGATTCACATGCATCCATCAAAAGACACGAGAAAGACGCCTCTTTAGTAATTAGGAGGACAGTCTGTTGAATAGGGATGCTGAGTCAGTTAGCTAAACACGTGTGATTCCTGGGGCCTACCTTTTTCCATACAAAAATGTGTATTCCAAATGGAGCATAATTCTAATTGAGAGAGACAAAATAATATAGCTTTTAGGAGGGCAACAGGAAAACATTACCATGACTCTTGTGTAGACAAAGATTTTTCAAAAACCACTAAGCAAAAAAAAAAAAAAAATATATATATATATATATATATAAGTTAGACTAGTTTCAATAAATGTTATTCCTTCAAATACCCCAATAAGAATAAAAAAGACCAGCCACACATTGGGACCAGATATTTATAATATATATATGGTTACCTATGTCAATGAAAAATGTCTAAATATCAATTATTAAAGCAAAAAATGGTTAAAGATTTGAATACAGATTTTACAAATGAGGAAAATCAAATGTCTAACAAACATAACAATTGCTTCATTACCATAACTCAGCAGGGAAATGCAAATTAAACCCATAATGAAATATGGTTTTTGAGAAACTATAATGTTTAAAGTCAGCATTATTATCTTTGACAATCATGTGGAGCAACTATAATTATCACACAATTCTGTTTTCTAGCTTTATTGAAGTATGACAGACAAAACTTTAAGTTATACAATGTAATGTTTTGGTATATAATTAAAATATCAATCACTTCACATTTGTTAGCATTTTATGTGTCCATGTACTGAGAACACTTGAAATCTAATCTCTTAGTAAGTTTCAAGTATGCAATATATTATCATTACCTATAGTTGCTTGCCATACTGCACATTAATGCTCCAGAACTTACTCATCTGACAATGAAAAGTTTGTATCCTTTGAACAACATCTCCCCATTTCCCTCACCACATAGTCCTGGTTACCACTTACCTATTCTCTATTTTTATTTTAGATTTTGATTCTTTGAGACTTTGGATTTTTGAAGCTGTACATATAAATGAGATCATGCAGTAC
This sequence comes from Lasiurus cinereus, assembly GCA_011751065.1. NCBI lineage: Eukaryota > Metazoa > Chordata > Mammalia > Chiroptera > Vespertilionidae > Lasiurus > Lasiurus cinereus. The sequence continues at coordinate 42,191,196 of JAAGEH010000012.1, forward strand.
CTGTTTTTCTGTGTCTGGTTTACTTCACTTAGCATAATGTCCTCCAGGTTCAACCAATGATGTTGCAAATAGCAGGATTTTTTCTTTATTTTTTATTTTTAAAATATATTTTATTGATTTGTTACAGAGAGGAAGGGAGAGGGATAGAAAGTCAGAAACATCGATGAGAGAGAGACATCAATCAGCCGCCTCCTGCACACCCCCTACTGGAGATGTGCCTGCAAGCAAGGTACATGTCCCTGACAGGAATCGAACCTGGGACCTTTCAGTCCGCAGGCTGATGCTCTATCCACTGAGCCAAACCGGTCTCAGCTTTTCTTTATTTTTAAAGCAGGAATTCATTCCTTATATATACAGCATATTTTCCTTACCCATTCATCCATTGACACTTAGGTTGTTTCCATGTCTTGGGAATGAACATGGGGTACAGATATCTCTTTGCGATAGCAGATTTACCTTTTTTGCATGCATATCCAGAAGTGGGATTGCTGGACTATACGGTAATTTTATTTTTTAAATTTTTGAGAAACTATCATACTATTTTTCATATGGTTATACTAATTTACATTCCATTAAGACTGAATAAGGGTTCCCTTTTCTTCACATCTCACCAAAAATAGTTATCTTTTGACTTTTTATTAATAGCCATCCTTACAGCTGTGAAGTGATAATTCATATAGTTTGGATTTGTATCTGATGGATCTCAATAGGATATACAGTGATAAGACATTTTGGGGAAACAATTTGGCAGTATATCTCTGTTTGGCTTTAAATATAATGTTATCCAGAAATCATTCATAGCAGAAATGTATATGTATATTTACCATCAGACTTATATGAAAATAATCTAGCAGCATTCTTCATAACAGCCCAAACTAGAAACAACCCACCTGTTCAATAGCACTAGGAAGCATCAATACATTTATATATGAGCATACATGTTATTCACTAGGGTTACCGGTTGGGATCTTGATTCTTCTCATCAATGTAGAAAAGATTTTAAGATGAACAAAAATGAAAGTAAAGAGTAAACTGGTGTTTATTGAAGAGACACTCCAAGCAAAGGGTGTGCCAGTTAAGAGAGACAAATACTCTTGAGTTATATGGTTTTAATAAGGAATTTTCTGGGTAGAGACTTTTATTTGTATTCAAAATGATTGACAGAAAAGGGATATATGACTACATTTCTTCTGTGCATGCTCTTACCTATATGTATACAGAAAAACCCACTGGGATCAAAACCACAATGTAAGTTTTATTTAATTAGTCCAGGGCCCTAGTAAGGTCACATTGAGGTCATGTAATTTTCCTCCGAGCTTGTACCAAGAACTAGCTGGTGGTCTGCTGGTTGTTGGGTCACCCATGGAGAGGCAGCCTGAAGGTAATGTTAGTCTGACCCCTCCAAGGACACCAGGTCAGGTCTTACCCTATCCACTGATGTCTAACTTCTCACCTAACATTTATACATATATAACTAAATGATTAATCTATATATTTTAGTGATATATAGATATAAAAAATAGATCATGTTCAATGAATACCATTCATCAATAAGAATAAATAAGGTGTTATATACAAAAATAGAAGAATATCAGAAATGTCTTGTTAAGTAAAGTAAGCCAGACATACTAAATTAAAAAATAGATTTATGCTGATAAAAGTCATCATTATATTTAGCTTTATGGTATAGTGACCAAAACAATAGGAGGACTTTGGGGGTGTAGGAAATATTCTATGTCATGATATGCCTTCTGGTTAAATAAGTTTATTTAATTTGTGAAATTGTATACCATGCACTCATAATATGTGTATTTTTCTGCAATCATGATATATTTCAATAAAACATGATTTCAAACTAAACTCTTCACAGTAAATTGTAGAATTCCTGGGTTGAGTTTTTCAACAGCATAGTCCATATCATGAGTGGTTGTATAAAAAAAATGTTCTAGCCAAGCCATTGTGGCTCAGTGGCTGATAGTTGACCTATGAACCAGGAGGTCATGATTCAATTCCTGCTCAGGGAACATGCCCAGTGTTGTGAGCTCAATCCCCAGTGTGGGGCATGCAGGGAGACAGCCAATCAACGATTCTCTCTCATCATTGATGTTTCTATCTCTCTCTTCCTCTCCCTTCTCCTCTGAAATCAATAAAATATATATTTTTAAAAAGTGTTCTGAAGATAATTTGAGCAACTATAAAAAGAGAAAAATAAGGCATTGAAAAATTAAGCAACTGGCACAGATTCAGGCAGGGAATATGTCTAATACATAAACACAAAACTAAACCTCATAATTTCTGAGCTTGTTGCACTTCATCAGACATACATTCATTCAATAAATTTTTATTATGTGCCTCTGATGTGGTAGACACTCTGTTACATGTTGTGTATAAAATAACAACAAAACAGAAGACCAGGCTCTGGTAGAGCTTACATTCCAGTTTATATGTTAAAATACTTTTAAAAATTGAGTCCAAAAACCCAATGAGATGTAATAATGGAACTGATTCCTAATTGTCTGTTCCATTCCCCTCATTTTTCCTCCTGATGTGACTATTTTTCAGTTGAAATGTGGGCACTCAAAGTAACATCTACATTTCTTAGCCTACCTAGCAGCTAGATGTAACTAAGTTTATTCCCTTTCTTTCTCCCTCCTCATTCCTGCTGACTTGAGCTGAGGTCATGAGGGCTAGAGCTGGCTTAATAATTTCATATGAAGACATAACCAGAAAATAAGATAGAAAGACAGTCATTCTCTGATACCGTACTCTATCTAACACACTACACGTGGACTACATATCTCTTAGCATCTTTTACTTGCATAAAAGTGAAATAAAATTACATCTTATGTATGACAATGCTATTTGGATTTTAAGTCATCGATATCTAAAAATGTTCTTACACAAAATCTTAGTGAAAAACATTGGCATTTTCTATTGCATCCAAGTGTATCTGGAGAACTAGCTGGCCACTTAAAGTCCTATTTCCTATTGTGTAACTCACAGATATTTACAGGCACTGTTCAGCTCATAAACACATGTTTTTATGTAGGTCAATGCAAAGTTCAGTTCAAGGAAATAGAGAGATAAGAGCATGCATCGCCTATATCTCAGTTCTGACAAAGGATCAATGTTGCCTTCTTTACCCATGTATATTGATGCAGCAGCAGATATAGAGAAACTGAATCAATTACAGAACAGGAAATTTCAGTTCCCCAGCATTCATCCTAGTTATTTCTCTTCCTAAACTTAATACTGGTAAATGTAATCTGATTTTTTCTGAAATATTTCATGCCACAAGCTATTCATAATGAATATACCAAGACATCATAGTTTAGCTGCTTAAATTTAATCCAATTGAAGACTATGTTGTCAACATAAAAAAAAAAGAAACACATACAAATTGCAGTATTTCACATTATAAGATGTGGCTCAGTGATATTTCTTAGTCTGAGTTTTACAATTGAATAGTAAAAGAATATGAGAAAGAAATAACCAGCTCACATCTATTTTGAACTCATTTTGGACTAAAGAAGACCATTTTATGCTAGGATAAAAAAAATCAAGATTTGTAATTAATTCTGGTTAGTTTATTAACAGTGTTGTGAAATCTCCATTGACTATCTGTCCAAAAACTGATTATATGCTTATCTAAAAAAGAGGTAATTTGTAAAGCTTTTTCAAGTTTTTCTTTTCAATAATGCTATGCTCAAAGATCATCTTATTTCCTCATCAGATATCCTTTTCCCATGTATTTTAATTATATTTAATAACTAGATCCAAATCGTAAAGTGTGAATTTAAGGAGAGCATCAGAAAAAAAATCAACAGCAAAAATAGCTTAATTTCTGATTATAAGAGAACATTTACAATACAATGTATAAAGATAACTTCTTGTCATTTCCTCTTTTTTCGCTAAGAAAGAACAATAAGCAAATTTGCAGAGTGTAAAAGCTAATAAAGACAAGAATGATTTTTTGTTATAGACACCCATTGCTTTGATCAGTTAAGAGAGAATTCGCATCAGCACAAAGATAAATTTCAGCCATAGAAATGAATTCTTCTAGCTGGCTTCCACGAAACTATTGCCCTCCCCTCTTCTTGCGTGCCCACCCCCAAAATAAAACAAAACAAAACACAACAACACACAATGCCTCTAGGGCTATTGGATAGATAGTTTACAAAGAGATGAAGTTTTTAATTCATTTTCTAATCTGTAGAATGATGGAGTAAGACAAGATGATTCTAAGATGTCTTTTGGGACTACATTAATATATTTTATTTAAGACAATAAACTTGTGATAGAATAAATACGCAATGTAATTTTATGTAATGGGAAAGAAATCTTTATTTTTTTGTCATATTACTGCTTAATTCATTCAAATAATACATAACTGAAACAATTCCACTTAAAGATGGTGAGTTAATATGTTTTAACTTCATTTCTAGACAACAACAAAAAAGTCAAGAAAATCAGCTATATCTGTAAAGGAACAATGAAATAATCTCAATTTCCAAACAACATAAATGTAAAAAGAGAAACAACTCTTTCTTCAACAAAACAAGGAAACAGCTTCAATTCCCAAGGAATGACACAAAACTCTGGTGAATATTTTTTTTATTACTTCACAGTGAAATCTAGACCAAAATAGGAAAAAGAAACACACACACACACACACACACACACACACACACACACACACAAATAAACAAATAAAAGCCTTCATGTAACTTTTTATACCTTCATAGGAAAAGAGTACTCTCTAATATCAAGTCCCACATAGCTTTAAAATCTATTAAAATATCTTCTTCAATCAGAGTGATGAGATGTGAATGTACACAGGTTGTGACCAGGAAGCTATCACATTAGTGATTGAATTCTGGTGGAAAAATATAAAACAATAATAAACAAGCTAAAATGAAAAATCAAAAGTATATTAAAACACCATGATACAGATATATAAATAATGAATGTTTCTAATGAAATATAAACAGCACATGGAATATTTTTATAAATTGATGATATAGAAGATATTGATACAACAATACTTTTATTCAGAGAATGAAAGAGAATATTGTGCTCTAAAATAATTCCATTTTCATTTTTAAAATATTTAAATTCCTAAAGTGAAAAAGCACAAAACATTTGAAATCAAGACAGGAAAGTCAAAAATGGAAAAAAAAAATAACTTGGCATCAGAGTTTTCCATAGCAATATATGTGGCAGGACATTTTGGCATAATGTCTACAAATTTCTGGGAAATCAATGTCTGATGAATAATTGTATATCAATAAAGTTGTCCTGTAATTAGAAGAAGATAAAAAATATATATATTATAAGAAATTATAGAATAAAGAATATTTTGGCTTTTGTTGAAATTAAAAGTATAACTTAATGATTATTAAATAAGGAAACTGAGTCAAACAAAGGATGATTCAAAGAACATAGTAATAGGAAAGTTTTCATAATAGGAACTGGTTATAACAATGCATTTATTTAATTATAAAGCTAAAATTATCCACTTTATGAAATTATGAAATATAAATATAATAAACCTTACAAATAATAATAAGTATGCATTTCAAACAATATATCTTGATTATGCATAATAAATATTTTATTTTAAATTTTTAATAAAGAGGATAAAATGTTAAAGAAAGTAATGATATTACTTTTTTAGCTTTTTATGGAAACTTATTAACATACTAGGGGCCCAGTGTACAAATTCGTGCACCTTGAATAGAACTGTGGGCTGCAAGGCTGCAGTAGGCAACAGAATTGGGTATTGGCCCATCCTTAGCACTCTCCTCCCAGCACCTCCCGCCATGGCGCCTGGTCCCCTGTGTACTGGCAGCCGCAATCCTGCTGCTGTCACTCCCATGCGCTGATGGCACCAATCTTTCTCGCACCCACTGATGGCATGGAGCAATTGAGGTCAGGGCCAGCAGGAGGTGCAAATGGAGCCAGAACCATCAGCAGGTGCTAGGGGTGGCTGCTGTCCCGATTACCCCTCAGGAGCAGGGGGAGGGGAAGAAGCCCTCAAGGGTGATCAGGACCAGTGCCAGGTACTGGCAACAGATGTGATAGGCAGCTCTGGTGCTAGCTGTGGGTGTAAGTGGCAGCTCTGGCGTCAGCAGTGGGTGTGAGTGGGGCCAGCACCAGCAGCAGGTGTGAGCACCGGGAAGAACCATAGGGTGTGGGAACAAAGAATTTTCAAAAACCATCAGAGGCTCACCCCCATGATAGCCACCAGCAATGAGGTCCTGCTAGCCATGTTTCACTCATCTCCTGGTGGTCAGCGCACATCATAGTGACCAGTTGTTCATTTGTTTGGTTGTCCCACCATTCATCTATTTGTATATTAGCCTTTTATTATATAGGATGTCTACCTTTAAACGTATAGCTGAAAATATATAATATAAAATATTTGTATTTTGTAACTAATTTTAATATATGTCTCATTAAAATATTTAAAATTTATTTATATTTTGCTTTTCTTCTTTGAAAATTTAAATGAAAGCATGTATCTTTTATTAAATGTTGTCATATATATTATTCTTTATGTATCATATAGTATAAATGTGAAATTTGAAATTCTTTTTAATAATGGAATACAGACAACTATTGTAATAAATTATTCTCAGTGCTCTATGAAAAGGAATGAGAAAATAATACTTCTTGAGCACTTGAAAAAAGTTTATTGGAAAAGGTAATACCTAATGTGAATCTCGTTAAATAAAAAAGGAGTAATAGTCCAAGGTGTGGGAGCAAGAGAGTATTTATAAATTCTCCCCAAGTGTAATATTTATACAGGATGGGGCAAAAGTTATGTTCACAATTGTTTGTATAAAAAGTAATATAGTACTCATTAAATAATAATATAAGAATAAATTACATGTGTCATGTAATCACAATTATAATCCTACTTTTGGCCCATTCTGTATATTACATAGAAGTTATGAAATGACCACAATGTTCTCATTTGGCCACAACACACACACACACAAAAAAAAAAAACCAAAACAAAACAGTTTTCCTAGAGGTAGGAGAAGGCCACATCTGCTAGCATCCTACTTCAGGTGGCCGTGGGACAATGGAGGTAATGATGATGAGACTGAGATGCACCCAACTTCCTACCCCATTGGAGGTTCCCTTCATTTGCTACCCTTACCTAAATTTACATTTCATTTTCACTATCACTGGGAACCTTTAGGTCAAATTTTCCCTCCTTGATTTGCTGTTCATTCTCTCTCTCTCTCTCTCTCTCTCTCTCTCTCTCTCTCTCTCCCTCTCTCTCCCTCTCCTCCTTTTCCAACATAGTACTAGAAATCCTAACTATAGAGATCAGACAAGAAGAATATATAAAAATCTTCCAAATTGGAAAGGAGAAAGTAAAACTATCATTATTTTCAGAAGACATGATATGGCAAATAGAAAACCCTAAAGACCACCAAAATCTATGAGATTTAATAAATAAATTTGGAAGCATAGCAGGATACAAAAGTAACAGCCAGAAGTCTATGTCATTTTTATAAATCAATAATAACTTTCAGAAAGAGAAACTAAAATAATAATAATAATAATAATCCTATTTATAATTACAACAACAACAACAAACAAAATAAAGTCCCTAATAATAAATTTAACCAAGGAGATAAATGATCTGTACTTGGAAAGCAACATTGAAAAAAAAAAGAGAGATAGGGGAAGATATAAACAAGTGGAATAATATACCATGTTCATGGATTAGTATAATAAACATACTTAAAATGTCCATACTACCCAAAGTAATCTACTCTATGCAATCCCTTCTAAAATACTAATGGCATATTTCACAAATCTAGAACAAATACTCCAAAAGTGTATATGGAATGAAAAAAGATCCTGAGTAGATGCAGTAATCTTAAGAAAGAATAAAGTTGGAGGGATCACAATACCAAATATCAAATTACACTACAAAACAACTGTAACCAAAGCAACCTGGTACTGGCACAAGAACAGGCATATAGACCAATAGAACAGAACAGAGACCTCAGAAATCAACCCAAACCATTACACTCAATTAATATTTGGCAAAGGAGGCAAGAGCATCTAATGAAGTTAATATAATCTCTTCAAAAATGGAATTGGATAGAAACCTGGAAAAAAAAAGAGAAATTATACCGCCAACTTACACCACACCAACTTACACCATACATAAGAATAAACTCAAAGTGGATAAAATACCTTAGAAGAAACCATAGGCAAGAAAATCTCAGACATCTCTTGTAGTAATATATTTGCCAATACATTTCTTAAGGCAAAGGAAATAGAAGGAAAAAAATTAAAAATGAGACTACTTCAAAATAAAATGCTTCTGCACAGCAAAATAAATCATTAATAAAATAAAAAGGGAGCCCACTGCAAGGGAAAACAGATTTGCCAATGATACATCTGATAAGGGTTAATGTCCAAGATATATAAGGAACACACAAACTTAACAAAAGGAAGACAAACAGTCCAATTAAAAATTGGGCACAGGACCTAGAGAGACACTTCTCTAAAGTGGACATACAGATGGCCTAGAGCAGTGGTTCTCAACCTTCCTAATGCCAGTACCCTTTAATACATTTCCTCATGTTGTGGTGACCCCCAACTGTAAAATTATTTCCACTGTTACTTCATAACTGTAATTTTGCTATTGTTAATGAATCATATTGTAAATATCTGATATGCAGGATGTCTTAGGTGACCTCCAAAGGGGTTGCAACCTACAGGTTAAGAACTGCTGGCCTAGAGACATATGAAAAAAATGCTCAAAGTCACTGATCATCAGAAAGAAGCAAATTAAAAGAACAATGAGGTCTTAACTCACACCTGTTAGAATGGCTGTCATCAACAAATCATCAAATGACAAGTGCTGGAGAGGATGTGGAGAAAAAGGAATTCTCCTTCATTGCTGGTGGGGGTGCAGCCACTGTGGAAAACAGTATGGAGTTTCCTCAAAAAATTAAAAATGGAACTCCCATTTGACCCAGTGATCCCAGTTCTAGGAATATATCCCAAGAAACCTGAAACACCAATCAGAAAGAATATGTATATGCACATCTATGTTCATAGCAGCACAATTTATAATAGCTCAGATCTGGAAACAGCTCAAGTGTCTATCAGCAGATGAGTGGATAAAAAAGCATTTTTACATGGACTACTATACAGTAGCAAAAAAGAATGATCTTTCATTCTTTGAGACAGCATGGAGGAACCTGGAGAGTATCATGCTAAGTGAAATAAGCCAGTTATAGAAAGTTAAGTATCACATGATCTCACTCATATGTGGAATCTAATGAACAAAATAACTCAATGAACAAAATAGATACAGGGACATGTAAGCATGGACCAAGCTGATGAATCTTAGAGGGAAAGTCAGAGTGGGTAGTGGGTGGAGAGAGATTAACTGAGGAACTTATATGCATACTAGTGGCCTGCTGAACAGATTCATGAACATTGAAAAGAAATTAATTAGAAGGTGATAGGCAGGATGGGACTGGAGGAGACTCCCGGACATGGCCCAGAGGCAACCTCCTGTGGTCCCTCCCCCAGCCCACCCCATCTGTAGTCACCATAGCTCAGCATTAAACCAGATTCAGGACCTAATGTGCCCCACTGCCAAAGGTGGAATTGTGCAAGCCCCATGAGGAATTGGGCTCTTTCCTCTCTGGTTCTAAGGTGCATCACCTGAGAACTATCGCTGTCAAGTTGCTGAAGCTCAGCAGCTCCTATGTTGAGCGTCTGCCCCCGATGGTCAGTGCACATTATGACTACTGGCCAGTCAACCAATAGGACAGTCAGACAATTGTTAAGCCTTTTATATATATATAAGATATGTGCAGCCCAAAGACAGAAACAATAGTGTATTGAAGGCCTTGAAGGGATGGTGCAGGGTGGAGGGAGTTTTTGGGGAAAAGGGGAAATATCTGTAATACTTTCAACAATGAAGATAAATTTTTAAAAAATTTCCTAATATGACAGAGGGGGAGGGCACCGTGTTTATAGAGTGAAAAATATAATCCCTCTTAATACACCCTGACATTTATAGCTTTAAAATAAACTTATTTTTGAAATTTCTATTTGAAATTTATTTTGCTAGTCACTATAGAATACAAACAAGAGTAAAAAACAAACAAACAAACAAAAAACACAACCTTAGAAAACTTACAAATGTTCCTTGGGATGGTATCTTTGATTTTCTTGATTGATGGTAATTGCAGACTTCATTAACTTCTCATTTTCTACTTTCCTTACTTGAGATCACCATGCTGCACAGAGAGGCTCTGGAGCAAGAGATGCCTGAGAGAAATAAAGACAGAAAAGCAGCAAGGCAGCTGGGGTGTAAGGGCAGAAGCCACCTTGGGTTGGTGGTGGATTCTCCAGCCCCAGTTGCCTGCTCATCCCCGTTGGATGAGAGAAGTCCTGCCCACTCAAGACCTTTCCAAACTCTTGAACCACACATTCATAAGAAAAAGAAAATATTTGTTTTAAGCCATTAGACTTGTGGAGTGATTTTACACAGAAATAGAAAACAAAACAAAAAAAGATGGTTATTTAGACTCTTGGAATGTCAGTTTTCTTTACTATAATTTGTAGGTTGATAATAATACCTATCTCATAAGGTCACTGTGTTCATAAAATAAGACTTGTAATGTGCATACATATGGGGATAGGGAAATAAAAGTCTGGGAGGTATAAAACATATTATATATAACAACTGTATATACATTACAGATATATATATATACTCCAACTTTGATCATTTTGTTGTTATCATAATCTATATCAATTGAAAAAACTGATTTCCTAAATGATAATAGATCCATTCATAATATAAACCTATCCACATTGATATTCTACTGTAATTAACTTAGGATTTTGAGGCATTTCCATACTGGTGAACATAACTGTGTATAGTAATGACTTAAAATATATTTGTAATACTTATAAGATAAAAAGATGAATCCAACTTGGTTTTGTAATTAATTATAGTTTCAGTATTATATCTTTAAAAATATATTTTTATTGATTTCAGAGAGGAAGGAAGAGGGAGAGATGGGAACATCAATGATGAGAGAGAATCACTGATGATTGCTTTCTGCATGCTCACTTCTGGGGATAGAGCCTGCAGCCCAGGCATGTGTCCTGGGCTGGAATCAAACCTGGGACCCTTCAGTCTACACCCACACTTTATCCACTGAGCCAAACCAGCTAAGGCTAGTATCATATTATAAATTTATGAATTGTCTCAATATGTTTAGTTGTTTTATTTTTGTCAGGGTTAAAGATCTCTTGAGAAATAACCCTAATTTGTTTGCTATTTCAAGTCATTCATCCCTAATATCATGAGGGCACTATAGACATAAAAAAGATTTTCATACAAATCAACTACCCAAATAAGAAATTAAAAGCCAGTGGGAAGCATGAGACTAAGTAAAACCAAAGTAAGAAAATAACTCATACTAATTGGTAAGAACAAATAATTTTGAAACATTAATAACAAAATATATTTTTATTAGTGCTTTTTCACTTTATAGAAATAATAGTAATAACACATAAAATGTCTCTATGTTCCTTATAAAACATTTAAATATATTATTTTATTTTTTTGTATTTGACATATAAATACAAGAAAAGATCTCTAAATTATAAAATTGGTAGAATCAGAAATTTCTTATTTTGCAAAGGAATCAGTGTGGTTGGATATGGAATAATTAATTATTCCACAATTTCAAGTTATTCTATCAACATATTTAACTGAAAACATTTTTTTCAGATTTAATTTTTTATAATAAATCTTTATTTTTAAGATTATTACAATTGTTCCTCTTTTTTCCCCCTGTAGCTTCCCTCCACTCAGTTTCCACCCCACCCTCTGCCCTTACTCCCCCCACACTGTCCTCATCCATAGGTGTGCAATTTTTGTCCAGTCTCTTCCCCCACCCCCCACACCCCTTAACCCCTGAAAATTGTCAGTCCACTCCCTTTCTATGCCCCTGATTCTATTATATTCACCAGTTTATTCTGTTCATCAGTTTTTTTATTCATTTGATTTTTAGATTCACTTGATAAGTATGTATTTGTTGTTCATAATTTTTATCTTTACCATTTCTTTCTTCTTCCTCTTCTTAAAGAATACCTTTCAACATTTCATATAATACTGATTTGGTGATGATGAACTCCTTTAGCTTTTTCTTATCTGTAAAGCTCTTTATCTGACCTTCAATTCTGAATGATAGATTTGCTGGGTAGAGTAATTTTGATTTAGATTCTTGCTATTCATCACTTTGAATATTTTTTGCCACTCCCTTCTGGCCTGCATAGTTTCTGTTGAGAAATCAGCTGAAAGTCGTTTGGGTGCTCTCTTGTAGGTAATTAACTATTTTTCTCTTGCTGCTTTTCATATTATTTCTTTGTCCTTTGCTCTTGGGATATTAATTATGATGTGTCTTGATGTGGTCCTCTTTGGATTCCTCTTGTTTGGAGTTCTCTGCACTTCCTGAATTTGCAAGTCTATATTTTTCACCAGGGCAGGAAGTTTTCAGTCATTATTTCTTTCAATAAGTTTTTAGTATCTTGCTCTCTCTCTTCTTCTGGCACCCCATAATTCTGATGTTGGTACACTTGAAGTTGTCCCAGAGGGTTCTTACACTATCTTCATATTTTTGGATTCTTTTTTCTTTTTGCTTTTCTGGTTGGGTGTGTTTTACTTCTTTGTATTTCAAATCTTTGATTTGATTCTTGTGATCCTCTAGTCTGCTATTGGATCTCCGTGTATTATGTTTTTTTTTTATTTCAGTCAGTATATGCTTAATTTCTAGTTGGTCCTTTTTCATATCCTTAAGGGTCTTGCTAAATTTATTGGCTTTTTCTATAAAATTCTTGAAAAACCTATAACCATGGTTTTGATCTCTATATCCAATCATTTGATTTTCTTCGTTTCTTTCATTTGGGACCTTTTTCTTTTTTTCTCTGAATTTTGGCTGCTTCCCCGAGTTGATAGAGTGGCTTTGTGTGTTAGGTGTCCTATAGGGCCCAGTGGCTCAGCCTACCTAGTTACCTGAGGTGAACACTATTGGTGCACTCCTTTCTGGGCTGTGTGCATGGTCTTATTGTAGTTTAGCCTTTACTGTTGCTGGTATCACTGGGAGGAATTGACCTCCAGGACAATTGACTGTGAAAATCAACTGTGTCTATGCTGGGAGAACTTCTGTGCTGGAGACACCCTTATGAAACAAAACTTGTAAAAGCCTCTGTGCTCAGTTTGGATGGAGTGGAATCTCAGGGCAGAGCAGACAGCATTGGCTTCCTGTCAGCTTGCCCTAAGAGGTCCCTGGGTCTCAGTGTGTCATGGCAATTGATGCAAGCACCTCTGAGAGAAAGCTGCCATCTAGTTTTGCCTGCTGCCCAACAGTCCAGTTTTTCCCCGAATGAGTCTTGGTTCCCAGAGTCTCACCGGAAATGGAGTTTCGAGCCATTGGGATCTTTTGTCTACCTCCCGGTTGAGAAAGCCAGCAGAGTACTCAGTTGACAGGCCTCTCTGTGCATGCATGTCTCAGCACCTTTGCCTTCTGCAGCTCCTCTGAGTCTCAGTGTGCTTTTCTCTTTCCTTCTAGTTGTAAAATTTCCACTCATCTAGCCTTCTTCTGGTGCTGGATGATATCCATTTTTTTTTTTAGTTGTAGTTTTTAAATTGTTGTGTGAGGCAGCAGTTTAGGTGTTTACCTATGCTGCCATTTTGGTTTCTCCTGAAAATTTGTTCAACAGGGATATAATATCTCAACATATTTTTGATAGGCTATGAAAGTGATGATATAGTATTGGTAATATTTTTTTAAATATATTTTATTGATTTTCTACAGAGAGGAAGGGAGAGAGATAGAGAGTTAGAAACATCAATGAGAGAGAGACATCAATCAACCAACTCCTGCACGTCCCCTACTGGGGATGTGTCCACAACCAAGATACATGCCCTTGACCGGAATCGAACCTGGGACCTTTCAGTCCGCAGGCTGACGCTCTCTATCCATTGAGCCAAACCGATTTCAGCTAATATTGGTAATATTATACAAATGCAAAGGCATTGCATGCAGAAATGGACATTTTCTCAAAAAATTGATTGTACTCATAAATCACGGACTGTTGAAACATTGAAACAGTTTCCTCTCTGTGGAACATTCTTTCTTAGTTATTCATGACTTAATCTATAACTTAATTTTGTTTCTAATACTATTTATTAAGATAGGGGAAATAAAACTTTAGTAAAAAGGAACACACAGAAAAAAAAATGCAACGGAGTAGATGAACATGTTCTGAGCCTTGTCCCAGAGCTGACAGAGAGAATTGCTGAAGGTCGCACAGGGACTGTGAGTTGGTGAGTTAAAGGACAGCTGTACTCCAGGAGAAGGTGGGGGGCTGCTGAATGGGGCTCTACTGATCTGGCATCCCCTACTGATACTGATTTCCTCCCAGAGCCACTAGCATGGACATGGAGACTGTGCCATTTTGAAGGGGAAAGTGATGTTATCAGAATCCTGAAAATCTACAACTACGGCACCCACCGAACAGCTGCAAATGCCAGGGAACCAGTTTCCAAATGGCGCAAACATGTAGATTCAGAGGACTCTATACTCCACCACGGAAAAGTCAGATTTCGCCTGGGATGAGGTCTCTGGCCCTGAAAGACAGAGAAACACGTGCACACTGCAGGAACTGGAGGACCAAGGGAAGTCTGTACCTAGAGAAATCTATGGCTGTGGGGGCTGGCATGATTTGAGAATGTGGAAGTGAGTCCTCAGAGCTGCTAACAGAGAGGTTCTCTAAAAAGCAATCCATTTTAATCTGACACAGAAGGACAGCCTGGGAGTTTTAAAAATGTGCCAGCTGTGTGGACACGAGGGGGAACATAGGACTGTGCAGACCTGTGGGCAGCACCAGAGTTCACACACTTGTACTCTTTCCTCTTCAGATCCTTGGTTCTGATTGCTAAGACTGATACATAGGATCACCCAGTTGGGGACACCCTGGGAGACTTCAGGAGAAAGTTGTTTTTTCTGGAGCCTGGGGATCGAGTGGAGAGTGACCTTCAGAGAACCAGGTCTGTGGCAAACCATTCCCACAAACCGGTATTGAGTGCCATAGAGAAATCAGGATCTAAGCACAGGCTAGAGAGGACGTATAGTCTCAGAGGTCAATCCAGTAACACTGCCACCCAGGGGCTGAATCACAAATTGGCTCTTGTGTAATAACAAATAAAGGACTAAAGAAATTAAGGCACACTGCCTCCTTAAAAATCAGGACTGGCTTACAATACTGAGGAGTAGTGATATGCAGGACACTGCAATACTCTCCTGACTAGGAAACAGGCATGCCAAACAGAACAGTAGAGGACGTGAATGACCTTCACTATTGCACATTTTTATTATTATTTTTTTTTCATCTTTTACTTAAAAAACATTTTTTTCTCACTTGATTTTACCTTTGTATTTATTTATTTATTTTTAAATATATTTTATTGATTTTTTTACAGAGAAGAAGGGAAAGAGATAGAAAGTCAGAAACATCAATGAGAGAGAGACATTGATCAGCCACCTCCTGCACGCCCCACAGTGGAGATGTGCCCACAAATTGGAATTGAACCTGAGACCTTTCAGTCCACAAGCCGATGCTCTATCGATTGAGCCAAACCAGTCTTGGCGATTTTACCATTTAATTATTACATTTTTATTTTCAATCAGTATCATTACTACTATTATTTTACCTTTTTGTTTAAAAAAAGTGTCATTTTATTTTCTCTTTATTTTACTTTGGGATTAGTGTTCTAATTTTTACTTCCCTTTAGCAACATTTTACTCCATCTCAACTCTACCTTTATGCCATCACTCTTTTTCTAACTTTTCCACTTTTTTTGCCCTTTTTCTCTTACCCTTTTCCTATTTTAGCTTTCTCTATTCTTTCTGTTTAACCAGCGTTAAAATTTCACCCTATTTATATATATAACTTCCAATCCCCTGATCAAAGTCCATATATACCTCTCTCTTCTCTGTCTTCACTATCCAAAGAATTATTTTTCTCTCTGTTCTTTTGTTGTTATTTACTTCAATGTTGATTATATTGATTTTTATGCCTTTTTTATTTGATTGTTTTGTTTATTTTGTTTGTTTTGTTTTCCTTGTTTTTGTTTGTTTGTTGCTTCTGTTTTCCCTTGCCTCACTTGATATTAGTTGTTGTGTGTCATTTGTATTAATCTCCAGGTACTTGTTCCTGACATTTCTTGGGATTAGTGGTTATTCTATTGGAGTTTTTTCCCCATATATATATAGTTTGTTCCCCTTCTCTTTCTTATTCTCTTTCTTTTCTCTCTTACTTTTTATTCCTCCTAATTCCTTTTGGCAATCCTTTTTTTTTCTATTTTATTTTTTTCTCTTCTTTTTCTTCTCTCTCTTCTTCCTTCTCTCTTATACCTTAATTTGCCCTTCTTGGGTGGTCACCTTTATCTGTGGTTATTAATACCATGAATGCATTTCTGTTCAGTGCTTGTGTGTTGTACCTGGTTGTGTTGTATTTGGTGCCATTAAATCAATGCAGGAGTGAGAGAACTACATAACCAGACACCCAGAGAAGAGATATCATGGGGAGACAAAGAAACAACCTGCATATGAAAGAAAAGCAGGCATCATCAGAAAAGGAAGTAAATGAAATGGAGGAGAGCAACCTGCCAGAGAAAGAATTCAGGGAAATGATCATGAGGTGGCTGGAAAGAATGGAAGACAAAATTTGAAAATATGAGTAAGAACCAAGAGGACATGAAAAATGACATCGCTGCAGTAAAGAACTCACTATAAAGCATCAAGAGTAGAATAGAAGAAGCATCAGTGAGCTAGAAAATAAGGTAGGAAAAAATACCCAAGTAGAGCAACTTCTGGAAAAAAAATTAAAAAGCAGGCGGAGAGCAGAAGGGAACTTTGGGGCAACATGAAACAAAACATTTTAATAATAGGGGTTACAGAAGGAGAGGAAACTGAAAAAGGACTAGAAAACCTGTCTGAAGAAATAATGACATAAAACTTCTTATATAGGGAAGAAAAAAACACACACACAAATTCAAGAAGCTCTCAGAGTCCCAAACAAAATGAACTTCAAAAGACCAATGTCAAGGCAAATTATAATTAAACTGGCAAACACCAATGACAAAGTAAGATTCTTAACAGTGGCCAGAGAGAGGCAGAAAGTTACCTACAAAGGAACCCCCATCAGACTAGTGACTGATTTCTCAACAGAAACTCATCAGGCCAGGAGGGAATGGAATTAAATATAAAAAATACTGCTAAGGAAGGGTCTGAATCCAAGAATACTGTACCCAGCAAGGCTATCAATTAAAAGTGAATTTGAAATCATGAGCTTTATAGAAAACAGAGGACCAAGGAAATTTTTCTACTAAACCAGCAATTCAGAAATGTTAAAGGGTCTGCTGTAAAAGAAATAAAAAGAAAAAAAAAGAAAAGAAATAGGAAGCAAAGAAGGAACACAGGGGTAAAGAATAAAAATGGTGACAAAAAAGTACCTATCAATAATAACTTTAAATGTAAATGGATCAAATACTCCAATCAAAAGATATAGGATAATGGATTGGATAAGAAAACACCATCAATATATCTGCTGCTATAAGAAACCCACTTCAGAAAAACAGATGCACACAGAATTAAAGTGAAGGGATGGAAAGAGGTTTTTCAGGTGAATAGAAATGAAAAAAGAGTTGGGGTAGTAATATTTATATCTGACAAATTAGATCTCAAAATGAAGGACATAACAAGAGATAAGGAAAGCCACTTCATAATACTAAAAGGAACAATCCAACAAGAAAAAAATAACTCGTGTGAACATATACACACCCAATACAGGAGCACCCAAATACAAAAACAAACAAACAAACAAACAAAAAAACTCAAGAGAGAATGACGGCATTACAATCATAGTAGGAGACTTGAAAACCCCACTATCACCATTGGACAGCTCCTCTAAACAAAAAATCAGCAAAGAAACATCAATCCTAAATGACTCACTCGATCAGATGGAATTAATTGACATCATCAGAACATTTCACCACAAAGCCACAGAATATACATTCTTCTCAAGTGCATATGGGTCATTTTCAAAGATAGACCATATGTTGGGTCTTAGAAAGTCTCTTCAAATTCAAGAAGATAAAAATCATACCAAGCAACTTGTCATATGCCAGTGGCATAAAACTGGAAATCAACTACAATAAAATCAATCCAAAGAACTCAAATACATGGAGACTAAACAGCATGCTATTAAATAATGACTGGGTAACCAGAGAGATCAAGGAAGAAATAAAAAACATCGTAGCAACAAATGACACTGAAAACACAACAATACAAAATCTATGGGACACAGAGAAAGCAGACCTGAGAGGGAAGTTCATAGCTCTATTAGCCTACTGCAAAAATAAAAAAAAATAAAAAACACAAAACAAAACAAGAAACAATTGTAATAAATTACCTAGTCCTACAACTCAAATAGTTAGAGAGAGAGCAACAAGAAAATCCCAGTGTAAGCAGAAGGAGGAAAATAATAAAGGTCAGAGAGGAGATAAATTACATAGCGACCAAAGAAACAATACAAAAAATCAACAAAACCAAGAGCTAGTTCTTTGAAAGGATAGACAAGATTGATGAACCTCTAACCAAGCTCACCAAGAAGCAAAGACCCCAACAAAATACAATGGATTGTTTAAAAAATACTATGCATAACTCTGTTGCAATAAACTAGACAACCTGAAGGAAATGGGCATATTCCTAAAAAATATAACCTTCCAAAACTCAATCAGGAAGAATCTAAACATCTCAATAGCCCAATAACTAAGGAAGAAATTGAAGCAGTCATCAAAAAGCTTCCAGTAAAGAAAAACCCAGAACTATATGGCTTCACAGGGGACTTATACCAAACATTAAAGGAAGAATTAAAACTTATCCTTTTCAGTCTACTCCAAAATATTGAAGAAGGAACACTTCCAAGCTCATTATATGAAGCCAGCATCATCCTAAAACCAAAACCAGATAAAACAATAAAAGAGAATTACTGGCCCATAACCCCCATAAGCATAGATGCCAAAATCTTCAGCAAAATTCTAGCAAATCAGATCCAGCATTACATCAGAAAGATCACACACCATGACCGAGTAGGATTTATCCCAGGAATACAAGAATGGTACCATATCCACAAATCAATAAACATGATGCATCACATAAACATTTTGAGAGATAAAAATCACATAGTCATATCAATTTATGCAGACAAAGCATTTGACAAAATCCAACATCCTTTCTTGATAAAAGTTCTCAACAAGGTAGTAGTGGAAAGATCATACCTCAACATAATAAAAACTATATATGATAAACCCACAGCTAACATTATAATTAATGGCCAAAAACTAAAACCATTTCCCCTAAGAACAGGAACAAGACAGGGATGCTCACTCTGACCACTCCTGTTCAAAATAGTACTGGAAGTATTAGTCATTGCAATTACACAAGAAAAATAAATAAAGGCATCCAAATTGAAAAAGAAGTAAAGCTGTCCTTATTTGCAGATGACATGATATTATATATAAAATATCATAAAGACTCCATCAAAAAACTAATAAACTTAATAAATGAATCTGGCAATGTTGTAGGATACAAAATTAATGCCAAGAAATTTATGGCATTTTTATGCACCAATAGTGAATTTACAGATAGAGAGACTACAAAAGCAATCCCATTTACCATCGCACCAAACAAATTAAGATACCCAGGAATAAACTTAACTAAGGAGGTAGAAGACCTATATGCAGAAAACTGCAGGACACTGAAAAAGGAGATAGAGGAAGACGTAAACAGTTGGAAGAACATAACCATGCTCATGGGTTGGAAGAATCAACATCATTAAAATATCCGTAGTATACAAAGCAAACTATAGATTCAATACACTCCCCATTATAATACCAATAGTATATTTCATAGTCTTAGAAAGAACTCTCCAAAAATTCATCTGGAAAAAAAAGGACCCTGAATAGCTACAGCGATCTCAAGAAAGCATAAAGTAGATGGTATCTCAATACCAGATTTCAAGCTGTATTAAAAAGCCAATGTTCGCAAATCAGTCTGGTAGTTGCCTAAGAACAGAAATACAAATCAATAGAATAGAATAGAGAAACCAGATAGCGAATCAAACCATTATGATCAATTAATATTTGACAAAAGAGGCAGGAACATACAAAGGAGTCAAGACAGTCTCTTCAATAAATGGTGTTGGGAAAATTGGACAGATACATGCAAAAAAATGAAACTAGACCACTAACTTACACAATACACAAAAATAGGCTCAAAATGGATACAGGACTTAAACATAAGATGGGAAACCATAAAAATACTAGAGGAATCCATAGACAGCAAAATCTTAGACATTTACCAAAGGAACTTCTTCACTGATACTGCTCCTGAGGCAATGGAGGCTAAAGAGGAAATAAACAAATGGGACTACATCAAAATACAAAGCTTTTTCACAGCAAAAGAAGTCATCAACAAAACATCAAGAAAGCCCACTGTATGGGAGAACATATTTGCAAATGTTATCACTGATAAAGGTGTAATCTCCAATATCTACAGGCAACTTATACAACTTAATAAAAGAAAGACAAATGAACCATTAAAAAAAATTGGGCAATGGACCTAAATAGAATATTTTTGAAAGAAGACAGAAGGAAGGCCAAGAGACACATGAAAACATGTTCAAAGTCACTAATTATCTGAGAGATGCAAACCAAAAGACAATGCGATACCATCTCACACCAGTCAGAATGGCAATCATCAACAAATTAACAAAGGACAAGTGTTGACGAGGATGTGGATAAAAAAGAAACCCTCCTGTACTGCTGGTGGGAATATGGACTGGAACTCCCGTTCGACCCAGTAATCCCACTCCTAGGAATATATCCCAAGAAACAAGAAACACCAATCAGAAAGGATATGTGCACCCCTATGTTCATAGCATACAATTTATAATAGCTAAGATTTGGAAACAGCCTAGGTGCCCATCAGCAGATGACTAGATCAGAAAACTATGGTACATCTATACCATGGAATACTATGCTGCCATAAAAAGAAGGAATTCTTGCAGCCACCTGAATGGAACTGGAGAGCCTTATACTAAGTGAAAGAAGCCAGTCAATGAAAGTAAATACCACATTTGTAGATAATATTGAACATTATAAACTGATGAACAAACATATAGATAGAGAGGCAATAAAGCATCAAACTGTCAAATTACAATGGGAAGGTTAGGGGGGGTAGATAAAAGATCAACTGAAGTACTTGTATGCATGCATATAAGCATAATTGATCCAAATTATTGTTTCTTAGCAGTCCTTTTGTTTACTGAGCAAATACTCCACTATTTCCTTTCTCTCACATTTAGAATACTCAACTTATTGTCAAAGTAGGTAAAGTGAAAGTCCAGCCAGGCACTGAATTCATATTGAAGGCCAAGATCTAAGTGTGCCATATGGTGTTCTCTATAATCTCATACCAGTTGAACTTCTTATATACAAAAAAAATTCAATTCTCCCCACTCCAATTAATAAAAACAGAAAAATAGAGATAGATAATGTGAGAAAGGAGAGAGAGAGAGAGAGAATGGGAAATAGCAATTACTCTTGCAATTGTGAGAGGCTCTCACCTTGGGAATAGGATGTTTTTTGATTAGGCATTGATTTTGCTCCCTGGAAGAACTATCCTTCCCAAGATTAACTGTGGCCACTTTCAGGTTCTTCCTTTTTCCTTACAGCCACATAGTATAGAATATTTATCTTCCTCAGATGGCATAGCAAGGGGAGAAAAATACTAAAGAATAATGAGTAAACTTTATACTACCCCAACAGAAAAGTGAGTTATTATAATTCCAATTCATATCTTATCACTCAAAAGAGTCACAGGTTCTCACCTAAGGGAAACATTGATGACAAATAAAATATTTTCAGAGCATTGATAATAAAAATATTTAAAATTTACAAATCAATAGAGTATTGCATGTCATTTCAATGTCATCTTTATGCATTCTTCTTAACACACCTATGTGAGGATTGTTTAATTTCTAGAATTTTTCTGTTTGAGTCTTATTATCTGTTTGATTAGAGGCAAGACTGTTTTAATATACATTAACTGGGAGAAATAATTGACAGATGTTATATGTTCTATGAGTCCTGTGTTGTTTTTAACTTTTTTGTTGTAATACTTTGATAGCATTTACCATTTCATTTGATATTTAACCTGGTTAGAGAGTTCCCTCCTAACACTATAAATGTTTTATTTCTCTATCTAAAACTTTGCCACCTGACATATCAGAATTTTATTTATTAAATGGTCATAATATAATTGTCTTTATGTAGTAAATGAACTATATGAGTAATTACTCTGTTTTCTAAAATCGTGCATCCCTAAGTTAAAAGAGTATTTGCCACATAGTGTTTCCAATATTCATGGGATAATTTAAGGAAATCATTTTGTAACTCAAAAAAACAAGTCTCTCAAACCTTTGCTTTATTATCTTTGGGTACAATACAGCAACTAGTAACAGGGGTTCTAAATTTAATTAATATATTTAATATCTTGAAAATTAAATTTATTTATTAAAGTAAAGAAAATAACAACAGAGTTACCCATGTCCAGTGGGTTAGGCAAACCAGTATTCTAAAATAATATCTCATGCCAGAACCGGTTTGGCTCAGTGGATAGAGTGTCGGCCTGCGGACTGAAGGTCCCAAGTTTGATTCGGGTTAAGGGCATGTATCCTGGTTGTGGTCACGTTCCCCAGTAGAGGGCGTACAGGAGGAGGCTGATCGATGTCTCTCTCTCATCGATGTTTCTAACTCTCTATCCCTCTCCCTTCCTCTCTGTAAAAAAAATCAATAAAATATATTTAAAAATAAATAAATAAAATAAAATGTCATAATGTCATATACAAATTTTCTAGAAATGCTCTAAAGTTCATTAATGTACTGTCTAAGCATTGACTTAACTAGTTGGTGGTTCTTTTAAGCTTAATATGCATTTTCTCATATTCAAATATTAGTTTTTATTAATATGATACTTATGCTCTTAAGATTTATGTATTTCATTCAAGTTTATCCAGCTTTTTAACTGAGAAAAGACTATATAAAATTGATTGTAAAGGTAAAAAGTTCTTTAGAGTTGTCCTTGACATTAGGTACTAATTTCTAGCATTTTATCAACTCTATATCATGAATTCTATAAAACAATGTTTTACTTGCACGAATAGGCATCAAACAACTCATTTCTCTAAGCTGCCTTGAATTCTCCTCTTGCCACAATAAATCTTTGTGTTCTGCAGGGACTCATTTCTCTCTTGCTCTTCCTTATTTATGTCAATATGCTTTCAAATTCATGCCAACCTGTTCAGAGGCTTATTTTGAGGATGACACATTTCTTATTTTGCTGAGAGAGTGTAAGAAGGATTAATATAGTCCTGCATTCAAGATTAATGTAGTTGCATACCAAAACCTGGCTAGTGGTGTGACTCAGCTTTTCAGCAACTACTTATCATGAAATTTGGACACCATAATATTCACATAAATATTTCTTAGCAATATAACATCCAGGGGAGCTCATGAATTTAAAATTTACTCAGCTTTTTCTTTAAAGAACTTATATTTTGTATTTATCTCTCTGACTTTCCTAATAATATATTTCATAGTTGACAGAAAACCCACCATTCTGCTCTATTTAGCATACTGACTTTCACTTTTACCTATGAAAAGTAAGATACCTGTTTAAGATACTGTAAATAGTACAGTATACAGTGATTTTTTCATGGGTAAAGTGAAATGTATTGGAAAGTTTTCAACTATTCAAACACATATGAACCTGGCTATTTTTCTTTTCAACAGAGATATTTGAGAGATACTCACTAAAAATATCTTGGAATAAGTGACTACTAAATTGAATTGAATTTATTCACATGGATATATATCAATTTAGTTCAACAAATAGTCATTCAATTTTATACTTTTATAGCATTTTTATATGTGAACATTTCACATATTACATGGGGTAAAAGTTTTAGTACCTTTATATAACACACACTATTGGTCATAATGTAAAGTTCACCTACCTTTTCACCTTGCTCTCCTACCAGTGATCTCATCTTCATACCTGTATCTTACTGTATTACTCTTTAGAGTTCCCTAAATATTCTGTGATATCATGTAAATGATTTTACATAATACTGCCCTCCAAATAGCAAGTTCTTCCTCCATCTCTTTTAATCCATCTGATTCTTGTACGCATGCATTCCTCCATGTGCTCCCTCTATATTTGCTGGTCAGAACCCTGAATTTATATTATCCTTTCTCAATTTTTTTTACTGATTGCCTGGACTTACTGTAGTTAATTGTTTTTCCTCTGTGTTCAATAATCATCTTCTACATATCTTCATAATGGGACTTGTCCTATTCCATTATAATTTGTTTACTTAACTCCCCACCCCAAGAAGATCCTGCCATCCTTGCAAATATTACTATATGTAATTCACTTCTTTAGTCAATACTTTGTGGATTCATGTTTTCTCTTTGAAGTTTTTGTTAAGTTAATGACAAAGAATAGGAGAATATGTAGACTATTTATCATCCTATTGGTTAAAAAAAAAAGGTTGCCTAAACTCAGTAAAGATACAATAACCATGGAAATCTGGTGCCATCATTTAAACTTTTTAAGACGTTTTGATGGAGGAAGATGTCAATGAAAAAGCAGGGATGAAAGGATATAATGGGAGAAAGGACATGATGTTAGTTTTGTGCTTGAGCCAGCTTCTTTACATATTTAGTTAGGTACTATTTAGTTAAGTTTAGTTAAGTACCTGGTTTGTATAGGGGCCTTTCCCTCATTAGCAAAAGAAATTGATTGACAATAAAATTCAAAGTTACAATCTATATTTTCTTTTGCTTTCTCATGTATTCTAGAGTTTATTAAATTGTCTGTAGATCATTAATTGGTAATTGAGAATTAGGTAACATTAATAAATTCTAGCCACAGTTTAAGCATTTTAAGATATTTGCAAAAAGTTTTAGTCCATAAACTGAAAAAAAAAATGTTTTAAATGACAAACTTTGTTCCTAACTTTTTTTGTTGCTGTTAAGAAACATTTATTATACTTTGAGGAGAAAACAAGTCCCAGGGAAAACAATTCTACTTTTAAAAGAAAATTTCTTTTTACCTTTCTTTTTAGACTTTTTTAGGCAGGGCTCCGTCAGCATCTGAGTGGTAACATAGAACATAGAACATTTCTAAAAGATCTCATATCAATACCCCAACTCTTTCAGGAACGGTGGGAGAGGCTAGTTCTCTGTACAGTCTCTCCTCCTGCCCCCTGCCACCCCCTACTCCCCGCCCCGTGTGCCTAGTTACAATAGAGTAGTTTCCTATGGCTGCTAAAACAAAGTATTACAGTATAATTTTATGATTACAGTTCTGGAGGTCATAAACTCAAAATGGGTCTCACTGAACTAAATCAAGTGTTGGCATGTTGCATTCCTTTTGGGAGCAGCAGTGGAGCGTTTGTTTCCTAGCCTTTTCAGATTCATAGTGACCTGCATTTCTTGGCTCATGCCTCTTCTTCCATCTTCAAATCAGCAGCTTTGCATCTTCCTATCTCCCTGGATACCAACTCTCCTTATAGGACCTTGTTCATGCAATTGCAAAGGGTAAGATGTCCTTCTTTTTATGGCTGAGTAGTATTCTGTTGTGTAAATGTGTCACAGCTCTTTTATCTACTCATCTATTGCTGAACACTTGGGCTGCTTCCAAATATTGGCTACTGTAAATAATGTTGCAGTAAACATAGGAGTAATTATATTCTTTTATTTTTTTAAATATATTTTATTGATTTTTTACAGGTAGAAAGGTAAAGGGTTAGAGAGTTAGAAACATGAGAGAGAAACATGTGATAGAAACATTGATCAGCTGCCTCCTGCCTCCTGCACACCTCCTACTGGGGATGTGCTCGCAACCAAGGTACATGCTCTTGACTGGAATCAGACCTGGGACCCTTCAGTCTATAGGCCAACACTATATCCACTGAGCCATACCAGTTAAGGCAATTATATTCTTTTAATTTAGTGTTTTAGGTTTCTTCAGGTATATTCACAGCAGTTGAATTGCTGGGTCATAAGACACTTCTAGTTTTTGGGTTTTTTTTTTTTTGGAAACTCCATACTGTTTTCCATAGGGCTGCATCAATCAATTATGAGATTATATCTTTCTAGACATTCACACTGTAGAAGTTATGGACATCATAGCATTTAAGACATAATGTATTTATCGCAAGGCTATTTTAATACAAATATAGTCAAATATTTGTAAAAAATATGATTCTCTTTCCACTAATATAGTTTAAGTAAACTTTATGATATGTGAACATTAAACTGACAAGACTGGTTTATTGGGAGTGAAATAATTTTGTCCCTTCTGTGAAGTACATGAATTGGGACTATGAAGACAGACTACCAATGAATGATAACTAGTATGATTATAACATTCCCCCCATTTGACAGATTTCATCCTGAGCATTACTTTCAGTCTATAAAGATAGACCTCCTTAGAGAATTTACCTAAGAACACTTGTAACTGTAGCCCTGGCTGGTGTGACTCAGTTAGTTAAAGCTTGTCCCATGCATAAAGGGATTACTGGTTAGATTCTCTATCAGGGTACATAGCCAGGTTTCAAACTCAATCCCCTGTAGGGAGCATGCAGGAGGCATGCAGGATAAGATGTTAAGCTCTCTCATTCATGTTTCTCTCTGTCTTTCTCTCCCTATCCCTTCTTCTCTCTCTAAAAATTAATTTAAAATATTTTAAAAACACATACTCACAACTGTAAATTCTATTCTACTTGGAAAGTACATCTTCTACCAGCCTCTTGGCAGTTTTCAACTAAGAGATGTCTTTATCAAGGACTTGGGTGTCATGTCTTTTTATTTATTTTTTTTATTTTTGGTGTTGACATTATTGCAGTTGTCTACATTTCCCCTTCCTTTGCCCACCTCCACGCAGATCTGCCTCCATCTCTGTTGTCCTTCACCAAACTATTATCCATGTCCATAGGCTATACATATACACTATGTTCTTTTGCTAATCCCTTCACCTTCTTTATGCAGGCATCTCTATCTCCCTCCTCCTTGGGTATGACCCATGGTGTTCCATGTGTTTATACTTCCAGTTCCATTTTGTTCATCAGTTTATTTTGTTCACTAGATTCCACATATTATTGAGATAAGATGGCATTTGTCTTTTTCTGAATGGTTTATTTCACTTAGCATAATACTTTCCAGATCCATCCATGCTGTTGCAAAGGATAAGAGTTACTTCTTTTTTACAGCCATGTAATATTCCATTGTGTAAATGTACCAAAGCTTTTTTATCCATTGATTTGCTGATGGGCACTTAGGCTGTTTTCACATCTTAACTATTGTAATAATGCTGCTATAAACATAGGAATGAGTATATTCTTTCTGATTGGTGTTTCAGGATTTTTAGGATATATTTCCAGAGGTGGATTACTGGGTCAAAGAACAGGTCCATTTTTAATTTTTTGAGGGTACACAATACTGTTTTCCAGTCACTGAACCATTTCTGCATTCCTACCAACAGTGCAAAAGAGTTATATTTTCTGCATGTCCTGGCTAACACTTGTTGTTTGCTGATTTATTGATAGTAGCTATTCTGGCAGGTGTGAGCTGATAGCTATATCTTTGTAATGTAATTATCTAGAAAGATAGGGGCCATATCTTCCATTAAATTTTTGTGAGAGGGTCAGAACCTAACTTCATTAATCACCAATTAACCAAACAGATGGCCTACTAATTTTGAAAACTCTCCCCCACAGCTTATCCCAGCACTTAAAAATTCCCCTGATTTTTTCATAGTGGAATGGAGTTCAATATCTCTGCCTTATTGCAATAGTCTTGAATAGTCTTACTTGCCTGTTTTAACTTGTTTGGTGCAAATTTTCTTTGCCAGTGTTGATATTCAGATGATAGCTGTCTTTTCTATCTTTCAAATACTCTGTTTCCTAGTGAATAAAAATATAAGAATAGTCTTTACTAGTTATCTATTTGAAACACAAGGTACAGCTCTACTAAGCAATCATTTCTAATTTACATAAATTATAAAATTTATTAATTATGTTATTTATGTTAAATCAATTATAAAATAATATTATTTATGTTTTCTTAAAAGAAATATTGTAATCTAATGATCTTCTAACATAATCTAAATAATAGTAGATAGCATCAATGTTAATCATGCTGTAATTTTATAGAATAAATAATATTTAAAAGATTTAAA
Organism: Lasiurus cinereus; assembly: GCA_011751065.1. NCBI lineage: Eukaryota > Metazoa > Chordata > Mammalia > Chiroptera > Vespertilionidae > Lasiurus > Lasiurus cinereus. Next base: position 42,219,638 of record JAAGEH010000012.1, read on the forward strand.
ATGCTAGAAAATTAATTCTCTGTCCAACATACATCAATTCATATGGGAGGAAAGTGCTTAACAATTTTAAAATCTACTATATATAGTTCAGGTACTATTTTACATTAACTCATACATCTTCTCAATTATACTTGTTATATAATTTGACATCAAAATATTTTATAAATATTACCTTATATAAATACAGATGTTAGTTTGTGCTATAGTAACAGCAACAAAAACCCTTATTTCACTTCTTTATCACATTAAATTATTATTTCTTCTTCTCATAAAGTCCATTAGAGGTCTCTTCTCCAAGCAGCTGTAATACTTATTGCCGATTCAGGATCACTGTTGGAAGAAAAGAGTAGAGAACTGTCCACCAGCTACTAAGTGCTCTAAGATGAAGGAATGGGTATTTTACCACTTATTCTTATAGGTCAACTAAATAACATGGACATATCTACGTTTCATGATATGAGCAAATTAAATCCCTGCATATTATCAGAAGTGGTAGGCAGCAATAATATCTGATCATCTATTTTCATATTTAAAGTTCTTGCTTAAACTTAACTATTTTATTTTTTAATATAGAAGTTCAACAAAAAATGGTATCAACATGTATATGATTTTAAATTATAACACAAATTTAATCTGACTTCCTAATCTTTTTTTAAGATGCTGGAGATAACCATCTCATTTTTATTATAATGGTTTAGAAGTTATATTGCTTTAGTTTGCTTGATTTGAAAGTAAACATTAAATTGAAGCATTAAATAAAAACTAGCATAATGGCTCTTGAATTCAGAAGGCAAATTTCATAACTGTGTTAATATCTTTCCATATATTTAGTTATTTTAATGTTTCATTGACTGGCTCTTACTATAATGAAATCCCTGGCTTTTGGTAATCTGATTACTTGTAATATTGTTTATTATATATCTTTGTCCATTTTCAATATTTTCATTCAGTGTTGTCTGAAAAGAACCTGTTGTGCACTATAGATTTCATGTTATCTTCCCCCATTTTTTCCTATCTATATTAGCCATTTTTTTTGTTATACAAGTTTCTATCATCTCAGTGCTATATTAATCCCAAAAAGAAAATTACATTTTTTCCCATCATATTTTCATTTTAACTTCTAATGCGAAAATAGCCTGGAATGATTTCAATATTTATCCAACAGAAATGATTCCTGAGTATCAAGACCCTGAAAAATTCTGACAAGTATTCAGTCTCAAATATTTGCCAATATTTACATATTGTTTCCCAAAAAAAACATAGTAAGTTTCTCTTTTGCAAGTAAATACTCACTCACAGAGTCAATTCCAAGAAGAAATAGAGGACATTAAGACTGCAATTCTCCATGCTACTTTTTAGTCATTTGTAATAAGACTTTTCTTTATGTCAAATTTTGAAGATTGGAATGAACTAAAGAAATTATAACTACATAAGAAATACTAAGTTATTTATACATAGGTAAAGTAATTTTATTGCAGTTCTAATTATCTATATTAACCATGCTAACATGCTTTTATTTTAAGAAGATGTTTTTATTGATTTTAGTCCATATGTGGAGACCCATATGGCAATAAGCCGCATGGATGCAGGGGAGCATATACCCTGCCTCAGGAGAGCCAGGAACCCAATGAGTTAGAGAGGGAAGAGAGTGTGCTTCTTTGTCTAGGGGTAGATATATGTCTTGCTAGCTCCTGATTAGTTATTTCAAAGAATTCTATCTTAGTAACATCTATACATTTTAAACTTATATCTCTTACACACACCCTTCTTTCCCAGCCCAGCCGGGTTGTTTTAGTAATTCCCGCCTAGCTGGGTCCAGTTTTAGGTCATATTTTTCTGTCTCTATGGTTTCTCTCAAAACAGTGCCTGGTCAGTTGGTCAGTCAGCAAGCTGCATTCTGCCTAAATCTGCAGCACTCTACTTACCACCCCCGCCCCCTGTCTGTCCTGTGATCCCATTCCTGATTACCTAGCCTTCTTCTATCTTCTTAATAACATTATGAGTAGGATTCACAACCTCAAAAATTGATGACTACAAGAGTCACAGTCCATGGCTATTCTGAAACATGGAGACCATACGACAAGTCTTGGTTTTGAGGATTATTTACCATGGCTAACCTCTTTTTTTTTCTTTAAGTAGTTAATTCTACTTCACTATAACATATGCTAATATAGAATTGAGCTGAATTAATTTTCTTTTCAAGAAATTCATAAACATTATGGGAATCCTGAGACCACAAGAGGAGAGGATTAGTATAGACAGTGAAAAGATGGTATGTTCTGCTATTATTGGAAGCAGGTGACTCAAACACTGCACTCTAGAGCAACTTTGTGTCATGATATTTGCATCTTGACTTTTTAAAGAATATGTTTTTTTATTGAATTCAGAAAGGAAGAAAGAGAGAGATAGAAACATCAATGATGAGAAAGAATCATTAATTGTCTGCCTCCTGCATGTTCCCTACTGGGGATGGAGCCTGCAACCCAGCATGTGTCCCTGACTAGAATAGAACCTGGGACCCTTCAGTCAGCAGGCTGATGCTCTATCCCCTGAGCCAAACCAGCTAGGGCTGCACCTTGACCTTTTAAGGTAAACTCTTTAGCTCCATATTTGAAGGCTTAGTATAACAGAGCTAACTTTTGAAATAGGAACTTTAGGAGAAAATAGGCGGGTTTAGGGGATTTTTAGAATTTGGGTCTGTGGTAAAAAACATAGGACTATAGATGGGGAGAAGATACATTTCCATAACACAAGGAAGACAGGTGCAGGGAGCAGCAATAGTTGCATTTATATAGGACAAGGGAGCTGGAAGTAGCCAAAAAGTCTATATTTACAAAATAAAGAAGACAGAAGAAAGCCCAAAAGGAAAAAAACAATGAGGAAGGAGGGCATTACAAGTCCCAGGTGGTATTTGACCTTTGAGTTCCGGAGTCACTAAAGAAATCCATTCAAAAAGGAATATTAGGACACAAGAACTGCAGCCTTTATAAACCATGGAATCAGGAAGTCAGTGAGACCCTTTCCCCCTCCCCATGTGGGAGTCTGTGCTTGTTCCTCAATAAATCTCCACCTTTGCTATACTACCCTCTGTACATGAATTCATTCTTTGACTCCAGCAGACAAAGAATCTGGGTTCCAGCCCAAAAATTCTGCTTTACTTTGTACTTCTGATATGAGAAAATTGGACTGGAATACATAATGTTCCTCTGGGTAAGATGATTCCTGGACTCTAGTCTGGTGGAGTTGAAAAATGAAAACATGGATGAAAGGTGGTATAGTAAAAGGTGGAAACTTATTGAGAAACAAGCACAGAATCCCATGTGGGAAGGAGGAAAGAAAGAGTCTTGCCAAGTCCTTTTTCCTATAATTAATAAAGGCTGCAGATCTTTGTGCCATGATATCTCCAATGATTAGTCACTATCCTTTTAGATTTGTTACTGTGGCAACTCCAGACCTCTAACCTCTCCTGAGATAGTGAGGCTTTCCTCTTCTTCTCCCTTATTGTCTTCTCATTCCCTTTGCACTTTCTTCTTCCCTCTCTAAATGAGGGACTTCTTTCCCTTAATTTGTAAATGTATACCTTCTGTGGTTTCCAGCTCTCTTATTCTGTGGAAATGAACCTTTTTGTAGTTATCAGCTTCCTTATTCCAGTGGTCAGCAAACTATGGCTTGTGGGCCCCATGCGGCCCTTTGGTCCCTTGAGTGTGGCTCTTCCACAAAATTATCACTGCCTGGTAGAGTCTATTTTGAAGAAGTGGCATTAGAAGAAGTTTAGGTTTAAAAACTGGCTCTCAGAAGAAATTTCAATCATTGTACTGTTGATATTTGGCTCTGAGGACTAATGAGTTTGCTGACAATGCCTTATTCTATGGAAATATGCCTTCTGCAGCTCTGAGGCCTGCACTTATTTCATGGACTCCTTCATTTCTAAATTGTCCTAAACTTACCTATTTTATGCCTAAAAACTCCTTTCACCTCTAATACTGCCTTTAGTAAATTTTATTGATGATAAACTGTCATTGCTGAATAATAATTCTATATAAATTTGCTTTAAAATCTTACCTTCATATTAGACTATGTTTTAAAAATGGAGATAGTGTACTGGCTAGTTGGCTTAGTTCAAGAGTAGTCTCATGCATTACACTTGATTCCTGGTCAGGGCACATACCTAGGTTGCATGTTCCATCCCTAATAGGCAAACAATTTCTTTCACATTGGTGTTTCTCTCTGTTTCCCTTCTTCTTTCTATTTTTCTCTCACTTCTTCTCTTTGAAAATCAATAAAAACATATCCTCAGGAGAGGTTTATTAAAAAACTTAAAAAGGGTGTACATTTTTTAGGGGCAGAAATAAAATATTGGGGATTAGCTATAATTAGAAGAAATATTAATCAAGCTCTATTAACCACAATTATTTTATTCTGATTAAAGAAAGCACATTTTAACCTGGTTGGAAGTTGTATGCCCCTGGGACCTAAGAGCTAACTTGGAAATGCAGCCTCATAATTCTCTATTATCATGGAAAGATTAGCAACCTTTTTGGGAAAAGGAAATAATGGAGTTCTGAGTCCGACTCCTCAACCCTTTGCATACCCTCAATGCACATTGCCTATAAGTTGTAACCATTATACCCATTCTTTTCTTTTTCCTTTTGCCTGCTTCCCCATGCAATCCTGTATCCCATATAAGCAGCTAATTTATGGGGGTGGGGGTGTAGAACAGATTTTTGTGGTGAACTGCTGATCTCCCATACTGCCAGCATTATTAGAATAAAAACTCATATATGATTCAACCCTATGTCTGCTTAATTGGCTCAAATAGTGACAGGAAGCCCTTAACTATTGGTTGTCTGGTTTAATACTGAGAGAGTTAATATAAATGTTTAAGACATAAATGATTCATAGTTGTGCAAATGAGTAGCAAAATATCATTTGGTTGTATTAACTATTTGATCAGGACACCAAACTTTTCATCTTTAAAAGGAATAAGAACATATGAAGGGTCGCAGTGGATTCTATGCCTGACTCATAATTAAATCAGAGGCCTGGTGCATGAAATTCATGCATGGAAATGGGGGGTTCCCTCAGCCCCAACTGCACCTTCTCCAATCTGGGAGCTCTCAGGGGATGTCCTACTGACAGCTTAGACCCACTCCCAGCTTTAGTATGGCTTCCCTCCGTAGGAGGCAACCTGGCTGATCAGGTGAAGGCACCACTCCCATCACCTCATTGCTGCTGCCACTGCCAGCTGCCATAGCTGCCAAGATGTTTTCATCAACATGGTCTCCAGTCCCTTTACCACAAAAAAATAACAACTTTATTTAGGCATTTTCAAGATGTCTCATAGGATATGATTTTCCTTCCTTCTTTTCTTTCTTTCTTTCTTTCTTTCTTTCTTTCTTTCTTTCTTTCTTTCCTTTTCACCAGATAATATTTTTCCATTGATTTTTAGAGAGCATGGAAGAGAGAGAAAAAGACAGAGAGAAACAATAATGTGAGAAGAAGACTTCAATTAATTGTCTCCTGCATGAGCCCTGACCTGGGCCCTGGCCAGAAAGGAACCTGCAACCTAGATACATGTCCCTGAACATAATAAAACCCAGACCCTGCAGTTGGCAGGCCAAGGCTCTATCCACTGAGCCAAACTGGCTAGGGCAGGATATGATATTTCTTAGCCCCTTCAAGAGCATACCTTCATTTTTTCCTCCAGGAGTGAGGTAGAAAAACCCTAGATCACCTTCTTGGATTCTTATTACTGCAGTTACCAAGAATGCTGTGAGTGGCATATGGGGAGATTAGCCAATGAGTGGTCAGAAAAGGTGCAGCTTATGCACAGAGGAAGAACTGATGGTGAACAGAGGCTGACAGGCCCTGTTCCCTATGGGCCCACAATGGCTGGCAGACCCTGTCCTCTGCAGGTCTGTACCATCCATGGCTTGCCTCACAGTCCCCTCCCACCCACTTGTGTGCACAGCCTCTTCCTGAATGGTCATAATGTTACAGTGTCCCAGACAATTTGCATATTACCTCTGTCTACGTGTGTGTGTGTGTGTGTGTGTGTGTGTGTGTGTGTTCCCTGCAGAAGTAAATTAAACCTTCTGGGCCTACAATTCAGTATTGGGGGAATTGGTTCTGTAGGTTACCTTTATTCCTTAAGATTCTGTGGGATAGTTTTTCACCTGCTAGATTGATAAAGATACTAAATAATTATGTTTAGCATAAAAGGCAATGTAATATACATATTAATTTCTTGGCTCTGCCATATTTTAGGGACATGAGAATGACCTATTTATTCCTTCTGTCATTCCTATTCTATGAATATCCAGTCAGCTATAATACACAAAAGGTTGAGTTAGTATTTAAATAATGTATATTATCCTAGACAATGATAAGTAAATTTAAACAACAACAACAGAAATAACAATAGACCCTGTGGAAATACAAAGGATTGTTAAAAAATACTATGAAAAACTCTATTCCAATAAACAACAACAACAACAACAGCAACAAAAAGAAGTCCTTTTTAGGTTAAAAATTATTCAAGTGTCTACATAACCTATCCCAAATACTTCACTTTATTTGAGCAAGAAAATTAATATATGTTTGCCTTGCGGGGGGCGGGGAAGAGAAAGAAAGAAAAAGTGGCTATTTGTAAAATATATATATCCTTATTTTCTTTCTTTCTTTTGGGATACTAAAGTAGTTAAAAGCTCCTAAGTCAGAGCAATTCTGAATGAGTAATTGCCTGCAAACTGCTATAGTCAAAAGGTAATACAGTGGTACCTCGAGATATGAGTTTTATTTGTTCCATAACATTGCTCCTATATCAAGTTGCTCATATCACAAAGCAAATTTCCCCATTGAAATCAATTGAAATGCCATTAATCCGTTCCAGCCCCCAAAATGCCACCCCAGTTGTTCTTGTTACGTGTTTTTGATTAAGAAAAATGTATTTATAAATGACAAATATTGTATAAAATCATAATAAAAGAGAATGTAAAGGAATAAACTGGTCTTATAAAGTGTATTTACCTACTCGTTACACTCTTAATGCTACAATTTATTCCTAAACTGAATGTAACTTAACTAATCTTCACTGAACTTAATTGCTACTGGTCTTTGCATTTTTGGCCGATTTAAAAAAAAAACGTGTCCAACGAGGTTTGCCTCTTCCTCCCTTTCAGAATGTTTCTGAAATGGGTGAGGCAAGTTTCATTGAACAGCTTCGATGCAAGACCAGTAGCAACTTTTTCGGGGTGTTTCTTTTCCATGAAGTGTGACACCCTCTCCCACATTCCTAAGATCTCCTTTATCTCACTTGTAGAGATCTCCTCCACCTCTGGCTCCTCCTCGAACCCAATTTCTTGGAGAACCTCTGCATGTTGCTGAGCCTGCAACTCTTGTAAATCCTCCGTGGTGAGTTCCAGAGAGTGCTCCTCGTGGAGCTCATTCAAGTCTCTCTCATCCACCTCCAGGCCCATGGATTTTCCCAGAGACACTATATCCTCCTGCACTGGCACCTCTGGTTCGAATCCTTCGAAGGTCCTTTCTGCTACACCCTCAGGCCACAGCTTCTTCCATGCAGAGGTCAAACTCCTCCTTGTAACACCCAGCCAGGCCTGATAAATAATTCTGAAGCATATCAAGATGTTAAAGTGGTTCTTCCAGAACTCTCGAAGGGTGAGGTTTGTTTTCTTCATCACCTCAAAGCAGCGCCAGAACAGGTGCTTGATGTACAGCTTTTTAAAATTAGAAATCACTTCCTGATCCATGAGCTGCAGAATAGGAGTGGTGTTGAGAGGTAGGTAGACAACCTTTATACACTTGAACTCTTTGAGGAGTTCATCTTTGAGGTTCGGTGGGTGAGCACGAACATTGTCAAGGACGAGGAGGGCTTGCATGGTTAGGTTGTTTTCCAGTAGATACTATTTCTTAAAAGAAGGGCCAAAAACCAGGTTTACTCACTCCACAAAGACCTGCCTGGTGACCCATGCCTTCAGGTTTGCCCTCCACATAACTTGTAGTTTATCTTTTAAAATCTTATGTGACTTAAAGACTGGGGTTTTCCGAATGGTATAAGAGCAGAGGCTTGATCTTGCAGTTGCCACTCACATTGGTGCATGGTGCGTATCGCCTTCTCCTCTGCCTTTATATAAGTCCTATTTGGCATCTTCTTCCAGAAAAGCCCTGTCTCGTCACTGTTGAAGACTTGCTGGGTGATAAATCCTTTGGCTTCTATCAGTTCTGAAAAAGTTTTGAGGTAATCCTTAGCTGCCTTCACATCCGAACTTGCTGCCTCAACATGCCTGATGAAGGAGTGAATGCCGGACCTTTTCCTGAACTTATCAAACCAGCCTCTACTGGCTTTAAATGAGGCTTTTGATGCTTTGTCTGTGGAAGTGTGTGGGGTCTACTCCAGCAAATCACCGTAAATTGCTCAAGCCTTCTGGCATATGATGCTCTGTGTTAATGTATCTCCTTTAAGCTGCTTCTCCATCACCCACACCATCAGTAGATTCTCCATCTTTTGATGGAGAGAGCTACGGAGCTTAGAAATTATTGTAATGCCCTTAGCTGGCGTTATACCCTTTATCGACTCCTTCTGTTTAAGCACAGTGCATATTGTTGAAGTACTACACCCGTACTGCCTCGCCAAGTCAGCCACTCGCACACCTTGCTCATATTTTTCTATGATTTCACACTTTAATTCAATAGACATCATCCTCTTCTGAGCACTGACCTTTCCACTTGCTTTCTTCAGAACCATGGTTATAAAAAGAAATGTGATAAAGTATGTAAATGCACAAAAGATGCTTCAACAACGAGGTAAACAAGCACACTGACTGAGGTGTGGGAAACTATGAGACGCTCGAGTCGCGGTAAACTGGTAGGTCGTGTGAAGCTGGCCAATCCGCGTGATTACTCTTATCTCAAATGTTGCTCGTATTTCAAAGCAAAAAATTGCTCACTCGATGGCTCGTTTCTCAAAAATCTGGTATGTTAGGTCACTGGTATCTCAAGGTACCACTATATTATACTTTATTTAATTATCTTAAAGCCTCTAAGAGTATTAACTAACACTACTTCTAAATATCTTTTTCTTCTTTTTATCATATTCTTATTGCATCTTCAATATCTCTGAGCATTGTACCATTGAAATTAGTTTTTATAAGTAAAATAGGCGGGTTTAGGAAATTTTAGGAATTAAGGGTCCATTGAAAAAGCACAGAGCTACAGAGCTGCAAAGGTACATTTCCATTAGATAAGGGAGCTGAGATTAACAGAAGATACATTTCCATATGATAAGGGATCTGGGAGCAGCAGAAAGGTATACCTTTACAGAATAAAGGGAAGGAAGCCCCTCATTCACAGAGGGAAGAAGAAAGCCCAGAGGATTAGGGAAACAATGAGGGAGAAGAAGGAGGGAATCTAACTTACTTCACCTGAGGTTAGAGGTCTGGAGTTGCTATCCTAATCAATCTAAGGGGGACAGTGACCAATCAGAGGGGATATCAAGGCACAAAGATCTGCAGTCTTTATAAACCGAAGAAAAAGGGACTCAGTAGGACTATTTCCCCCTCCCTATGTGGGCGTCCGTGCTTGTTTCTCAGTAAATTTCCAACTTTTACTATATTATCTTTCATCCGTGGTTTCATTCTTTGACTCCACCAAAGAACCCAGGAACCATCCTGCCCAGAGGAATGCTACACGTTCCTGGCCAGTTTTTCCACCACACATTCCAGTCAATTTTCTTGTATCACCATGATCTCTTCTGTTCTTCCACTGCTGCCCATTTTTTTAAGTGAAATTGCCCTCTCCTCTGTTTTCATTCTTTTTTTTTAAATATATTTTTTATTGATTTTTTACAGAGAGGAAGGGAGAGAGATAGAAAGTCAGAAACATCGATGAGAGAGACGTCGATCAGCCGCCTCCTGCATGCCCCACATGGGAGATGTGCCCACAAGCAAGGTACATGCCCCCGACCGGAATCGAACCTGGGACCTTTCAGTCCGCAAGTCGACAATCTATCCACTGAGCCAAACCGGTCTCAGCTGTTTTCATTCTTGATTCTCTTTGGGTGACATCATCCAATCACCCTATGATTAAATTATATTGAGATCCAGATTGTTATCCCAAATGCAATCTCCATATAGGATTAACCCCTCCTATTTACTTACATGCTCTATTAGGGGTCTCAAATTAAAACTAAATATATTTTTCTCTCACTTAGTGTTTTCTTTACCTATAATTTCAGTTGTACTAATAGAGTGATCATCCCACTCTCACATATGCTAGGAAAACGCACAGCCTCTTTGATTCTCCATTACCTCACTGCTATTTCCCATCATCAAATCCCATCTAATCAACCTCAGTAAGTGCTTCAGAATGGCCTAATCTTTAATTATTAGTTTAATTCTTATTTATTATCTTCCTAAGCCCTCATCATCTCCTGTTTATAGTCTTGTTGTGGTCATGTTTCTTAACATTTTTCTTAGTAATTGTTCTTAGCAAGTTTATTCTCATATAGTCATAGCATGGTTCATAACTTATAATAATTCCCCCTAAATTAACACCCTCTAAAATTGAAAACAGCAATATTTATAACCTAAACCTCTCTATCATGAATTCTTGCCTTACCATTATGCTCACTTCAATTTGCCATTCACAGAATTACCTTACACAGGGAATTTCTCACTGTCTCCAAAAATTCAGCTGATACTTCATGAGTTTTACCCCCTATTGCAAAGCCTTACCCAGCTCCAGTATCTCTTCTAGATAATACATCCTGGGACTCTACCAGAAACATTAAGAAGGTATTGGAAAATATACCTATTCTCTCTGGATAAGACATGAATATGAACCCAAGGCAAGATCAGAGTCAAGAGAATAATTTGTATTTGTATTCATATATAAAGCTCTCTCTATTCACCTGCAGTCATTATCTCTAATGGTTTAAATTGAACTTCTACTATGGAACTGAAAATAAAAAGGATTCAAGTAGAGGCAGATCTTCATAAATATATATACTGGATTTATCAGAGATGACATGGGATGCAATTAAATGGAGAATTTTCTATTCTAAGTTGCCTGATAGCATGCATTACTATACTCCATTGAACTTGAAAAGATCATGTAAGGTGCATGAATTTTTATAATTAATGTATCTATTATCCATATCCTAGTTTGAAATGAAAAAATAAAAATAATTCATCTTGAAAGTATATTAATTTTTAAAAAAATTATATTTTATTGATTTTTTACAGAGAGAAAGGGAGAAGGATAGAGAGTTAGAAATATAGATGAGAGGTAAACATCAATCAGCTGCCTCCTGATTGGGGATGTGCTCGCAACCAAGGTACATGACACTGACTGGAGTTGAACCTGGGACCCTTCAGTCTGCAAGCTGATGCTCTATCCACTTAGCCAAACCAGTTATGGTGAAAGTATATTTTTTTTGTTAAATTATAAAAAAATTAAAATATTAGTTTAATTAATATTAATAATAAACTAATATTCTATATAAATTTCTTACTGATGTTATGAATTAGCAGGTTAAGTTTATTGGTTTCTATTAAGTATTCAATTCAAGGCACTATTCAGGTGAATTGAAATAGTAATGTTACTACTATAATGGTCAGTGATGTCCTATTTAAATTATTCAGAAGGTAAATAAAAATGCCCTCATCCTACCACATATATCTAAGGGGAAACCAGGTTTTCAAATACATACTAGGTCAGTATAAAAAATTAGCTGATAATTTTTACTGAGAATTCTCTTTACTGAGAATTTCTTCATAGGAGCCACAAATAAATTACTATGACAAATATGCTTAATGGTTATTCTGCAGATGTTCCATTATAAAACTCTACTCATACTATTAATCTTCTGAAGCCCATTACCATTCCTATAGACAAGACCATCAACTACACTAATGTTGGTAATTGTCTAATTCCATTAGTCTTGAAAACAGAGGTTAGAAGTAGCTGTAGTTGAAACCAAAACTGAGTGACACTAGCCTTAATGCATGTAAGTTATGCAAAAATCTAAAAAAATGCATAAAGATATCTCTCTGAATGTACACACTGAACTGTTACTAATGCTGACATATCATTCTGTAAACCAATTTCAAAGGAATCCATTTTATAGCTCCTAAGCCAATTAGAGTTTAAAATTATATATGTTCTTCCCTAAAATGTAATGAAATACATTTGACAAACTTTTATTTCCTATCAGTTAATTTAAATATTTAAATGAAAGTCTTTCCTGCCTGAAGTCCATCTATATAAATGCTGCATGCTGCATTTTCCTCTCTCTCTCTCTCTCTCTCTCTCTCTCTCTATATATATATATATATATATATATATATATATATATATATATATATATCTGTATAATTATATATATATAAATATGCATTATATAATTATAAAACATGAATAAGGATTCATGTAGAAAATAAAATAAATTCCAGAAGGTAAAGGAGGTTTCTTCTCTGATTGTTCTTCTATTTGCATAATAAAAAGTAATATAAAATATGAAAATATTCTTATTGATATGGGTATCAGCATTCTGAGAATCTTAAACAAAGAGTTGCAGTTTATCATTTCCATCTTTCTTAGTTTATCACTTCTGGCATTCAAACATTAACCTAGAACCAAGCTCCTGAAAGGAGGCTTTTCTTCACCTGGAAACTCAGAATGATGGACAGATATATTTTCTCAATCCCAATATAATATTCAAAGAACTTGTGTAGGAAATCTATTATAGGAACAAGCGAACCTGTGTGTGTCTGTCATCTGAATGAAAAGACTTACTCTCTGAAGCTGCTGCACATTCTATTAATCTCTCCTGCTTAAAGTCCATCTAAAACATTTGTGATCTAGCATTTGCTTTTGTCCTCATACTCCTTCCATAAAAATCCAGACTTAAACTGTAATTATTTTCATTGGTATTTCTTCCCACCTACTGTTTTTGATTTTTGGTTTTCCTACCTGAAAGACTCTTCCCACTCCTTGGCCCTCTAAAATCCTAGAAATCCTTCAGTTTTAGCCTTGATTCCTTTAGTGATACAAAACAGTTATTTAGCCTATATACTTCTATAGTACTCACAGATTTCATTATCATATATTACACTGCCAAGTACTTGCCAGTTGGTTTTGTTTTATATATATATTTGCTCTCATTTTTATGTCATAAGCTGCATGAATAAGAGACCTTGACAATCTGCTATTTTTTGTCTTATTGGGGCTTATGCAATTCCAGACACAGAGTGACCATCCAAGGTATAGGTGCTAAGTGAAGTAACAGAAGTGCATAAAGGAATATCAACAATGGAAATGATAGTGTTTATATTACATATGCTCATAAGTTGAATTGCATAACACAGAAACATTTTATTTCAATTGATTTACTCAAAAGAAGCATGCCATAATCAATGAGAAAAATCAGGAAAATTTTCCTGGTTACTTTTAATCTTTTATCTGCATTTCTTAAAATTGGACTTTATTATGTTTTGAAGAGTAGCAAAGAAATGAATTTGAAAAAAAAACACATACATAAAAATGTTTTTGTAATATCTCCCGATCCAAACAAGCCTTCTTGAATTTAACTGCATTAATAATTTATTTTGGGGCATGGAGTTATACACCTACTCTAATTTGCATTGTTCATTTGAAGACTCATACTATGATTACGTGTTGTATAATATGGATCATTTTTAAGGGACAAATAATGTGTCTGGGAGGTATAAAAAACAGCAATCAACTCCTGTAAATGTCTTACAGAAACATAAATCTTTCATTCATTTTTTTAAAGATTATTAGAGTCCATATTCCAAGGATGTTAGAGTGTGGATGGGGTATTACTATTCAATCATGGTACAGAATCACACCAAATGACCTCATAAAATTTTAGATTGTTTTCATAGTGTTTGTAATTTAATGTTAAAAATCCTTTTAACACTTTGGCAATACATACCTTTCTATAAAAATTTTAATTCATGAGAATTAGATTTTTAGCCCTTTTCCATTTGTCAACTATTGCCACATTCTGATAAAAATCTCAGGAGAAGCCTCTCAAAACATTGGTGTTAATGATTAAAACATTGATAATGGAGGTAGCTATTTTAAAGTACCTTTTTTTTTTTTACCACATGTTTCTCTAAAACAAATCAACCTCAACCGATCAGAACTGGATTCCTGTGATCCCATTTTAATATTAATGCTTAAAAATAAGGGCTTTAATAGTCTATATAAAAAAATGAGGGTTAACTATCTGTGAAGTTTTATTTTTATCTCAGAAACATTTTCTCCATTCAAGCATACAAACCCCTTCTTTCTTGCAGGTAGACTTTAATGTATTATTAGCCCCAAGAAAAAACTAAAGTTAGAAAAACATTTTTATATGCACCTTCATAAAAATCACTCATGAAATTATTCTCACCCCTTGAGAGATGTATATATAAACTAGCTATCAAAACAGTTGGAATGAAATATTAAAAGGTTCCCTGGGCCCATTTCAGTGCAACTTGGAATACCAGTCCCCTGACGGAGTGCAATCCCTTGCAAATGCAGGATCAAAAGGTCAGCAAAAGCCCAGAGTTAAATAGTTTTTGTTTCATTGCTCCACAGAGACAGCACTCACCTAATTTATGTCTTTCTGCATCTCAAAACCCTTAAACCTATTTTATATGTAACTTTGATCAATGAGATGCAGGGGTGCAAAGTCAGTGTGCTGAAGGAAGTCAGTGTGCTGAACCAAAGCAGTGAACTGGGCCTCCTCGGGAGTGCTTCACCCATTAAATGTTAGGTGATGAGGGAAGGAATCTGTAGGTAGGGTTTTCTTGCTCTAGTTATTGAAAGTATATGTTTACAAATGAAACATATTCATTCATAAAGTAGCTGTTATCTGCTTCTATTTGTTGTATACAAACCATAGAAAACCACAGGATGGTATTTATTTGTGAGGTACATGTTCTAACTGCAAAAATATGCTGTGAGCCAATAAGTCATTAAGAGACCTAAATCCAAGTTTTGGGTCTGCGATTAATTAATTCTATCAATTTGGGCATAGGTCATCTCAACTCCACAGTCCGTAACTCAAAGTACTAGGTGGCACTAAAAAATGTAAGTCCTGTAATCTTCTGTTTACTATAGCTAAAATGCCCATGATCTTATTATCTTTACGAGTAATTTTAGAAATCTTTCTATTTAATTTCTTAAATTCTTAAATTTCACAGTGTGAAACATGAGATGGATATTGAAGCAAGTAATTATATACCAAAAATCTGTAATAATTAGAATTAGGTATAAACTTATTTTTGAAAGTGAAACATGAATAATTTTTGAGGAAAACATAATCTTCAAATTGGATTTTGAAGGGTTAGTAGAAGTTCAGAAATGTGTCTGATTCCAATAATAAGACAATAATTAAAGGAAATTCTTGGAGATGTGATTGTCTGTAACCTAACTGGTTTTTTGTTGTTGTGTTTTGTTTTTTTTTCCCACAAAACCACTCATGGGCCTACTATTGTATCTGAAATTTTCTATTATAGTTGTGACTTTAGAAAATTAACCACAATGTACTCAGAAAGCAACTGTTCAAATACATGTATATTAACTTGAAATGAAGGAGAAAATATAGTTGCCTACAAATAGTCAAGAATGGCTAAAAGTACACATAAGTATTCTTGTAATCCCTGAGTTTTCAAGTAACAATTTAAGAATTACATAATTCTAAATTATATTCAAATTGTATAATTCAAGTTATATTTTTTCAGTGAAAATGTAGACATTTCACTTTTCCTGGAACAGACAAATTTTAAACCATGGTATCAGGTTGGAGAGGTTTAACAGGAGTCACAGATTTCTGTCCCTGCATCAGTCTGAAAGGTAGAATGCTATTAAGAGCACTCAAATATTGTTCACTCACACAAATTAATAAGCTGTTTCTCATTAACTTGCCCTTGCATTTTCTTAACCTTTTATTTTTCCATTTTTGACAGGGACATGAGGGCTGAGAAATAATTCACTCCTCTAGGAAAGAGTAACAGCACTAATGTGAAAACAAATGATAGCTGACATTTAGGGCCATCTTCAGGAATTCACAAAGTAGAAGCCTGAGGAGCCCAACACACATACTTGTCTAAATAGTGCAGATTCCACTCAACTCTAAGCTGATTGCTGCTATACAGCAATCAGACTCAGCATTTTTTGTAGATAACATTTTCTAAAATTAATATATATATATATATATTTATTGCATTATTTTTATCTTTATATTTACCAGATGGACTGAAATACGCCCAATGGTCAGATTCAAATTATGAAATGTCAGTGGGTCACAGCTACAGAGAGAAATAGGGTCTTGAACATGTTGCTGGCTTAAAAGCATCCAAATTTTTTGATGGGAGAAAGACAGAATAAAATAAAGACTGAAGGCTAGTTAGGTAGGTAGTGCCCAAGGCAAATTTCATTATTTCTTCTACATTTATGGGGAAAAACTGGCTTAAATCTAGCGCCATCTCATTTTTAATAGGCTGCTGTGTATAACATTTCTGTCAAGCCCTCAGTGAACTAGCTAATTAAACATAAACGTTTGAAATAAAATATTATATTTTAATATCTATTGTTTCCTTGAAAGTTTTATAAGAAATAGAGGGCAAAGTCTATATCCTCTGTTTATGATAAAAATATGTTTTTCACATGCCAATTAAAACTAATATATAATTCATCACATTCTTATTTAAATCAGGTATAAAATATCAGGAAAGTATAATAATTGTGTAAAACATTCTTTTCTGTTGCATCATGAAGTGCTAAAACCTGAAAATACATACCTGAATTTTTATTTATTTTTATTTTTTAGAGAAAATGAAAGAGAGAGGGCAAGATAGAGAGAAACATTGATGTGAGAGAAACACATCATTTGGTTGCCTTCTGCACAAGCCCGGACTGAGGTCCGGGCCTGGGAGGAGCCTGAAACCAAGGTACCTGCCTTTGACCAGAATTCAACCTGAGACACTTTGGTTTGCAGGCTGATGCTTTATCCACTGAGCAAAACTGGCTAGAGCTATAGCTTACTTTTTATCACCTCACGCCACTTCTTTGTTAGGTGACTAGTGACCGAAGTTAATAAACTGGTGAATATGCTTGTTCATATAAAATAGAAAAATATATATATTTTGAAAAATTAAACGATGCTATTTTGTCAAAATGTACAATAAAAGAAGAAACTGAAAACAAACAAACAAACAAACAAACATACTTTTTCTAGATTTGTTTTTTATTCTTGAGGATATATCAATGAGCATATTAAGGAACTTTTATTGAAAAATATAAAAATTCCTTACAAGAACCTCAGATTTTACATTGTACAACAATTACAAACATCTGAAATTTTGTATGAAAAGATATATGAAAACAATTAAAATTTAATATGGAGTAAGTTAATTATTAATTATAAGTCATGTGTCAAACAAAGGGAGAAATAACTTAAAAAGAGTAGAAGACTCAAAAATATGAAATTCATATTTAGTTCATACAATGGCCTACTATGCATGACCCTTATTTCCTTTTCCCTCAAGTTTCTTCCCTGGGCACCCAGAAAGGCCAAGAGTGTCCATTGCACTTTATATGAAAATACTGCAAAGCCTTTACATACTTGGAAAGTATCACTGAATTATTTATGTGATGTAGCATTTTGAATCATTGATTAAAATAATTTCCAGCCGAGACCGGTTTGGCTCAGTGGATAGAGCGTCAGCCTGCGGACTGAAAGGTCCCAGGTTCGATTCTGATCAAGGGCATGTACCTTGGTCGCGGGCACATCTCCAG
This sequence comes from Lasiurus cinereus, assembly GCA_011751065.1. NCBI lineage: Eukaryota > Metazoa > Chordata > Mammalia > Chiroptera > Vespertilionidae > Lasiurus > Lasiurus cinereus. Next base: position 42,237,470 of record JAAGEH010000012.1, read on the forward strand.
TGTGGGGCATGCAAGAGGCGGCTGATTGATGTCTATCTCTCATCGATGTTTCTGACTTTCTATCCCTCTCCCTTTCTCTCTGTAAAAAATCAATAAAATATATTTAAAAAAAAATCATTCCCAGCTTCTTATCTGTGCATACTTGTTCCTTTTATCCTCTATGAAAAATTATGTTACTCATAGTATAAAGAATATACACAGTATATGTAAACAATAAATTTTTCTGAAAGTTTTTTATGAAACTCAGCAAGTGATTGTTAACTTTATAATCTCTTTCTAAATAAATATCCTTAAAAAAATAAATCCCTAGAATTATTCCTTCTCCTATTGTTTTATAACTCTAATAATCTTCAGATTCCAATAACCTCAGTCTTATTTTTTAATAATTTGGTATTTGTATGAAATTTGGAAATTATTTAAAACACTTGGACAGGAAAGGGGCTCTGAAAGAAGCCAAATTTAAAACATTTGCAAAGCACATTGGAATGTACAGAAGCTACTTAATATTAGTCAATCTTCTACCACCATCTGGTGGTCATGTATGGTATGATCCAAATTGTAAGTTACAAGTAAATTTCATATTACAAGCATAATTTTAAAAGATTATTTAATTTGATTATCTTGGTAAAGGTAAAGATTTCATAATCAAATAACTTTTATGTATTTATGCTATAGGAAGCAGAACAAAAACATGCTTAAAAAAAGTTTTGTTAACTTACTGTAATCTAATGTGGATACAAAAATCTGCATTCAAACACCTGTTACTTCATGTTATCTAATACAGTTATAAGTTAAAAACTGTTTCATATTTTAAAATTTTGTCTCTTAAAACAAAAGTTTAAGCTTAAATTAAAATAATTTACATTGTTTTGTTTTTGTTATGATAGTAGTACATTACAATGAAATAATATATATGACTATAATAAATATATATAACTATAATGAAATTTAATCCTAAGAAAATATTACTTTTAAGACATTAACCTTCTTGGTGAAAAATTGTCTATAAATACTAGATAATAGCTGTTATTTAGTAGACACATCAGCCTCTTATTTATTCTTTATAACTCTAAGGAAACAGATTTGTAATCCCACGCTTAGGAATTAATCCTAAGAAATTACAAACACCAATCAGAAAGGATTTATGCACCCCTATGTTCATAGCAGCACAATTTACAATAGCTACAATTTGGAAACAGCCTAGGTGCCCGTCAGCAGATGAGTGGATCAGAAAACTGTGGTACATCTACACAATGGAATTCTATGCTGCCATTAAAAAGAAGGAATTCTTACCATTTGCAGCAACCTGGTTGGAATTGGAGAACCTTATGCTTAGTGAAATAAGCCAGTCAATGAAGGAGAAGCATCACATGATCTCACTCATTTGTGGATAATAAAGAACATTATAAACTGATGAACAAAAGGATAGATACAGAGACAGTAAAGCTTCAAACAGACTGTGAAATTACAGCAGGAAGATTAAAGTTAAGTGAGCTAGATAAGAGATCAATCAAAGGACTTGTATGCATGCATATAAGCATAACCAATGAACATAGACACTGGGGGGTTGGGGTACCCTGGGAGGGAGGGGGTAAATGGGGAGATATCTATAAAAAATTAATAAAAATTAAAAAAAGGAAACAGATTTGAATAGAGATTAAAAGGATATCAATACTAACCAGACTTATCAGTGTCATTTTTTTTCTTCATAATTTCTATCTTCTTCGCCACATTTCCAAGCTTCCCAAGATTACGTATAAAATCGAGATAAAATTTATGTAGGTTCATGGAGTAAAAAAAGACATTGATACACTTGTTGTTGTTAAAAGTCATATCAGCATGTGACCTGTACTGGTACATAACAAACTATGACCAATGACCACTCCTGCCTAATATGGGGTGGGGGGTGAGGATGGGGCAGTATGTTTGCAACTGTCACAGAAATCTATCACATTATGGAGTCTTCTTTTATGAGATTTCCTAATGGTTACTTATTAATCTCAATTCTAGGCGGTTACAATTGAATTTCTTGCTGTACTTTTGAGTTGCCTTTATGGAGAACACATAAACATCTGAATCAATTGAGTTAATCACAGTCTGCTGAAACCATAGTATCATTACTCAGGACCATCTCTAGAAACATCATCTAGAGACATGCTGATGGAGATCTACTGTCCCATGATAAACTGGACAACATGGAAGGCTTGCTTCATCTCCAAGTGCTGTGTGAGCAAGTGAAGTGCTATGCCAAGTGCACTAAGACTTTCCCAAACTTGAATTTTTTGTCAAAAAAGATATGGCCGTAATTGTGTTGTTCTATTTTTGAACTCTATTCTGGTTCTTTCATCTCTATTTTTATCCAGTTGCCAGCACCACACTATTTTTATTACTGTAGCTTTATTGTGAAATATTCTTAAAATTGGGTAGTGTGCCACTTCATTTTTCTTTTACAGTTATCATGCAAGTGTAGTTCCTTTGTTTTCGATTCTGTTTGTATATATCTGAAAAAGACATCCTACTAATAGTTGCATATGTATTTCATGAAGAAAAATCAGCTTAGGAAGAACTGACATCTTTGCAGTATTTAGTTTTCCATGGTATTCTTCTATGTTTATATAGGCCTTCTGTGATATTTGAAATATTTAGTTTTAATTTTTGGAGTTATTGGTTGATAGGTATAGAAATGTAACTCATTTTTGTGTATTAGCATTATATTTTATAGCCTTAATTTACTGACTGAAGTGCCCTTATTAATTCTAGAAGGTGTTTTGTATAGTCCTGGAATTTTCTACATAGAAAATTGTCATTTCTGAATATGAGCAGTTTTATTTATATGCTTTCAATTTCTATGCTTTTAATTATTTTATTTTTATTTATTAATTAATTTTTGGTCTATTGGCTTGGCTAAGACTTACAGTACCATGTTAATGGGAATAGTGAGACTGGGTATTCTTGTCCTGCTCCTAAACTGAGGAGGAAACCATTAGTCTTTCATCATTAAGTATAGTATTTGTTGGAAACATGTAGATGCCCATATAGGGTTGAAGAGCCTTCTTTCTAAACCTGAATATTAAAAGTCTTCTTTATTATGAATTGATGTTGAATCTTGTCAAATGTTTTTCTGCATCTGTTGATATAATCTTGTGTTTTTCCCCTTTAAATTGTTTAAGGAAGTAGGTCATATTGATAGATTTCTGAAAATTGAACCAGTCTTACTTATATAACTGTAAAAATTCCACTTGTCTATGGTACAGAAGGAAGATGTTCCTGAGATTAGGGCAAGTCATCAAACTTCATGGGAATATCAAATTAAATACCACAATGATGAAACAGGATAGAAGTAGGACTTTGGGGAATAAGCAGAGGGAGCAAACAAAATCTAAAATAATCTAAAAGGGAATCCTAGAGAAGCAACCTGATTGTAGGTATATACAGTAGTTTAAATTATATGAAAAATTTTCCTTTTTTGTACAATAATAGTAATAAAGAAAAAAAAACTTTAAAAAGTTTTGTTTATTGAACCAAGAAGAAAAAATCACCATGTTAATATTTTTAGAATTGATTAACTATCCTATTTATAAAATATAAACATGCAAGTTGAGCATACCTCCCCTATGCCCAAAAGCCATGCCCAGCAGCCAATCAGGAATGAGTATGCAAATTAACCAAACAAAATGGCAGGGACCACAGAGATGGAGAGAGCAGGAGGCTTGGATTGCCACTGGCGATGGAGGAAGCCAAGCTTTTTACCTGCCTGGCTGGCCCTGATCTCCACTCAAGGCTACAAAGTTTCAATTATAGAAGATAAATAAAGCCCAGATACTAGGGCCTCTGCTTGGGTGGCCAGGAGGTGTGGCTGGCCTGAAAACCACCACATGCCCCTCTCCCAGGCTGCCCCACATCCCAAGGGAACTTACATCCTGATCTGGGCTATCCTTCAGGGCAAACCAGGTGGTCCCCACCAGTGCACCACACCTCTATCCTATCTAATAAGAGAGTAATATGCAAATTGACCATCACTCCAACATACAAGATGGCTGCCCCCATGTGGTCAAAGATGGCTGTCCCCATGTGGAAATAAGATGGCCACTACAAGATGACCAGCAGGGGAGGATAGTTGGGAGGGACCTGGCCTGCAAGGGAGGGCAGTTAGGGGTGACCAGGCCTACAGGGGAGAGCATTTAGGGGCAATCAAGCTAACAGGGGAGCAGTTAGGCATCAATCGGGCTTGCAGGAGAATGTTTAGGGGGTGATCAGTCTGGAAGGCAGAAGCAATTAGGGGCAATCAGAAAGGTAGGCAGGCGAGCAGTTGGGAGCCAGCAGTCCTGGATTGTGAGAGCAATGTTCGACTGTCCCAGATTGGAGAGGGTACAGGCTGGGCTGAGGGACAATCCCCTCCCCCATGCACAAATTTCATGCACTAGGCCTCTAGTTGTTGTATAAAGATACATAGTTACATATAAATTGTTATTGCATATTTAGCTTGATTTATCCTAATAAAATACCATTTACCTTTGAAATGTTGATTGCACAATTATTACTTTTAGTCTATGTATCAGTGTGCCAATTAAGGGCAAATGTACCTATTTTTACAAATATTCAAGAGCCAAGGAAATCACAAGTTGGGTTAGTATACTATGTACTATTCTCATCTGAGCCCAACCCTAATCGGGTTCCCTCAGTGGCATATGTGCCTCCTTTCTATGCAGAGCCAGAGTCAAGTAATCTCTGAAATATTTAGACATTTCCCATTCTGCAAGATATAGCCATTCAGGTAAATGGTGGCACAGAATTTTGGAGAAAACTAAGAGGGAGATTTGTGGTGCATATTAATGGCAATGTGTTAGAGTCTTTCCTCACATCTCAGCTTTTACTCCATTACCTACATCTGAGATTTACATGAGGTTCTATTTGACAAATGAATGGAATTGCTAGTCACAGTACTGCAGTGATAGCCAAAAGTGAGCTTAAAGTCTGCTTGTCTATTGTTGATCTATACAAGTGAGAAAAAAAAATGACCTAAGATATGGAATCCCGAGGAGAAAGAGGGATTGCTTTCTGGAAGGAGTTGGAAATGACAGAAGAGTGAAGTGTTGAGTGGTTTTCTCGTGAGCTCCTGAGAATCTCCTGTTTTGTCTCCAGGATGGCTGAAATCATCACGGGAGGCCTCCTTGTTATATACCTTGTTCTCCTTAACTATTTTCCTAGTCTTTTCAGTTTTTGTAAAAAAAAAAGCCATATTTCAAATAAAGCTTGAATGTGCTTGGCACAAGCCTCACTTTTAGACATGATTATAAACAAAAATGTGGTCTTTTTTACCCTACAGTTCCTCATATCTTATATGGTGATGATAACAGTAACTACTTCATGGGATAATTATGAAGATAGAACACTATCTATATACAGGTTTTTTTAACCCTTTTTTAATGAAAATCTGCTATCTCTAAATTTGGAGAAATTATTTTAAAAAATCACATGGGGAGATTATACCATAGGCACGGCTTTTTAGATGTAACATCGATCTTCAATGGGTTTTTTGAAGGGAGTGGACTTATTATCCAATTTTATGATAAAGTAAGTAAATGTTAAGTAGGAAATGATAGTCCATCAATGTTCATTCCTAAAATAAGAACCAGAATTGTGATCAAGGCTTTAACAACACAACAACAGAGCTCTATTTAATTACTCCCTACCCAGGGATATAAGCTTAGGTCTTAGTTAGATTCAACTAAAATAATAGTCAAAAATTTTATGGTACTTCCATTAACAAGAAGATGCAGTAGAAGCACTTTTCCTAATTATTACTACTATGTAAACTAAAAAAAAAACCTGGGCATTACATATAACACAAACATAGGAAGACTCTAAAAGGAAAAGAGAAGAAGAGAAACCAGCTTAGAATCTTGAGAACTGAGGAATAATAAGTTGAATTCTATGGCTTTTCTTTTTCCTCAGATATTTCAGACTTAGAACTGAATAAGCCATCAAGCTGGAAACAGCAGACATAAAAAAAGGGTAGGGGGAGGTAAACTAGAGAAGGGGCAACCTGGAAAGACAGAAAACTTTTCAGACAATAACCATTCCACTACCTTAAAAAGTATAGATATGAAGTAGGGGTTATCACTACAGATCCCACAGACAACAAAAGGATAATAAGGTAAACTATAAACAGATCTACACATTTCAGTTTGACAACTTGGATGAAGTGGACCAACTCCTTGACAAACAAATATGTCCATGACTCACCCAATGCAAAATAGACATTAATAAATTATAACTAATAAATTAATTTTTGTAGTTCAATAATTCAGCCCCCTTCTCTCTCACCCTCCAAAAATTTCTAGAACCAGATGGTGTTAAATAATTAATACTACCAGTATTTATTATTTATTCATTATGCCTAAATGCATACAATAACAATTACTGAATAACTACTATATGTACACTTCTATACTAGGAACTAGCACATAGTAATAAAATGAGAGATATAATACTTACCTTTATGGAGCTTATCTTTTAGAAAATTCACAAAAGCAGAAACACAAATGACCAATAGCTGTACAAAGTATTTTTTTCTTTTTTTGTAATATATACAGAAGTATATATTTTTCTCTTTTTAAATATTCTTCATTGTTGAAAGTATTACATATGTCCCCCTTACCCCAAATTGACCTCTCCCAGCTTGCCACCAACCCCCAGCCCAGGCTCTTACCCTTTTATTGTCTGTGTCCATTAGCTATGCTTTTATGCATACATTTATAATTAGATTTATTTTTTAAGAGAGAGAATGGAAGGGGAGGGAGAGACAGAGAGAGAGATAAAGTTCTTTTTTTCTTCAATAAATGTGAGAACCTCTTTCCACGTCCCGCGTGGTTCAGGGTTCCCGGGTCAGGGTTCGGGTTCGGAAGGAGGCCGCACACAAACGAAATGAGAGACTAGAAAGCACAAATTTGACGATATTGGGGGGCCAGGCGGGAGCCTTCCTCTAGTGGAAAGGACTGCCACTTGCTCTGGCCTTTTTCTCCCTTTTATTAAGGCTTTGGGACACACCCCTAGCCTTTAGGCAGGAAATAACAAAAACAGAAATTAACAAGAAACAAACATAGAGGTTGCTTCAACCAATAATGTTTCAACTAAACAGTGAGTAATTAGCTCTGACCTTTCAGAGCAATTAAGGTTGACCAGCGTTCTAGCTTCCTGTTTACATCCATTTAGTGAGAACAATATTTGGTTTCCGACAAATAAAAAACAAAAATGTGAAAATTAAGTCAAGATATACATTTTACCAAGCAAATGGCCAACTTTTTTAATTGAATTTAGTGGGGATATTGGTTAATAAAATTATATAGATTTCAGAGGTACAGTTCTACAATATATCATCTGTATATTGTATTCTGTGTTGTTTTGATTTTTGTTGTCCTTTCCCATTGATTCTGTAGGTGTATCTCTCTCTTCTTGTATTATTACACTTTCTGTTTTTATTTTGTCTGTGATCATTTCCTGTCTTCTGAACATGTTGGTGTGCCAGAACATGTTACTATCCTTACTTTTGCCATCAGGGCTTTCTGTGAAAATGCTTACTCTATGTGTCATTGTTCACTCTTTGCCATTTTGAGTAACTATGCATCCTGACTTAGATCTGATTCCTGGGGTTCAATTCTACTATTAAATATGTGACTAAAATCTAAGCCAGGCCTGAACCAATTATTCTCTGAGAAACTCAGGTTTCTCCTCCCCTATGAAATTTTGATGAATATCCCTGCTGGAAGCAAGATCTCTTTCATTAAAAAATTTATCACTTACTTTTTATAACTTTAATTACATAAATCTTTAAGTTTCTTGAAATCAGGATTACACACACACACATACACACACACACACACACACACACACACACATACACACACATATATGCAAACATGTATCTTATATTTTTCCATAACCTATGATGTTTTTGATAATCAAGACCAAATTTTATGTCATTGTATCGCTCAGAGCATTTTGCACATAAGCTTCAGATCAAATAACTTACATAATAAAAGCATAACATGCAAATTGACCAAACAGCAGAACAACAGGTTAGCAGGAGGCGGGGCCAGCAAGCAGATGGTGCCAGGCCAGCCAAGGTGCATACCAGTGGGCAGAAGGAGGAGATGGAGATGGGCTAGGGCGAGTATCAGCCACCAGTGGCAGGGCAATGCGGGCTGGTGCCATCACATGATTGCTCGCCTGGTCACCTCCCATGAAGGGATACCACGGGGGGCTGGCTGCTCTCTATCACCAGATAAGCCTCCTGGGGTCACCTCCCACAGAGGGAGGCCACTGTAGAGGGAGGCCACCGGGGGCAGTGACAAAATGGGAGCCAGGGCCAGCTGTTGGCCTCCTGTGCTGTCCCCTGACAGGCCTGCTGTTCACCTCCCACAGAAGGAGGCCAGATTGCAACAAGCCATCAGTTGGACATCCCCTGAGGACTCCCAGACTATGAGAGGGTGTAGGCCAGACTGAAGGACCAAAACCCTCCCCTGCCCCCAAATTTTTGTGCACCAGGCCTCTAGTTTGAATATATGCTAATAGTATTGGAGATCAGATCCACACACATCACCCCACACACATACTAAAACAATTTATTCAAAGTTAGCTCCTTTCAGTCTAAAATAGTTTCCATGTATAAAAATAAAAATAATTGCTCAAATAATGCAGATAAAGTAAGAACACAGTAAAGAATTTCTTTACAAATATTATGCAATTTTATTAAGGTGAAACATCACTTTTGCCATTAAAAGTACCTTAAATATGATTAGAATAGGAAGCACCCCAATAAAGAGAGTGACTCCATTTATGAGAAAATAAATAATTGATTATCATCTGTTAACCATAGCTTGTATTGATGACATTTTTATAATTTTGAAACTCACATGTTCTGGACTAAATTTGGAACTAAAGTAATTCAGTAAAGGTTCACCCTTGCATATTAAGCACATAGAAATATCATCAAAACTGGGCAAGTCTGTTTAAATAGATTTCATATAGATTCTTAATTTTGAGAATTACCGGTATGCCATTAAGTTACTAGTCACTCAGTGCATGAATTTGTACACATTGAAAGGGAATTAACTAGAGGAAATGATTTAATATTGCTATTTGGCCTTTTTCTGTAATAGAAGTATAAGAGATAAAATAAAATTAGTAAAATGTATATGAAAGTAATATATAAATGTATTAATAAATAAATAATAACAACATGATATAACAACAACAAAGACATGATAAATAAAAACAACAAAAACATGATATGAAAACAACATTGATACAAATAATGACGGATAAATTGATTAAACTTATTCTAATATCTCCCGGTATATCACAGTAAGAGTGAAAACACTCTCAGAGTGCCTCACTAATTTCTCTTGTGATGAAGTATTTACAACTTTAATGTCATATGCTATTCAAAGGAGAGAGAAAGAAACGTATAACTGACCGTGTGCAGAAATGGGTTTAGGCAAAAATATTCCTACTGTGTCTAAAATTTGTTCTTATGATTCATTAATACTCATTGTAAATGCTGGCATTATGGAAAACTGTCTTCAAATTAATTTAAAGGGGAGGCCAGTGTCAGATGGGGAAAAATTAATTCTTGGAATTAGAACAACCTCTCCTCTGCAGACCCTATTAATACTTCAGCTTCAATAATGTTAGGTAGCAATCTTTTGATAATAAATCTAGTACCATTACAAAGACCTTATTTACTATTAAGATTTCTCAGTAGCATGTTGATTGCACCCATTTTCAATTTTAATTTATGACATGGCATTTCTGAAGGAGTAATACTATTAAGAAATTTGATGGGAAAATTTTTCTTTTCAGCATCATCTGTTGAATCAATGGAACCATCACTCAAATATGTGTGAAAATCTCCATTGAGTATATCCAAAATTTCTTTATTTAATTTTTTAATGTGCTCATTTTTTGGACAAAGAATCACACATACACACACACACACACACACACACATACACACACAGTTTGAGAAATATTTTTTAAAATGTATTTTTATTAATTTCAGAGAAGAAGAAAGAGGGAGAGAAAGATAGAGACATCCATGATGAGAGAGAATCATTGATCAGCTGCCTCCTGCAAGTCCCCCACTGGGGATGAAGCTCACAACCCAGGAATGTGCTTTTGACCGAAATCAAACCTGGGACCTTTCAGTTCAAGGCCAACACTCTATCCACTGAGCCAAACCAGCTAAAGCTGTTTAGGTATATTTTAATATTACCTATAGATATTGTATTTATAAAGGTAGCTTCAATAATAGATCTGTTACAAATAATTTCACAGGGAAGTTCAAAAATATCCATTCCTAAATGAAAACTTCTATCAAGTTTTCCATCTCCAAGTTTTACTAAACATTCACTATACGAAGAATCTTCTGATCTCTTATTTGTTTTAAGAGACAATTTTCTGAAACATCCCCAAACATTATAGTACTTTAATCTCATTTGTTCTATGACTGATCGCATAGCATGCGGTACAACACGGAGACACTGCCGAAAATCACCTCTGGGAAGGAGAACTTTCCCACCAAATGCAACATTCATATTCATAATTTCTCTTAATAATCTGTCTATGGTGTTTATAACATGATTGGACACCATGTTGCATTCATCAATAATGAGAAGTTGGGCCTTTTTAATGGTTTTAGCAACTTCACTCTTAACATCCAGTCTAGAATGTGAAGTTTCATTTAATGAAATTTGTCATTTATATTGGGAATGAAAGATTCTTCCACCAAGAAGTAAATTTGCAGCAATTCCTGTAGATGCTGTGGGTAAAACAGTATGACCACAACCTCTAATATAATGTATTAAAACTTTATAAAGATATGTTTTTCCACTACCTCCTCGACCATCCAAAAAAAAAAAAAAGCATATAGGTGTACAGTTTGATCTTTGATGGCTGAAGTTATAGTCTGAAAGGCTGCCAACTGTTCATCATTTTGATAAGGGAACTTATCAAAACCTCTGTCTGTTGTTGCTTATAGGATTCATCACATGTGTAACGGAGTGAGTCCCCACAAGACAGACCACAAAGACCAACCGAAATCAAACAGGCCTAAGTTTATTACAGACTCGAATCTGGGCTCACCTGAGTTTATTACAGATTCGAATCTGGGCTCAAACCTTAGCTGACGCAGCAGCCTGGCTCCTTTTCCCCATCGGAGTGCCTGAGTTAGGGCAATCAGCTCGGCCTTTTGGGCAGAGGTCCCATGTCCTAGGGCTTGTGCCCAGATGACAGAGTCTAGGGTGACTACGGCAGCTCTGGCAGATCGGGTGCCCTTTTCTACAAAAGTGCTTCCATCAGTAAAAAGGGTACAAGCACTGTGGGTGCAGGTGGGGAGCATCATCACTGCACCCTCCAAGCAAGAGAGGTCCTTGAGTAGCTGGCTTCCCTGGACCACGTGAAGCGCAGGCAATACACCGGACTGCTCAGGGGTGTCGACGTCAGCGGGAAGGCGTGTAAAGCAGGCCCTTTGGCGCTGGTCCCACAGTCGTACAACCCCGTAGTAGGAAAAACCTGTGGCCAGCAAGTGGTTCCCATCGGTCTGCAAGCAGTACAGGGTGCTGTCATGGGGCTTCTCCCACTCCATGACACACTTCCTGACTCTGGTTCGGAGGTCCCAGTATCGAACATAGGTGTCATATCCACAGGACAGAAGCGTGAAAGGGGACTCATACATGAGGTCCAGCACCCCAGCCCCTGGGGGAAAGTCACTGCCCAGGTGCGTCATCAGCTGCCCACTGTTGAGGTCCCAGGTTCTCAGGGGTGAGAAGTGCCCACGACAAGCCTTCCCAGTCACAAAGAGCTGAGTAATGGGCTGATAGCAATGGACCAGACTTGGTCTTCAGTCTGGATGGTGTGTAAGCACTGGCCAAGCCGGCCTGAGGCCAAATATCATACCTTGGCCGTTCTGTCCCTGGAGCCGCTCACGATGATGTCCCCTTTTCAATCCACACAGTTCACCATCTGTTGGCAATCGTCCTAGGTGGGTTGATGGATACTTCCGGCACAGCAAACCCAGCTCACCAGAATTAGCCAACATCACTCACTCACTGGCCCGGCCCCGGGCAGCCTCTCCTGGGCCCACAGAGCAGAGAACCAGCATCAGCTGGTGTTTTTCAAACCAACTGAGAACCCTCACCCTCAGAGTGACAATTTAATAGAAGCGATGACTTCATGTTCCAAAGTTCGCACATACAGTATCACATGTTGGCTGCTCTAGTAGAACTTCTCTGGACGAAACGAGCGAGAAAGGAGGGTTCTGGTTCTTCCAGTTGTATAAATTGGAGGTCATGTCAGGCGGGGCCTGACCGCCGGGCTGCCCGGGGCTCGCCTGGTAAGAGCACCGACAAAGGGGCAGTCCCTCTTTTTATGCCCATTCTGCTTTCCCCTCTTGGCTCATAGATGCTGACTCGGCAATCTCTAATTGGTTCTCAGGAAGCAAAGGACCAGCTAACCCAGGAGGTTCCTAGTAAGGCTGCTTGACCTAGTTAGCCTAACAAACTCAGGAAGTTGTGGTTCAGGTGTTGTGGTCTGGCCAAAGATAAGAGGCTCAAGATTGCAGTTAATCAGAGTCAGGTTCACACTTTTAACCCTGATTCTGAACCTTCCCCTCCCCCTTCTTTAATAGTTTGCAGGCCTGGCTTTAGGGGAGGAAGTGTTGCAAGCCTAGCCGTAAGGGGATTCCTCAGTACTTCCCAATTTAACTGCTACAACATGTATTTGTATTTGTTAATAAAGGATAGTTCAGAAGTTTGAAATGTGAACATTTAATTCCATGAAATGGGAATATCTCTTGAATTTCATTAAGGGCATGCATTTCATAGTTCACACAGGCAACTTCTCTTTGGTGTAATTTCCAACAAAAATCTTTAATAAAATGAGATTTATTCTCATTCCATAATCTATCTGAATCAGGACATCAAACACACAAATATGTATGCAAAATGTTGCCGTGGTTGTTTGGGCATATTAAGGATGATCTCATCATCAATCATATCTTTCCAGATAGTGTCGTTGATTAATAATCCTTGATGTTTAGCAGCTTCATGAAATGTATCATAAATTACACCTCCTACAGTTTGCAGGTCATCAAAACTTATTGCACCTTTTACATGCAGAAGCAAAAGTCTAAGGTAATATTCTGGTTCTCTACAGCTCACAGCTCAGAGTCTACCTACTACTTTATTCCCAACCTTTTGGCATTTTCTCCACAAAGAATTATTAAACACACAATGCTGTGGAATATCCTGATAATAATAATTATGTGCATAAGAATCTTCTTTATTCAATAAGAACTAAGCCACCAAATTTGAGTTATGCCTTTTAGCCCTATCCATAACTTTAGCAAAACCATCAATATGAAAATCCAAATTCTGATCATTTGGCAAATGAATAGCTAATCTTCTGATTGCATGAGATTGGTCATGCATTCACATTGCAAAAAGTCTCCAAACAGCCTCAGTAGTGCTCACACATCTGGAGTCAATGAATACCTGTAATTCATCATGATCAATAACATTTTTTCAGAAATATATCTGAACAATCGTGCCCTTTATAAATGTATTTAAATGACTATTTCACACTTTTAATCAATGTGAGGACTTCAACATTTATATTACAGTTATACTTAAGGCACAAATATGGGCTATAAGAAACAATCCAAGTGTTATCAACAACTTTATTTCCAATAAACATAGTACTACCAGATCTTTATTTGTATTTGAGATATCCATCTATATTTCCAATGGTTGCATTTTGAAATTCTTTTGGATATCCCTTTGAACATTTTCCATTTTTTCATACATGGACTATTTGGATTTTGTATTGCACATGGTCCATGTTCTATACTTGATTTTACAATTTGAAAAAGTAGAGGACATTGGTCTACATTTGGAATTTCTATCTTATCTGTATGGTCAATATCATCTCCCATTTGTAATTTAGATTTATTATCTAATATCAATAATATATGAGCATGAGGTAATCACATTTCTGAAATTCAATGACATGAATTTTAGGTATTTGTCAAATGAATCACATTTTCATATATCATTTAAATGAGCATTCATCTTAATATTAAAAACCCTGTCTACCTAGTCAGGTCTATTTTCAACTTTTTGCCAGCTTTTTAAATTGTTTAAAATATCTGCTCATTTTGAGTTGCACATTATGGTTATGAATAAATTGGGCTTGCCATACTTTGTAACAATTGCAATACCATGCTGATATCACTGCTCATATTTCTGGGGCTACCCTTAAAAGAAGATGTAAGTATTATCATTTTACCAATCAGCACATTGTCATTTTCAAATCCAGATGCGAGATAATCCATCAGACCACTATATTTTTCAATTCTCAACTTTGATGAAATTTATCCAATTGGCTTCCATTTTTTAAAAAAATATATTTTATTGATTTTTTTACAGAGAGGAACGGAGAGAGATAGAAAGTCAGAAACATCGTTGAGAGAGAGACATCAATCAGCCGCCTCCTGCACGCCCCACAGTGGAGATGTGCCCGCAAACAAGGTACATGCCCCCGACCGGAATCGAACCTGGGACCTTTCAGTCCACAAGCCAACGCTCTATCCACTGAGCCAAACCGGTCTCGGCAGCTTCCATTTTTTAATATGAATCAACAATATACTGTTGAGTTAATTTTCCTGCATTTAAAATAAGATTGAACATGTCCCTAATGGAGAAATGAAATCCATAATACTGAATTTGTGTGACTCATGCCCTTACATTTCATCTAGTATTATTGTCAATTACACTGTCATCTCTCAGTCTTAATGCAATATCTGTTCCCCAGCCTTTTCCACCATGAGGAAAAAGATTAGGATATGTCATTGCATCTAATGTAGGTAACAGGATATTGATTTGTTTTATTTTAGTGGCATTTGGATTATTAGGATCTGGTTTACAATGAAAGAACAAGTCCCTTTCAAAAGGAAATTCTCTATCTTTGTTTCTGAATATGCCTGCAACATTGGTTACACAGGGAGAATTATATCTACCCAGATCACTATTACGATCATATTTAATCACCTTTTTACTTCAATGGGAGCAATACTTTTTGCCGCTGCTTCAGATTGGGCTTCTTTTTCTACCTAATGTAGCATCTTGTATGATTTTTTTTTAATTCGTTTATTTCATGCATGAGGTTGTTGATGTTGATCATGAATCTTTCTGAGCAACCTTGCTTTTCTGGCATTGCTAATCTTTTACTTGTCACTTTGGCCATATCTAAAATATAGAGTTGAGCAAACTTCCAATAAACACCATCTGAAGGATGCAAAGTTTCAGTATGGCGATAAATTTGCCCATGTATTCTAAAACAGTAGGGCCCATATTCTGATGGGGATAGAATATTTGCACCCATTGAAGCAAAAGCAAAAGGATTATTTATTGAATGACAATATTTTCCATGACATTTTTACTGTCATAATCTTCATTTATCATTAATTTTTAAAAATATGCCAGGTATTCTGAAAAATGTATATCATTTGAACAAACTTTACTTTTACTACAACATCAAGTAAATTTTCCATCAAATGGTGTTTCATTGGAGAAATTTAGTGAGAGGCAAAATTGACATTTGTCATTCCCCCACAACTATGTTCAATAATTGCATCCTCATTTACTTCATTTTTGCTGTGAAGGCAGTCCCTACCAGTATTTATAATACTTGTCAATGGCTATTCTTCAGACATATTCTGTCAACTAGCTAGCTTCTTTCAGCTTTGGAGGTACACTGTGCCAATAGTTGGTCTTCAGAAATATTCTATCAATGACAACACTTTCTTTTGGCTGTAGAGGTATGTTGTGCCAATAGCTGGTCTTTAGACACATTGTGTCGATGCAGCTGGCTTCCTTTGGCTTCAGAGGTACATTGTGACAATAGTTGGTCTTCAGATATATTATGTCATTGATGCCAGGAAAGGAATGGGTGGAATTGGGCTTCCTTTTTCTTCCTGTTAGAGTCAAGAGTGGAGGGGGTGGTGGGGGGGTGAGGCAATTTGGGGTGGGGCTTGTGGGGAAAGGGGCCTATTGGGGATTTATGTTCCCTGGATGCTGGCAGCTGGCTCCAACAAGGCTGCCACTGCTTAACATTTGGCAGTACCACCCCCACTCTGCCACCAGTTGCCTTCCTCTGAGGATGAAAGACATGGGGTGCCATCGTTTCACTGGCCTGGGCCTCTCTCTGTGGGGTGATGGATCACGGAGCCACCAGATTGATACCCCACAGAGGGAGGCCCTGCTCACCAGCCAGGGTTCTACGATGGATGGTAGTCAGCACAGAGGGAGGCCCTGCCCACCTGGCCGGGGCTCTGCCATTGATCGCCACCCAAAGTGAGGCCCTGCTCACCCTTCCCAGGCTCTATGATCTGTGCTGAGCAGAGGGAGGCTGGGGTTCTTCCTTTGATTACTGCCCACAGGGAGGCCCTTCCTACCCAGTCTGGGCTCTGTCATTGATCACTGCCCACAGGGCTGCCCTGCCTGCCCTGCCCACCCTGCCAGGGCTCTGTGATCAATGCTGCAGGGAGGGAGGCCCTGCCCACCCGGCTGGGGCTCCACAATGGGCCCTTGCAGCTGTGGCAGCTTGCCTCAGTCTTTGCAACCCTAGCTACATCCTAAAAGTTGTCCAGAAAGATGTCCAGAATGACGTCTGGAAGGTCATTTAGCTGTCTGGTCTAGTTAGCAAATTACTCTTTTATTATTATAGAAGATGATGATATATATCCTATCTAATAAAAGAGTAATATGCAAATTGAACGTACCTCCTCTACACCTGCCAGCCACTGCACCAGCCATGCCTATTAGCCAATCGGGAGCAAGTATGCAAATTAACCCAGCCATAATTTCTATGGCCACAGAGAGAGCAGAAGGGAGGCTTGGGTTGCCCCAGCAATGGAGGAAGCCAAACTTTCCCACACACCCTTTCCAGCCCAGATCTCCACTTAAGGCTACAAAGTTTCAATTAGAGAAGGTAAACAAATTCCAACAGAAATGGCTGCTGCCATGAAGCGATCAGAAAGCTTAGCTCCACTCCAGTCTACAAATTTTCAATTGTAGAAGATAAATAAATACCAGATATCAGGGCCTCCCCTTGGGTCATGGCTGGCCTGCAAACTACCACAGGCCCCTCACCCAGGCCACCACACACCACAAGGGAACCCCTACCCTGATCTGGGACACCTTTCAGGGCAACCCAGCTGGCCCACATCTGAGAGAACCCACCCATGCATGAATTCATGCAGCAGGCCTCTAATATTTTTATAAAATGGTAAACAGTTAATATTACCTAAAAAAAACTTTAAAAAATGTCAACTATACAATAATAAGACTTGAAGCACAGTTTCAGTACAAGTTCAGAATTAAGTTAAAGGCCTGGGTGAGTTTTCTTCCTCTCCCTCTCTCCTTCACTCCCTTCCTTCTTTCCCTCCTTCCTTTCTTTTTTCCTTCCTTCCTTCCTTCCTTCCTTCCTTCTTTCCTTCCCTCTTTCCTTCTTTCTTTTTCTTCTCCCTTATTCTCTCTCTGTTTCTTTCTTTCTTTCTTTCTTTCTTTCTTTCTTTCTTTCTTTCTTTCTTTCTTTCCTTCTTGTAACAGTTAAGAACCTAAATAACAATATATATTATTTATATATTTCCACTTTTATTTTCAGTCACTCTACTTACAATCACTATTAATTTTATGTAGTTAAACAAATATAATAATGAAATGTCATCTACTAAATAAATCAAGTTTATATTGTAATTGATTTTTTTGGATTACTATGCTTGCTTACTTTTGACAGAGGCTGGTTTTGTACTTTCATTTATTTTCTCATTTTCATATTATTGATTAAGATTGCTGGAAAAATTGAAATCGTTGTGGCTATTGTTTTATGGTATTAATTAACTTGATTTATGTAAGGATTACACTTTGAGTAATTACATTATGCCAAAGCAACGCTAATGTAAATAAATCACTTCATTTGAACACAGTGCTCTTGGTAGACATATTAAACAAACTTTTCATTCTGTAAAAAACATTTGTGATTATAACAAAATCAATACCATAATTTTTCACTCTTTTCTACATACCACACAATATTATATTCCTTTTTCACATTGCTGTTAATCAGGGTGAAACTGAAGAGAAAAACAACAACAACAATATACCCTAAAAATCCAGCAGGGATAATCCAAGGCTCTTATTTAATATTTTTATCAATGCTCCAATAAAAGAATAAATATTCCTTAGTATCAGGAAACTTCAAAAAGACACCTTCTGAAGTGTTGTAGTGCATATGTGAAATGTTAACAATCAAGAAATATAGAAATAGCAAAACCAGGATTTGGTCTCCATATACCAAAAAAATAATGACTATGGAAATACCAGAGAGAGAAGGGTTGACAATTTTCAAGCAAGCAGTAAAATGCCAAGAATCCCAATGTTTATTAAACAACAACATACTATGGTAGTAATTGTTGTTTTTAATGGTGGTAGGCCATAACAAATAGTGAGATAAAAGTTAGGAAAGCTTAGGTAGTTTTCCAGCTACATTTAGGAATTTATTTTATTTCAGGTTAAGTAAACTATAGAAAACTTTATTAAAAAAATTTCTAAGAACAATTCTTGAAAGCAAACTCTGGGCACCACTTAGAACCAAAAAAATAGAACAAATAAAATTCTACATGAGAAAAACAAAGAGCTTACTTCTTTATAGTCAATAAATTAAATTTTGTTTTTCAAATATCCAAAAATGCTATGTTAAATGAAGTTTAAAGGCAAATTAAGAAACTACTGAGAATAAAGAGAGTGGTAAACAGCAATGGATAGAAATATACATTAATGTTGCACTTTTGAATATTTTTCCAAGAAATGCAAACTCTTCTACAGTGCAGTGTATTATCAAGGAATGGGTTGAAATGTCTTTCCATAGAGAATATTATTCAAAGTAAACTTTATACTCCTAGTTTTGGAAAACTTGGTGATGCAAATGAGCCATCCTAATAAAGAAAATGAAGGAACTGGAGCAAAATGTGTACAGACACACAGACACACATGCAAAATCTTCTCCTGGACACAGATGTCAAGGACAATCAAGAGTTTGAATATTCAGCTGTGATTTTTGATTGAAAATGACATGACACCAAATAATGTGCGTTCTGCATGTGAGAAACTGTTTTAAGTGTTAGTAAAGGGGATTATCATTGAAACATTCCTCACTTATATACTAATATACATCTCAACCAAAACAAATAGAAAAATAATTATATATATATATTCTATATAATAAAAGGCTAATGTGCAAATAGACCAAATGGCGAACCAACCAAACAACACATCAACTGATTGCTATGAAGTGTACTGACCACCAGGGGGTGTGTGCAGAACATGGTTGGGGTCATCCATGGTGGATGGTGGAGCAGGTGAATAGGGGCACAGGACCAAGATAGGGCGCCAGTTACTCCATTGCTCTTATCGGGACAAACTTTTGGTGGTTACTGAAAATTCTTTGCTCCTGCACACCATGGTCCTGCCCAGCGCTTGTACCTGCTGCTGACGCTGGCCCCACTTGCACCCACTGTCACTGCCGAAGTCGCCACTTGCACGGCTGGCACCCAGAGCTGGCCCTGATCTCTTAGAGCCATGAGTGGGTGCAAGTGGTATCTGCTGGCCCCAATCGCCCCTCAGGGCTTCTCCAACTCTCTTTGCTCCTGAGAGGAGCTTGGGGCTGGCAATTGCCTCTCACATCCATTGTTGGCAACAGCCACATTTACATCCACTGATGGTGCCAGAGTCGCCGCTCACACCCACTGTCAGCACTGGCCCCATTCACACCTGCAGTGGGCAACAGAGCCACCGCTCAGATCTCATGCAGTGCCTAGTGCTGGTCCCCATCGCTTGGTAGCATCAGCAGGTGTGAGCAGCAGCTGCCAGCCCTGATAACTCTGAGAGCTTCTCCACCTCGCCCTGCTCCTGTGGGATGATTGGGGTAGTAGCTGCCTCTTGAACCCACTGACAGCATTGGCCCCAATTGCTTGATGCTTTCAGTGGGTGAAAGAAGGGCTAGCACTGTTAGCATGTGTGAGCAGTGACGACAGGAGAGGGACTGCAGGCAGGAGTGGTTGGGCAGGAGCATGAAGAATGGGCCAGGACCCACCCCTATGCCTGCTTCAGCCTTGGGACCCAGAGTTCCTTTCAAGATGCACGGATTTGTGCATTGGACCCTACTATCCTATCTAATAAAAGAGTAATATGCAAATTGACCATATCTCCACTACACCCAACAGCCATGCCCACCAGCCAATCAGAATAAGTATGCAAATTAACCCAACCAAGATGTTTACGGCCAGAGAGAGAGCAGGAGAGAGGTTTGGGTTGCCCCTGGTGATGGAGGAAGGTAAGTTTCTACAAACCCTGGCCAGCCATTTAAGGCAACAAAGTTTCAATGGATGTGCTAGCAGAAGGCTTGGCTCCATTCCAGGCTGCAGAGTTTCAAATGTAGAAGATAATTAAATCCCAAATACCTGGGCCTCCATTTAGGTTGCCAGGGGGCATGGTTGGCCCGCAAACCAGCATGGACCCCTCACCCAGGCCACCCTATGCCCCAGGGCATCACCCATCCTAATCCAGGACACCCTTTAGGGGAAACCAACTGGCCCCCACCCATACACCAGAACTATATCCTATCTAATAAAAGAATAATATGCAGATTGACCATCACTCCAACTCACAAGATGACTGCCCCCATGTGGTCAAAAGATTCTGCCCCCATGTGTACACAAGAAGACCTTCACAAGATGTCCAGCAGGGGAGGGCAGTTGGCAGGGTTCAGGCCTGAAAGGTAGGGCAGTTAGGGGTGACCAAGCCCACATAATAGGGCAGTTAGGGGCAAACAGGCTGTCAGGGAAGCAGTTAAGCACCAATCAGCCTGGCAGGGGCATGGTTAGGAGGTGATCAGGCTGGTAGGCAAAATTGGTTAGGGGCAATCAGGAAGGCAGGCAGGTGAGAAGTTGGTAGCCAGCAGTCCTGGATTGTGAGAGGGATGCACGACTGCCCATTTAGATCCTACCTAGATTGGACCTTACAGGCAGTGAGACATCCCTCAAGAGATCCCAGAATGCAGAAGGAACAGGCTGGGCTGAAGGACACCGCCCCTCGCTGTGCACACATTTCATGCACCGGGCCTCTAGTATGTATAAAAAAGAACAACTGTCAACTTACATTTCTAAAGTCAGAGAATATATATTTAAAAGTATAATGGCATTTGCCAAAACCGGTTTGGCTCAGTGGATAGAGTGTCGGACTTTGGACTGAATGGTCCCAGGTTCGATTCCAGTCAAGGGCATGTACCTTGGTTGCAGGCACATCCCCAGTAGGTGGCGTGCAAGATGCAGCTGATTGTTGATTTTCTCTCATTGATGTTTCTAACTCTATCCCTCTGTAAAAAATCAATAAAATATATTAAAAAAATAAAAGTATAATGGCATTTTCAGAAAAAAATTAATTTGAAAGAATTTGACATCCACAAATGCTTTATGTAGGCAGATTTCATTACTTTTATTATTTTTTAAAAATTATTAATGTATTACAAGTGTACATATCTTTCCCTTGCTCCCGCTCTCCCATGCATGCCCTAACCCCCAGTGTCTTTTGTTATTGGTTATACTTATATGTATGCATACAAGTCCTTCTGTTGATCTCTTATCTACCCCACCACTCCCTAACCTTCTCACTGTAATTTGAAAGTCTGTTTGATGTTTTACTGCCTCTGTACCTATCTTTTTGTTCATTAGGTTATAACGTTCTTTATTATCCATAAAAGAGTGAGATCATGTGCTATTTTTCTTCCATTGACTGGCTGATTTTACTTAGCATAATGCTTTCAAGTTGCATCCAGGTTGCTGCAAATGGTAAGAATTCCATCTTTTTTTATGGCAGCAGAATATTCTATTGTGCAGATGTACCATGGTTTTCTGATGCAGACATTGGTTGATGGGCACCTAGGCTGTTTCCAAATCTTAGCTATTGTAAATTATACTGTTTTGAACCTACGGTTGCATATATACTTTCTGATTGGTGTTTCTAGTTTCTTAGGATATATTCCTAGAAGTGGAATTATTCAGTCAAATGGGAGTTCCACTTTTAGTTTTTTGATGACGCTTCTCCACAGCTGCTACACCAGTCTGTATTTCCATATTTTTATTGGACCATTTATCTTCCTTTTATTAAGTTGTATAACTTGGCTGCAGATGTTGGAGATTAAACCTTTATCAGTGATAACATTTGCAAATATGTTCTCCCATACAGTGGGCTTTCTTGTTTTACTGATGGTTTCTTTTGTTATGCAAAAGCTTTTTATTTTGATGTAATCTCATTTGTTTATTTTCCCTTTAGCTTCTATTGCCCTAGGAATAGTATCAGTGAAGAAGTTCCTTTGGCATATGAGATTTTGCTGCCTGTGAATTCCTCTAGTATTTTTATGGTTTCCTGTCTCATGTTTAAGTCCTGTATCGATTTGGAGTATCTGTCCAATATTCCCAACACCATTTATTGAAGAGGCTGTTTTACTCCCTTGTATGTTCATTCCTGCATTGTAAAATATTAATTGAGCATAGTGGTTTGTGTGGATATCTGGATTCTCTATTCTATTTCATTGGTCTATATATCTGTTCTTTTACCAGTACCAGGCTGTTTTGAAAACAGTGGCTTTGTAATACAGCTTGAAATCTGGTATTGAGATCCCACCAATTTTATTCTTCTTTCTCAGGATTGCTATGGCTATTCGGGATCTTTGTTTGTTCCAGATGAATCTTTGGAGAGTTCTTTCTAGGTCTGTGAAATATGCTGTTGGTATTTTAATTGGGAGGACATTGAATCTATGCATCTGTAGTATGGACATTTTAATAATGTTTATACTCCCAATCCATGAGCAGCGTATGCTCTTCCAACTGTTTATGTCTTACTCTATCTCTTTTTTCAGTGACCTGTAGTTTTCAGTGTATATGTCTTTTACCTCCTTTGTTAAATTTATTCCTTTTTTTTTGTTTTGGTGCATTGGTAAATAGGATTGCTTTTTTAGTGTCTCATCTGTAAGTTCACTATTAGTCTATAGAAATGCCAAAGATTTCTTGGCATTAATTTTGTATCCTGCTATATTGCCAAATTAATTTATTAAGTCTATTAGTTTTTTTTTGATGGAGTCTTTTGGGTTTTTTATGTACAGTATCATGTCATCTGCAAATAAGGAACTCTTTACTGTTTTTCTAATTTGGATGCCATTTATTTCTTCTTCTTCTCTAATTGCAATGGCTAATACTTCCAGTACTATGTTAAACAGGAGTTGTGAGAGTGGGCATCCCTGTCTTGTTCCTGTTCTTAGGGAAAATGGTTTTAGTTTTTGCATATTAAGTATGATGTTAGCTGTGGGTTTTTCATATATGTCTTCTATGATATTGAGGTATGATCCATTTATTCCCACCTTGATGAGAGTTTTTATCAAGAATGGGTGTTGGATTTTGTCAAATGTTTTTTTTCTGCATCAAGTGATATTACTATGTGATTTTTATCTCTCAATTTGTTTATGTGATGTATCACATTTTTTGATTTGGTGATATTGTACTATCCTTGCATTCCTGGGATGAATTCTACTTGGTCATGGTGTATAATCTTTCTGATGTACTGCTGGATCTGATTTGCTAGAATTTTGTTGAGCATTTTGGAATCTATATTCATGAGAGATATTGGCCTGTAATTTTCTTTCATTGTGTTGTCTTTATCTGGTTTTGATATTAGGGTGATGCTGGCTTAATTGAAGGTGCATGGAAGTGTTCCTTCTTCTTGAATTTTTTGGAATAGTTGACAGAGAATAGGTTTTAATTTTTCCTTGAATGTTTGCTAAAACTCCCCTGTGTGGCTGTCTGGCCCAGACTTTTGTTTGCTAGAAGAATTTTTGATAACTGCTTCAATTTCTTCCATAGTTATTGGCCTATTGAGATGTTTAGATTCTTCCTGATTGAGTTTTGGAAGTTGTATTTTTCTAGGAATATGTCCATTTCCTACAGGTTACCCAGTTTGTTGGAATAGAGTTGTTCATGGTATTTTTAATAATCCTTTGTATTTTGGTGGGGTCTGTTGTTAGTTCTCCTCTTTCATTTCTTATTTTGTTTATTCAGGTCTTTTCTCTTTACTTCTTGGTGAGTCTAGCTAGAGGTTCATCAATCTTGTTTATCCTTTCATAGAACCAGTTTTTGCTTTTGTTGGTCTTTTGAATTGTTTCTTTGGTCTCTATGTCATTTCTCTCCACTCTGATCTTTACTATTTCCTTCCTTCTGCTTACACTGGGATTTTCTTGTTGCTCTCTTTCTAGCTCTTTGAGTTGTAGGGTTAGGTAATTAATTACCATTGTTTCCTGTTTTTTTGCAATAGGCTTGTAGAGCTTTAAACCTCCCTCTCAAGATTGCTTTCACTGTACCATAGATTTTGGATTGTTGTGTTTTCATTGTCATTTGTTGCCATGATGTTTTTTATTTCTTCTTTGATCTCTCTGGTAACCCAGTGATTGTTTAATAAGATGTTATTTAGTCTTTATGTATTTGATTTTTTGGGTTGTTTTTATTATAGTGGATTTTCAGTTTTATGCCACTGTGACCTCAGAAAATACTTGAGATGATTTCCATCTTCTTGAATTTGAATAGACTTTGCCAATGACCTAATATATAGTCTATCTTAAAAAATGACCCATGTGCACTTGAGAAGAATATATATTCTGTGGCTTTGGGGTAAAATGTTCTGAAGATGTCAATTAATTCCATCTGGTCTAGTGAGTCATTTAGGATTGATGTTTCTTTGCTGATTTTTTGTTTAGAAGATTTGTCCAATGGCGCTAGTGAGGTATTTAAGTCTCCTACTATGATTGCTGTCAATCTCTCTCTTGATATCCTCCAGGAGTTTTTTCATGTATTTAGTTGCTCCTCTTTTGGGTGCATATGTGTTTACCAGAGATATTTTTCTTGTTAGATTGCTCCCTTTAGTATTATGAAGTTGCCTTCTTTATCTCATATCATGGCCTTCACTTTGAAATCTAATTTGTCAGATATAAGTATTGCTACCCAAGCTTTTTTTCATTTCATTTACCTGAAAACCTATGTTCTACCCTTTCACCCTCAATCAATGTGTTTTTTTTTCCCTCTGAGGTGGATTTCTTGTAGACAGCAAATATATGGGTCATGTTTTCTTATCCAATCCATTACACTATGTCTTTTGATTAGAGTATTTAATCCATTTAAATTTAAAGTTATTATTGATAGGTACTTATTTGTCTTTATCCCTGTGTTCCTTTTTTGCTTCCTATTTCTTCTTTTTAAGGCAGACTCTTTAGCATTTCTTGCATTCCTTATTTGGTGGTAATAAATTCCCTTAGTCCTTTTTTTGTGTATAAAGATCCTGATTTCACCTTTAATTTTGATTGAAAGCCTTGCTGGGTATAGTATTCTTGGATTCAGACCCTTATTTTGCATAACTTTGTATATTTCCTTCAATTCACTTCTGGCCTGTTAAGTTTCTGTTCAGAAGTCAGTCACAAGTCTGATGGGGTTTCTTTTGTAGGTAACTTTCTGTCTCTTTCTGGCCAATTGTAAGATTCTTACTTTGTTGCTGATGTTTGTTAATTTAATTATCATGTGTCTTGGTTTCAATTTTTTGTGATTCATATTGCTTGGGATTCTGTGAGCTTCTTGAATTTGTGTGGGTTTTTTCTTCCCTACATCAGGGAAATTTTCTGTCATTATTTCTTCAAACAGGTTTTCTATTCCTTGCTCAGTTACCTCTCCTGGAATCTCTATTATGCAGGTGTTGTTTTGTTTTGTGTTATCCCAAAGTTCTCTTAGGCTCTCCTCCTGCTTTTTATTTTATTTTTTTCTAGAAGCTGCTCTAGTTGAGTATTTTTTCTACCTTGTGTTCTAGCTCACTGATGAGGCACTCTGCTACTTCTAGTCTACTTTTGATGCTTTCTATTGAATTGTTTATAACAATGATGTCATTTTTTATTTCTTTTTGGTTCTTCATTTCCTCTTGTTTCTTCTTCATTTCCTTTGGTTTTTACTTGTATTGTTGAATTCGTGTTCCATTTTTTTTCTGCCACCTTATGACCATTTCTTTGAATTCTTTCTTTGGCAGGTTGCTTGCCTCCATTTTATTTACTTCCTTTTCTGGTGATGCCTGCTTTTCTTTCATATGCAAGCGGTTTATTTGTTTGCCCATGATCTCTCTTCTCTAGGTGTCTGGTTATGTAGTTCTCTCTCTCCTGCCTTGATTTAAAATACAACACAACCAGGTACAACACCCAAGGCACTGAACAGAAATGTATTCATGATATTATTAGCCACAAATAAAGGTGACCACCAGAGAAATAAAAATTAGGGTATAAGAGAAAAAGAAGAGAGAAAAGGAGAGAAAATAAAATAAAATAAAATAAAATAAAATAAAGGAAAAGAAAAGAAAGGAGTGCCAAAATAAAATTGGGAGAGGGGAGAAAAAAGAAAAAAAAAAGAAGAAAAAAAAATAGTGAGAAAAGAAACTTAATAAGAAAGAGAAAGGGAACAAATTATATATATGGGAAGAAAACTCCAGTAGAACAGCCACTAATCCCAACAAATGCCAGAGACATGTACCTGGAGGTTAATCAAAACTACAAATAACAACTAATATCGAGGGAGACAAGGGAAAAAAGAGGTAAAAAATAAAGCAAACAAAAAGCAAAATAAAACAAGATGAATAAGCAAAACAATCTCACAAAAAAGTATAAAAAATCAATATAACCAATATTCACACAAACAACAACAAAAGGACAGAGAGAAAAACAAGTTTCTGGTTAGTGAAGACAGAGAAGAGAGAAGTGTGTATGGACTTGGAGCAGGAGATTGGAAATTAGTTATAGAAGTGAGGTGAAATTTTAATAGGCGATAAAAAGAAAGAATAGGGAAAATTTAAAGTAGGAAAAGGGTAAGAGAAACATGACAACAAAATGGAAAAAGTCAGGGAGAGAGTGATGGCATAAAGGTAGAGGTGATATAGAGTAAAATGATGTTAAAGGAAAGATGAAAATAGAGTATAAAACTCTAATCCCAAAGTAAAATAAAGAGATAATAAAATGACACTTATTTTTCCAAAAGGTAAAATAGCAGTAGTAACAATATTGAAGATAAAATTATAATAATTAAAAAGATAAAATAAAGTGAGGAATAAAGAAAAAAATGTTAAGTAAAAGATGAAAACATAAAAAAATTTAAAAAATCATAGAAGGTGCAGTAGTGAAGGTAATTCACTTCCTATGTTGTTCTCTTTGGCATGCTTGTTTTCCATTTGGGACAATATTGTAGTTCCCTGTGTTCCACTGGTGCTTGGTATTGTAAGCCAGTAATGATTTTTAAGCAGGCAATGTGTCTTAATCTCTTTATTCATTTGTGATTACACAAGAGTCAATTTGTGCCTCAGCCCCTGGATGGCAGTATTTCGGGATTGACCTCCAAAATTATAGGTCCTCTCTAGTCTGTGCTTACACCTTGCTTTCTCTATAGCACTCAATACTGGTTTGTGGGAATGGGCTGCCCCAGAGCTGGTTCTTTGAAGGTTACTCCCCACTCTGATCCTCAGGTTCCAGAAATACAGCTTTTCCCTGATGTCTTCCAGTGTGTCCCCAACTGGGCGATTGTATGTATTGGGCTTAGCAATCAGAACCAAGGATCTGAAGAGGAAAGAGCTCAAGTCTGCGCAGTCCCCCTTCCCCACTCCTGTCCAAGCAGCTGACACACTTTAATAACTCCCAGGCTGTCCTTCTGCATTATATCAAAATGGGTTACTTTCTAGAGATCTCCTCTGTTAGCAGCTCTGAGGACCCCCCTCCACATTCATGGATCACTTCATGCCCAACAGCCACAGATTTCTCTAGGTGCAGATTTCCCCAGTGTGCACGTCTTTCTGTTCTGTGGGACCAGAGACCTCACCTTATCCCAGGCAAAATCTGACCTTTCCATGTGGTGTGTAGAGCTCCTCTGAACCTTAGTGTTTGCGCCAATTGAGGACCAGTATTCTGGGGTTCGCAGCTGTTCCATGGGTTCTGCAGCTGTAAATTTTCAGGTTTCTGTAAACATCCACTTTCCCCTTCAAGATGTGTGTAGGCAAATTTTAATGAATATTATTGGCAACTAATTTTAAAATGTGTATACAAATGCAAAGAACCATGCGTAGTCAAGATATTAAAAAAAAAAGAAAGAAATCTGAGGAGTTGCTGTACTATGAAGAATTATACTAAAACCGATTACTGAAGAGAAACAGATGGAATAAAATATACGGCATAGAAACAGATTAATCATTCTATAGAAAGTTAACTTTCCTCAGAACAGAATAGCTCGTCAAAGCAGAGAGGTAAGTATGGATTTCTAAATAAATAATGATAGAACAATAAGACAAGCACATTAAAAAGAAACAAACCTGAAACTTGATCTTTAAGTCACATCATTAACTAAAAAATCTAAAATGTATAAGCAAGAACAATTTTGTTTCTAGTATGTGATCTAGAATCTCTTCGATTTCCCCATCTCTTTTTTCTACTTTTCTTATTTTCCCATTTCTCTGTTTTATTCCTTATCATTTTCTTCTTGAACAAATCTGTCCAAAGCCATTAGGTGGCGCAGAAGATGGGAATTTGTATGAGTGTGTGTGCATTGTGTACGTGTCAGGGGAGAGGGGATGTTGTTGGCTGAAGCAAAGTGTTGGAACTAAACTCAGAGGAGGCTGACTAGCAAGGCATTGGTAGATGAGTGTGGAGTGCTGGGTCATACACGTTGGATGATATTCACATATTATGAGGTAGCCAGCAGCATCGGGTGTCAAAGCCCAAGTTTAGTGATCAGGGCACCCACACACGAGAATAGCCTGGGACAGATTATGAAACACTGATTGTCTCTTCAGAGGTGGAGGAAATATGGCCAGGCACAAGGTATCATATTCAGGATGATGAAAAGTACATAAGTGCAGGAAGGCGGATCTGTGCCCTTGTAGATTATGAAGATATCCCTGTGAGAGAGCTGTCTAACATGAGTGTTGGAATTCAGGCAATATTACCCAATATGGAGGGTGGAAACCCAGGAGAGTTGAGGAAGGGGCCTTTGGAGGACGACCTGGAGTAAAGAGTTAGTGGTACATGGATCCACCTGCTGTAAGGTGTTGGCATGTAAATGAAGTGAGAACAGCTCATTGGAGGTTAGCCCAGCTCAGAAAGTTAGTGCCTCACGAATGTGAGGGAAGAATCATTGAAGGATGGAAGGGTGGCCCAACTTGGGTTTTAGAACCTAGGTGGAGTGAGGAAGACATTCACAGGGGGAGCATCAGGCTGAGTACGATGACATCTATCCGGGTATCAGATATTGTATAGATCCTAGGTACAGTTTAAGGTAGTAATCTGTTGTAGGTTACTGGAGCCTAGGTGGGCTGAAAAAGGCCTCTCTAGGAGAGAGGTGGAAGGGACAAAGACAGCAAGAGAGGATTGAATAAACAGAGCTGGATTGATTAAATAAATAAATGAACTTAGAATAATGTGAGCCAGGCATTTTACTATTGGAAAATAAAGTTATATATGTTAAAAGAGAAAAAAAACAAACAAGAACAAACTCTGTTGTATTGCATTAGAATAGAGAACTTAGTGCAAGCTTGTGGTGTATAATGTAAATACTCTGTGTCAATATAGAAATATTGACATTAATGTACATACTTACACACATATATGCGTGTGTACATGTGTAGATTCTTTTACTATGTACATTAAGGAATCTTGGGAACAGTGATATCTGCAAAATAGTGAGCACATACAGCAACTAGACATTGGTTTCTAAATTCTATTTTGGTACATAAAAAAGAAGCAGACTTCTGAGAGAAATGACTGATTCCTGAGTGGGGCAAGGAAAGTATAGGAAAAATTTATACCAGAAAATAAGGAAGTTCTTAAAAGACAAATAGAACCTTATCTGAATGACACAGAGCTAATTTTTGGCTGAGCCCCTATTATTTGCATTTCCTGTCATCTTCATTACTATTAAGGGAATCCAGTTCCTGCACTTCCTACTATCAGCCCTGACCTATAGAAAATGGCCACCATAGATTTCCTTAGTGATATTGGTGCTCTCTTAACAAAGAATCTCTTTTTAAAAAAACATGCTTTTATTGAGAGAGAGAGAGAGAGAGAGAGAGAGAGGGAGAGAGAGAGAGAGAAAGATATGAAAGAGAAACATCAGTTGGTTGCCTCCCATATGCACCCTACTGGGGATCAAACCTATAACCTGTGCTCTGACCAGAAATAGAACCAGTTACCTTTTGGTGCATGGGGTGATGCTCAATCAACTGAGCTATACCCAGCTAGGATAACAAAGAATCTCTTACTTGACTTTATAAATACAGTGTTCCTAGGGTCTTTCACAGAACATAGTAATATGGTGAGTTTTTCAACTTTATATATCCACTCTAGCACACCCTATTCTATGAGCCTTTTGCTTCCTTCTTCAACCATTTACCATAGCAGTTCTGGTATTTTTACTATATGTTCTGTGTCCATCTATATCCTAATGGTTCTAAAAGCCACCCTAAAAGCATGTTAGCACTGTCTCTAAGCATTCCTTACTGGGATGTTAAGTTTCATGTTGATAAACTCTCCCTTAATCAACTCTATCTTCCACACTTCTCTTATTTCAGCACCTCATAGTCCAGTCCCATAAGTATTTTTCTGGCTCCATTGAGAGTATATATGCTAAGTTCTGCGACATCTTAGAAATATAGTTTCATTCCTTCCTTCGGAAGTCTAGCACTATGCTGGCCACCTTATGTTTGACTTAATCCTATGCATTGGTTTAAATATTAGCAATAGTTCATTATCTTGCAAGAAAAAGGCTTTAGCTCTGTCTTCCCAAAAAAAGAAGTGCTAATTTTTAATAGTGAAATGTAGGTCAGACCTATGGAGAAATTTGATTCGCAGGAAAACCTAGAAATTTAAGATTTTCATGTGAATCAACAAAGTTATTGCCATCCCATATCTTAATCTCCTAACTCTCAATCAGGCCTCTGACTTTAGCCTAGTAGATCTTCCAGAACTTAGAATTCAAGTTTCTGTGGATTCCTGCTTACTCCTGTGACTGAGTCCTTTACATGCGGCTCTTTGGCCCCTTGAGTGTGGCTCTTCCACAAAATACCACAGCCTGGGCAAGTCTATTTTGAAGTGGTGTTAGAAAAAGTTTAAGTTTAAAAAATTTGGCTCTCAAAAGAAATTTCAATCATTGTACTGTTGATATTTGGCTCTGTTGACTAATGAGTTTGCCGACCACCTAGGCCCAGTGATCAGCTCTTTCCATCCTCTTGGTACCGAGGATAAGAGACACAATATTCAAGGAGACCTTCTAGATTTCACAGTACAGTTATCTTCAAAACATTTATTGCAATATTTCATGAACAGTTATATAATTCCATGTTCCTTTTAACTAAGATTTCTGATGCCCCAAATATAACTCAAATTTATGTTGCCTCAGCCAGTAGCTTTTCTTCTACCATTATGCTAGCTCAGTGCAGGGAAAAGTTGAACAATTGTACTGCTCTTGCATAGCAGGGCCTATGAACACACCACCAGCAGACAAGGATGTAGTTCTCATTGCCAGCTGACTGAGAATGACCTAGCTCCCAAATCCTAGTTTAGAGTCTCCTTTCTAGTATCTCTCCTGGCACTAACTCTAGTAGGTTAAGATTCTTGGAATGCTGACGCTGAGAAAAAGATTCATGCAAGAAGTTTCTGGGGAATCTTATGAAATAATACATTTGCAATGAAAGAAATGAAATTTGGAAGACAAAAGTTGTCTATGAGGCAGACATAGACATTTTAGAGGCCCAGTGCACAAAAGTCATACACAGAAGGGGGATTCCCTCAGCTCAGCCTACACTCTCTCCAATTGGGGACCCCTTGTGGGATGTCCGATTGCTGGTTTAGACCTGATCCCTGGGATCGGGCCTAAAATGGCAGTCTGACATCTCTCTCACAATCTGGGACCACTGGCTTTTAACTGCTCACCTACCTTCCTGCCTGATTGCCCCTAACTGCTTTTGCCTGCCAGCTTGATCACCCCTAACTTCCCTCTCCTGTAGGTCTGATGTGCCCCCAACTGCCCTTCTCTGCTGGCCAATTTGGTTCTGATTGGTTGGTTCCTATGCCAGTCAAAAGCTTCAACCTCTAGGCAGGCATTGGCTCTCCACAGCACCCAGATTTGGTTCTCATTGGTCATTTCCTATGCCAGTCAGTGTCAGAAGCTTCACCTCCTAGGCAGTCATTGGCTCCCCATAGTATCCATCTTTGTTTCTCATTGGGTGGTTCCTATGCCAATCAGCATCAAAAGCTCTGCCTCATAGACAGCCATTGGCTTCCCATAGCACCCACCTTTGGTTCTGATTGGTTGGTTCCTATGCCAATCAGCATCTCCAGGCCTATCTCTGGGCCTGATCAAAGAAGTGGGACTTAACAACAGCTCCCTCAGAGGCCAGGAGAGAAAGAAAAGCCTGGCTGCTGGTGAAGATCAGAAAGAAAGAGGGAGAGAAAGAGAGAGGTAAGTACACTGATCAACAGCTTCCACTGAGGCTGCAGATCAGATCCTGCCTCACTTTCTGGGTCTCAGCCACCAGAGCAGGCAGTGTTGCATCGCCAAGCTACAGAGGGGCAACCCAGTGCTCACTTTTGGATGGTATGCTTTTGGTCACAGGCTTGGCCCCTTCCCAAGCCCCAGAATTTAGGCTTGGGAAGTACTGCCACCAATGGCTGGCTGGGAGTGACCTGAGTTTGGAGGAGGTTCCCGGGACCCAAGTATGTATGTGAATTAATATCCATCTTTGTTGGGTTCATTTGTATACTCATTTTGATTGGCTGTGGGCATAGTGGAGGTATGGTCAATTTACATGTTTCTCTATTATTAAGTAAGATTCTTTTATTTCAGAGTGCAAAAGAGAGAGAGAGAGAGAGAGAGAGAGAGAGAGAGAGATTTTTTAAACAGGTAAAATGAGCAATATTTTTTTTTTCACTTAATGCATTGAACCACTGAAAGTTTAATGCTCTCCTTTTTTAATGCATGTATAACATGAAGGTCGGTGGTATTACATGAAAACTGAGTATAATTATGCATGGAATGGTCCTAAATTGATTTTTGAAACTGATAACAGAAACTATTTCACTCCTAAAAAAACATTCTTTATTTGACCTTTAAACCTTTCTATCAAGAGGCTTCTAAAAGTAGTCATACTGTATAAAGGTTTGATTTGATTTGTTCAGTCCCAGGACAATTGTATCTTTCAGAAACTTATTTGGCAAGAATAATTTAGACTAAATCAACATAGAAATTAGATTCTGAAAATGAAATTATAGTCTGCATTACATTGCAAAAAATATATATTTTAAAATATATTTTATTGATTTTTTACAGAGAGGAAGGGAGAGGGAGAGAAGCCAGAAACATCGATGAGAGAGAGACATCCATCAGCCGCCTCTTGTACGCCCCCTACTGGGGATGTGCCAGCAACCAAGACACATGCTCTTGACCAGAATCCAACCTGAGACCTTTCAGTCCCCAGGATGACACTCTATCCACTGTGCCAAACCAATTTTGGCACATTGCAAAAAATAAGCTTTGATTGAAATGCAGGCTGTTTTCTTATTTATTTATTAAATATATTTTATTGATTTTTTACAGAGAGGAAGAGAGAGGGATAGAGAGTTAGAAATATTGATGAGAGAGAAACATCGATGTGCTGCCTCCTGCATACCCCCTACTGGGGATGTGCCCACAACCAAGGTACATGCCCCTAACCGAAATCGAATCCAGGACCTTTCAGTCTGCAGGCTTTTGCTCTATCCACTGAGCCAAACAGGTTTCGGCTGTTTTCGTTTTTAAAACATTATAAAAATGATTTAATAGTGTGCATTTGCTTTCTCAATTAATATTAACCAACAATTATAATGGAATTGATTGAATTGAAGTGTTATGGTAGGAAACTAAATATGATAACTTTTAAATGCCAGAATTCTATATCATATTCAAAGTCTTTATCATAAATATGTATTTTAAAATTATGCAAGTTATTCTATGTATGGAAATACAATATTTTCCCTCAGTTAAAGGACTCAAGAATGAATATTGTCCTGAATACTAACCAATAAACACAACCAACTATTAATATATTTGTTCATAAGTCATTTTTTCTGTGATATAATTATAAAACTTTTATGATATTTATGAAATTTAAAAATAATTCAATACTTTTAGCTTTAAAATAGACACAGAATACAAATAATATTTAAACATATTTCTGGAAAATACACATATATACAATGAGATAATACTGCACATCCACCAGAATGAAAACCAGGCAACATGAATCTTTGGAGAGGATCTAGCAACAGGAACTTTCATATTATGTTGGTTGAAATATAATTGGTACATTTTGAAATTAGTTACAAGTTATATATTACGACTATTTGCCACATGACCCTGAAATTCTACTCCTAGGGATAGTCATGCAGAGTGTGTATACACAAATGCTAGGAGAAGTGAATAAGGTTATGGTCATAATGAAAGCAGTCATAGCAAGAATCAGAGTCAATAATTTCTAGTATCCAGTAATTCAATCTATAACTTTTAAAGATTTATAAAATGTAGAACAATTATAGAAAAATCAAGTGAAACTATGATAGAATTCAAAACAAGTTTTTTTTAAATATCTATATATATTATTGATTTCAGAGAGGGAGAGAGAGGGAGATATAGAAACATCAATGATCGACTGCCTTCTGCATGTCCTGCACTGGGAATCGAGCCCACAATTATGGGCATGTGCCCTGACCAGGAATTGAACCATGACCTCCTCATAGGTGGATGCTCAACCACTGAGCCATGCCAGCCAAGCCAAAACAAGCTTTTGAAGACAAGTTTAGGATCTTCGATAAAGCAAAAAACAAAAACAAAAATTGCTTTCACCAAACAACTTAATAACTTTTTAGTACTTGAAGGATTATCAAATAAGGCATTTTAAAGAAGTAATGCAAAGTAAAACCAATAAACCACAAAACCCCTGTGCCGAACTCCAACCTTTATTGTGGGTTTTGCAAAAAGCCCCTGCCTGATATCTGACCTCATGTTCATGTAGCTTTCAACCGAAAAGGCTGAGCAGCTTGAATTCTTAGAAAATTTGGGAAACAGTTCTTACTTCTGACAGTTCTTCTCCTTTCTGTAAATGAACTATTGTGAGGAAGTAAACATTGGGGCAATCACCATATTTTCACTAATTCTTCATTGTATTCAGGCAAGGAGTCATCTCCAGCCTGAACTGTTTTCAGTCTCAGTCCAACTCTTTCTTTGAGGTTTTTCACCCATAAAACTTCCAAAGATCAAATAATCCATCTCTCTGGTGCCTATGTCATTTTGGCCAAGAATAATGTATCCTCTTCTGGAAGGACCTGAAGTTGACTTGGAGAGATTCTGTATCAGCACCACCTGAAGAAAAGTCTAGGGGATGTGATTTGGGAGGCCTTGATTCTGACTGACTCCAGGGAAATCATGTTCTCTCAGTTTTATAGGCCAAGCCCAGTGGGTTATATGTTTATAAATCTCAGGCAGCCTTTCTGACCAGAACACAATGGACTCTCAGACCCACATTTAATTGTATTATATTGGCTTCTCATAAAGATGCTTTTCCTGATTTGCACTTTTATTTGAACTCATTGGTTTATATTGAAGGCTGTTCTATATTGAAGCATTCCTGTATAATTCACTGTAAAGTTGATGAAAATATTTCTCATTCAATCACATAGTATCTTTTTTTCCCATCCCACCCCCACTCCAAATTAGGCATCTTGAGATTAATTTTCCTCTAGTATAAATAAAGTACAAGGAGCAGCTTTAAGTCTCTTGAATAAGTAAATATTCTGCTTTTTTATTTGTTTGTTTACATCATGCACAGTTTTTATTTACCTGAAAGGTTTATCTTTCCATGCTTCTTTTTAGTCATCACAGAGCCAAACTGACTGTTCATATACAGTCATAGGCCATCAGGACAGGCATAGTTCTTTATTTAACTATCCTTTAAAACATAGACACTTTTTTTCTGTATTTTTGCTTAAAGTTAAAGATATGCCATTCTATTTATTAATTTTTATAAGGCATTATCCTAAGAAAGATAAACATAAGTAAATAGTACTCCTTTGTCTTATATGTGTTTTAACTGCTCATTGCATTATTTATTAGAAAATTAAGACTAAAATCATATATCTTAGAATTAAAAGTAAATGGTAAACATTTTATACATTTTGAAGGCAATATTTACAGTAAAAATGTAGCACTCACTAAATATTTATAGTATATATTCCAAAATTAATAAAATTTTTAATTTTCCAATTTATTTTAGAAATATCACTTTTTCCAAACATCA
This sequence comes from Lasiurus cinereus, assembly GCA_011751065.1. Classification (NCBI taxonomy): domain Eukaryota; kingdom Metazoa; phylum Chordata; class Mammalia; order Chiroptera; family Vespertilionidae; genus Lasiurus; species Lasiurus cinereus. Next base: position 42,274,021 of record JAAGEH010000012.1, read on the forward strand.
ATACTTGATAATGTAGCATCATAAATAACAGCTCCAAAATAATAAATTCAAGAAATAATGGGACATTAACAACACTCATGTTTGGAGGAAAGGTAGGAAAAAAAACAGGAATACAGATGATTTTTAAAGGAAAATCATAGACATCTATTTAACAGCTAGAGCTTTTTCAACAAATCTGACATAGTATACTACCATAACATCATCTGTGTTGTAACCAGATGATATGCCTTCCTTTCTGGTTTTCCTTAAGCAGTAAAATTATTTTTAAAAATTATATATTTATATATGATAACCTTAAATAAAACACCAATAAATATCCTTAATTTAAATTAACCAGTCTATATTTTTTATAAATAACACAGTATATTTAAATAATAATTAAGGGAGTAAAAATACATATCTACATTAAAAAAGGCTGGTGGCCATAATGCCAGAATGACCAAAAGACTGGTCACCAAGAGGTGCATGGAACACCTCTCGGTCCCTCCCCCTGGCCTGAGAGCCACTCACAGTGGCAGGGTGGGACTCATGGCTCATGTGACACAGCAGAGTGGGGCTCGCAGCTCATGTGGCTTGGCAGGCCTCGCATCTTGTGCAATGGGGCGGAGCTTGCAGTTCTCATGGCTCACAGGTGCTAAGGGGCTCACGTGGGGTTTGAGAGGTGCAGAGAGCTCACATGGCGTGGCAGGGTTTGTGGCTCATGTGGTGTGGAGGAGCTCACGGCTTGCCAGGTGAGGTGGAGCTTGTGGTTGGTGTGGCATGGTGGCTCCTGGCAGCAAGCTACTCACGCATGGAGGGTCTGGGTTCCCATTGGCATGGTGGGTCCGAGTCTCACATGATTTCATGCACTGGGCCTCGAGTCTATATTATAAAAGACCAGTCACTATAACACTGTAACGACCAAACTACGGGTCCCCAGGAGGTGCCTGGAGCACCTCTCAGGCCTTTCCTCTACCACTCCGGGGCACCTGCAGTTTCGATGGAGCATTGGAGGGCACCCTGTAGCATAGTGGAGCATTGCAGAGCACTAGCAGTGTATACAGAGCATCACAGGGCTCTGGCAGTGTCCTCAGGGTATGCAAGGCATCATGGGGTGGTGGACATGGCCCTGATAGTAGGTAAGGCCTACAGGAACCTACACACCCATGATTTAATTGTGTGATGGGCCTCTAGTAATATGTAATAAAGTAATGCTCCAAATAAAAACTGACATAGTATATTAGCCTAAACCAACTTTCAATAAAATGGAAAATAAAAATAAAATACTTATAAATCTATGGGATCTTTTTTCCTCATCTTTGAAACACATCAGGGTCATGAATTTAAAAAAAAAGACACAATTACTTGAGAATTTTAATAAAAAATATAATAAAGCCACTTTAATAAAAGCAAGAAAAGTTTAATAATCATTCAATATAATTTTGCATTAAAAGGTATTGATTGATAAATAAAATAAGCAAAAGATCAGAAAAATGTTAAGTTAGTCAAATCCTATCAAGAAATGAAAAGTTGTAAATGAATTAAAGCATAGGATCTAGTAATATATTCTTATTTAAAAATCAGTGATAGTGATTTTTTGAAGCCTAATTAATTCAAGAAGAAATAAGGGTACTCAAAGTATATGCATGCATAAACATGGCATTGTTAAATCAATTCTGTTAAATATCTTCATCCAAAAATGCATCAAACAAATTCTCTCATACTTTCAAAATTATGATGTAACATAATGAAGTCCAAAATAAATAAAATGATGAAATACTTAATCAATCCTATCTAATAAAAGAGTAATATGTAAATTTACTGTACCTCCACTACACTCAAAAGCCAACCCACCAGCCAATGAGGAGCAAATATGCAAATAAACCCACCTAAATGTCTGTGACAAGGAGAGTAAGAGGGAGGCTTGGATTTCCCTGGCAATGGAGGAAGCCAAGCTTTCCACCTGCCCTTGCCAGCCCAAGCCTCCACTGAATGCTACAAAGTTTCAATGACAGAAGATAAATAAAGTCCAACAAAAATGGCAGCAGCCACAGAACTAGAGAGAGCAGGAGGCTTGAGTAGCTCCTGGAGATGGAGGAAAACAAGCTTTCCACACACCCTAGCAGGCATAGTCTTCTGCTCAAGGCTACAAATTTTCAATTATAGAATATAAATAAATTCCAACAGAAATGACTGCTGCCATGGAGCGAGCAGGAAGCTGGGCTCTGCTCCAGGCTACAAAGTTTCAATTGTAAAAGATAAATAAATCCCAGATACCAGGACCTCCACGTGGGTCACCTGGGGGTGTTGCCAGCCTGCAAACCACCACAGGTCCCTTGCCCAGGATGCCTCATGCCCCAGGGGAACCTCCACCTTTATCCTGGACACCCTTCTGGGCAAACCAGCTGATCCCCACCCATGCACCAGGCATCTGTCCAATCTAATAAAAGAGTAATATGCTTATTGACCATCACTCCAACACACAAGATAGCTGCCCCCATGTGGTCAAAGATCCTGCCCAAATGTGGACACAAGATGGCCACCACAAGATGGCCAGCAGGGGAGGGCAGTTGGCAGGGACCCGGCCTGCAAGGGAAGGAAGTTGTGGGTGACCAGACAGGAGGGGAGGACAGTTAAGGGTGACCAAGCCCACAGAGGAGGGCAGTTAGTGGGAAACAGGCTGGGAGGGAACAGTTAGGCATCAATCAGGCTGGCAGGGGAGTGGTTAGGAGGTGATCAGGCTGGCAGGCAGAAACAGTTAGGGGCAATCAGGAAGGGAGGCAGGCAAGCAGTTGGGAGCCAGCAGTCCTGGATTGTGAGAGGGATGTCCGACTGCCTGGTAAGGTCAGGCCTAAACAGGCAGCTGGACATCCATTGAGGGATTGGAGAAGGTGCAGTCTGGGCTGAGGGAAACCCCCATCCCTATGCACGAATGCACGAATTTCATGCACCAGGCCTCTAGTAATTCTAAAATCTTATATCCCTAATAGCAAAGCCTGATGATATAACATAAACTGTAATATTATCCTATCTAATAAAAGTATAATATGCAAATTGACCATACCTCTGTTACACTAACAAGCCACGCCCATCAGCTCTGCCCACCAGCCAATCAGAGCGAGTATGCAAATTAACCAAACCAAGATGGCTATGGCATCACAGAGAGCAGGAGGGAGGCTTGGGTTGCCCCTAGTGATGGAGGAAGCCAAGCTTTTCACACACCCTGGCCTGCGGAGGCCTCCTTTTAAGACAACAAAGTTTCAATGGCTGCCACCACTGAGTGAGGCTTGGGTTGCCTCTGGCAATAGAGGAAGCCAAGCTTTCTGCACTCCCTGGCTGGCCCAGCCCTCTGCTTAAGGCAACAGTTTCAGTAGCTGCGTGAACAGAAGGCTTGACTATGCTCTAGAATACAAAGTTTTAAGTTAGAAGATAAATAAATTCCAGACATCAGGTCCTCCACTTGGGTCACCGAGGGGCTTGGCCAGCCTGCAAACCACCACAGGCCCCTTGCCCAGGTTACCCCATGTCCCAAGGGAACACCCACCCTGATCTGGGACACCCTTCAGGGCAAACTAGCTGGTCTCCACCAGTGCACCAGGCCTCTATCCTATCCAATAAAAGAGTAATATGCAGATTGATCATCACTCCAACACACAAAATAAAATGACTGCCCTCATGTGGTCACAAGAGGACCACCCCAAGATTGACAGCAGGGGAGGGCAGTTGGCAGGGACCAGGCCCACAGGGTAGGGCAGTTAGGGGCAAACAGGATGACAGGGGAGCAGTTAGGCATCAATCAGGCTGGCAGGGTAGTGGTTAGGGGGTGATCAGGTTGGCAGGCAGAAGCAGTTAGGGGCAATCAGGAAGGCAGGAAGGTATGCAATTGGAAGCTAGCAGTTCCGGATTGTGAGAGAGATGTCCGACTGACCATTTAGGCTCGATCCACCTGGATGGTCGGACATCCCTCTCAGGGTCCCAGATTGGAGAGGGAGCAGGCTGGGCTGAAGAACACTCCTCATGCACGAATTTCTTGGAACGGGCCTCTAGTAACTGATAATTAAACACAATGAGTAATATTATAGATTCATCATATATTTGAGCATTCAGGTAAATAATATCAGAAAAAAACACTAGCAACCTAATATAGCACTACAGTTGAAGATAATTTACTTAATCAAGTAAGTCTTATTATAATGTTGTTACAAAGTCAATTGATATAATCAATTATAGCAATAGTTATCTAGACATAATTACAAAATAATTAATAATTAATAAAATCCATTGTAATAGAGGTTAAAAAATAAGTTGGTACAATGTAAGTCCCCCCAAATATTTTACAAATAATACTGTTTAGTATAACTAATAGTATCAAATTTACACATACTACCAAATATATTTATATTAGAATCTGAAAATTTATCACAATTAACAATATTGATGCTTATTTAAGTGTACCTGCAATAAACATACATTTGATTCTCAAATTTGAAAATTATATAAACCTAACAAAATATTCTCATGGGCATTTTCTCTTATGATATATTCCTTATACAGTGGTACCTCGAGATAAGAGTTTAATTTGTTCCATAACCTTGCTCATATATCAAGTTGCTTGTATCTCAAAGCAAATTTCCCCATTGAAATCTATTGAAATGCTGTTAATCCGTTCCAGCCCCCCAAATGCCAGCCCAGTTATTCTTGTTACGTGTTTTTGATTAAGAAAAATGTATTTAAAAATGACAAATATTGTATAAAAACATAATAAAAGAGAATGTAAAGGAATAAACTGGTTTTATAAAGTGTATTACATTACTGGTTACACTCTTAATGCTACACTTTATCCCTAAATTGAATGTAACTTAACTAATCTTCACTGAACTTAATTGCTACAGGTCTTTGCATTTTTGGCCGATTTAAAAAAAAAAAACGTGTCCAACGAGGTTTGCCTCTTCCTCCCTTTCAGAATGTTTCTGAAATGGGTGAGGCAAGTTTCATTGAACAGGTTTGATGCAAGACCAGTAGCAACTTTTTTGGGGTGTTTCTTTTCCACGAATTTTGACACCCTCTCCCACATTCCTAAGATTTCCTTTATCTCACTTGTAGAGATCTCCTCCACCTCTGGCTCCTCCTCGAACCCAATTTCTTGGAGAACCTCCGCATGTTGCTGAGCAGGCAACTCTTGTAACTCCTCCATGGTGAGTTCCAGAGAGTGCTCCTCGAAGAGCTCATACACATCTCTCGCATTCACCTCCAGGCCCAGGGATTTTCCCAGAGACACTATCTCCTCCTGCACTGGCATCGGGTTCGAATCCTTTGAAGGTCATTTCGGCTAGGGCCTCAGGCCACAGCTTCTTCCATGCAGAGGTCAAAGTCCTCATTGTAACACCCAGCCAGGCCTGATAAATAATTCTGAGGCATATCATGATGTCAAAGTGGTTCTTCCAGAACTCTCGAAGGGTGAGGTTTGTGCTCTTCCTCACCTCAAAGCAGCGCTAGAACAGGTGCTTGATGTACAGCTTTTTAAAATTAGAAATCACCTCCTGATCCATGGGCTGCAGAATAGGAGTGGTGTTGGGACGTAGGTAGACAACCTATATAAACTGGAACTCTTCGAGGAGTTCATCTTTGAGGTTCGGTGGGTGAGCAGGGGCATTGTCGAGGATGGGGAGGGCTTGCATGGTTAGGTTGTTTTCCTGTAGATACTATTTCTTAACAGAAGGGCTGAAAATCAGGTTTACCCACTCCACAAAGAACTGCCTGGTGACCCATGACTTCAGGTTTGCCCTCCACATAACTTGTAGTTTATCTTTTAAAACCTTATGTGACTTAAAGACTCAGCGGTTTTCCAAATGGTATAAGAGCAGAGGCTTGATCTTGCAGTCGCTACTCGCATTGGCGCACAGTGCGAGAGTTAGCCTATCCTTCATAGGTTTGTGGCCTGGCATCACCTTCTCCTCTGCCGTTATATAAGTCCTATTCGGCATCTTCTTCCAGAAAAGCCCTGTCTTGTCACAGTTGAAGACTTGCTGGGGGAGATATCCTTTGGCTTCTATCAGTTCTGAAAAAGTTTTGAGGTAATCCTTAGCTGCCTTCACATCCAAACTTGCTGCCTCACCATGCCTGAGCATGGAGTGAATGCTGGACCTTTTCTTGAAGTTATCAAACCAGCCTCTACTGGCTTTAAATCAGTCTTTCGATGCTTCGTCCAGGGAAGTGCTCGGGGTCTGCTCCAGCAAATAACTGTAAATCACTCGCGCCTTCTTGCATATGATGCCCTGTGTTAATGTATCTCCTTTAAGCTGCTTCTCCGTCACCCACACCATCAGTAGATTCTCCATCTTTTCATGGAGAGATCTATGGAGGTTAGAAATTATTGTAATGCCCTTAGCTGGCGTTGTACCCTTGATTGACTCCTTCTGTTTAAGCACAGTGCATATTGTTGAAGTACTGCCTCTCCAGGTCAGCCACTCCCACACCTTGCTCCTATTTTTCTATGATTTCACACTTTAATTCAATAGACATCGTCCTCTTCTGAGCACTGACCTTTCCACTTTCTTTCTTCGGACCCATGGTTATAAAAAGAAATGTGATAAAATATGTAAATGCACAAAAGATGCTTCGACAACGAGGTAAACAAGCACACTGACTGAGGTGTGGGAAACTATGAGATGCTGGAGTCACGGTAAACTCGTGGGTCGTGTGCAGCAGGCCCATAAGAGCGATTACTCATATCTCAAATGTTGCTCATATTTCAAAGCAAAAAATCGCTCTCTGGATGACTCGTATCTCAAAAATCTCGTATGTTAGGGCACTCATATCTTGAGGTACCTCTGTAATATTACTTTATTATGTAGTAAATTATAAAAAAATATTAATTTGAGAGCTTGAGAGTAAGAGAGAAACATTAACTTATTGTTTCACTTATTTTTGCATTTAATGGTTATTTCTTATATTTGATCAGACTGGGGTTCAAATCCACAATCTTTGTGTGCTGAGGGCATGCTCTATTAACTGAACCATACAGCTAGGGCACTTTTAAAACTACTTGTAAAGTGAGTATTCTATCTCTTTTGGAAGTGCAAAATCCAAGTAACTTAAATAAAATGTCACAAATATGTAACAAAATACAAATATTGCCATTAATTTGATGTGAAGCAAAATATTTGATAAAAACAAAATGTCTTCTTTCAGAATGAGTCTGACATTATTCACTATTGGCACACTTCACTATTTCTATACAAACACATGCCAAGATTATTTGAATAATTCATTATAATTCACATATTTCCCAAGCCTCCGTCCCCCTCCCCCCACACAAATAAATAGTAAGTTCAGTCAGTACTGAGTCAAACAATGCTCTTTTTATGTGCTGACAAATCCATATACATGCAAAAAAATAAAACTAGCACACTAATTTACACCATACACAAGAATAAACTAAAAATGGATAAAAGATGTGAAATCATAAAAATCCTAGAAGAAAACAGAGGCAGCAAAATATCAGACATCTCACTTAACAGAATTTTCACCCATACTTCACATCGGGCAAGAGAAACAAAGTTAAACATAAACAGATGGGACTATAGCAAACTAAAAAGCTTTTGCATAGCAAAATAAGTCATCTACAATATGAAAAGTGAACCCTCTGAATGGGAGAACATACTTGCCAATGATGAGGTGTTAATTTAAAAGGGGGTTAGTTTAAGAACTTACTGCAACACCAGTAAGACAACCCATTTAATAAATGGACAGAAGACTTGAATAGACACTTCTCCAAGGACATACAGATGGTCAAGAGACACATAGAAAAATGCTCAATCTCACTAATCACCAGAAAGTTGCAGGTAACACCTCACATCTGCCAGATTGACTACCATCAATAAACCAACAAGCAACACGTGCTGGCAAGGTTTTGAAGAAAAAGGAACTCTAGTACACTGCTGGTGGGAATGCAGACAGGGATAGCCACTATGGAAAGCATGTGGAGTTTTCTTAAAAATTTAAAAGTGGAATTGCCATTTGACCACATGATCCCAGTTCTTGGAATAAATTTGAATAATCCAAAAACAATAACATGAAAGAATATATACACCCCTATGTTCATAGCTACATTATTTATAATAGGTAAGATCTGGAAACAACCCAAACACTCATCAGTGGAAGAGTAGATTAAAGATGTACTCACAATGGAGTACTATGCAGCTAAAAAAAGGATTACTTACTTTTTGAGACAGCATGGAAAGACCTGGAGAGTGTTATGCTAAGTGAAATAAGCCAGTTAGAGAAAGAAAAGTATCACATGATCTCACTGAACAAAATAAACTGATGAACAAAATCAATCCAGAGACACAGAAGCATGGAATAGACTGTGGAACCTTAGAGGGAAGGTGGGGGTGGGTGGGTGGGTGGATGGAGATCAACCAAAGAACTTGCATGCATATATGCATAACCTAGGAACACAGACAATAGGGTGGTAAAACCTGGGGTAGGGTGTGGGGGAGGGCTAGAAGAGGTCAATGGGGAAAAAGGGGATATATGTAATACTTTTAACAATAAAGATTTAAAAAATAATAATAATGAACAAAATAAATTGATGAACAAAATAGATCCAGAGACATAGAAGCATGGAACAGAATCTCAGAGGGAAGGGGGAAGTAGGGACAGGAAGAGATCAACCAAAGAACTTATATGCGTATATGCAGAGCTCATGAAGACAGAAAAATGTGGTGAAAGCCTGGGAGGGGTGGTTGTGGGGAGTCAAAGGGGGAAGCAGGGAGCATCTGCAATACTTTCAACAATAAAGATAAATTTTAAGAAAACTTAAGTGACTATATCCTTATTACTTAAAAAGAAGATCTTTTGTTGTTACTGGAAGTATCTTTGTTTGCAGTTATTTAAATAATTTAGATAAATTTATTTAAACCCAGGAGTCCTCAAAGATTATTATTGCCATTTTGAGATTAAGATGTGTCAGTCTAATAAAAAGCATTCCTACGTTAAAACAACAAATTAAAGGTTAATCCCCTGCATTTTAATGTTTGCCTGATTCATTGTGATCAACACATTTAAATGGTATTGGCAATCTGTCTAGAAACACAAGCAAATCAGCTGAAAGCTATTACACCAAAGAAGGCTCAAAAAGATAAAAAAATCATGATACTTAAATTATTTGTTCTAATTGCTTATTTTCTCTACCTATCTTTTCTGTGTTAAAACAAAACTCTCATCTGCTTAATGACATGTGTTCCATGGCAAATTAAGTCTATTTCTTTCAATTCAATTTGCATCCACAATGCCACCAAAGCATGCTATATTTCATTTACTAATCCACAACTTTAAATTGCTTGGAACAAAATAGACTAAGATATTGTGTGGGGATTTACTCTCATTGCCTTGGGAAGAATCAAATTCTCTTTATAAATTGGAGCTAATAGTGGTCACCATGTAGTATAGCTCAAAATCGTTAGAACTGTGTTATGTGACTCAAGAGTACAGTATATTTCTAAACATTGAGTCTGCAGTCTTAATATTTTATGAATATTTTATTTTATAAGTTGTAAGTTATGAGTTTTCATAGCTTATGGAAAGACCTTAGAGGTACATTATATTGAATGGCTGTTCATGAAAAATTGCCTGTATGTAAATTCATCAGCAGAATCAAGGAAAGGAGGAAAATAACAGAAAAATCTCAAGATTGGCAATTGGGAATGTAAGTAATGGTCCTATGACTCCTATTTATTAACTGGGTTTTTCTTAAGTAAATCACTTTATTTCTTTGGTGTGTTTCCACATCTGTCATAATCAAGGAGCTTACCTTGGGAAACCTCTAAGGACTCCAGGCTCTGAAATCCTGTTTCGACTGTGATGTTAGTTAATTCCACCATATTCACAGATAGTTTTGTTGCACTTATTCCAGGCTGCTAAAACCTGCAATTCTATCCAATAAGCCTTTAAAAATTATCTAGACAAGAAAAAAGTAGCTTTCCTTTAAATTGCATAGCTTCATATACTTATTTTAGAGTATTTATTATGACTTCTGTAGTCCTTATCAGTTTAATTGTCTTGTTTCCAAACTGCAAATCCATTTATTATTCATTTTGATGACTCTTCCTTCTTCTACAACAATCTTACCCTATGGGCCTGTTAGTGTATATGTGTGTGGAAAGTATAGTGAAGATTCAGTAAAAGTACACTGCGCAAAATGAGGGTTGTCTGTCCCTAGCTTGAGTCTTATTATGCCTAAGAAAGCTACTGAATCATTCTTTTAACTTATTTGATTATTTGGCCTTAGTAGTTTTCTGAATATTCACTGGAAAGCCAAACTCTGAAAAAGTTAATGCCAAATATTGAACTTGCGAATGTTAGTAATAGATAGTTTCAAACTTACCACCTACTATCCTAACTCACAAAGCTATAGACCAGATTTCGCTATTTCTGCCACTAGCCTTTATAGGAAACTTTTACACTAAAAAAGCTCTCTTTAAATATTTTCCACACTTGAAAATACTTTTTAACAATTTGAAAGAAAAAAAAATCTTGTATCTAGAGGATTGCCTGTTTCCTTCAAATCTCTGTATTGTACTTTTATCAGAGCATTGATCACGCTACATTTTAATTACATGTTGATTTTTACTACCCACTAGACTATGAATTTCTAAGGACAGGGATTTTTGTCTTTTATCTCTGTTTACTCAGTACTTAGCATAAAGCCTGCCAGCATATCACACAGAGCATGCAATTTCTGCATTAACAAGCTCTGTGCCAGGGCCTGGGTGAAATACATGAAAACTATAAACTGTTGATGTCTTAGAAAATCTCCCCACCTATTTATGATGACAATCTGGGAAGTATAAAATTTAACAATAGAAAAATCCAGAGTAATTGCTAGATCTTGTTGTCTCTGAGGAAATAAAAGCCTTCCTGCTGGCATAAATCTAAATATTCAGTGAAGAAGCAATAGGAACCTATAAAACTCATGTGATGTTAAAAAGAGTGAATTAATCAAGCCAGCAACCCAATTTGTACACACCTCCGCTGTCCTTGAGTGTTTATAATTGTTAAAATGCATTTATAAAATAAATAAATAAAATAAACATAATTAATTAGTATGATTCAAAGTCACAGTATGGAAACTCATAGGTAAAAGCATGGAAAAAAATCAAAACAAATAGCATCTTTCTGAGTAAATATTGATACCAACATAACATAAACTTTTATTTGTTCATGATATATTAATTAACATTCTTCTCTATACAGCATTACATACTGTATGTATATAAATCTAGTGATAATGTTTTACTACTAATTTATCATCTTTAAAATTAAGCATATATTTTTATATACTGTATGATTTAACAGATTTGAACTTTGTCAGAAATGTCATTGTCTCTACTGAGAATTATATTCTTTTCCAGAGATAATTCTTTTGGGCTATCTATATGACTGTGATTATTACAATTTTATGTTTTCCTAATCTATATTATATGAAATTAAGGTAAACCCTATAGTAAAAACATTAGGTCTTTAATATATTTGATATTAATAATGTGTTTTCTTTTTCAAACATAAGTCCACCAACAATTTTACTTATTTCTATATTCTATAAATTTATATTCAATTTTTCTTAAATTATTGCTTTTAATTGATAAAGAGATGAATAGTTGAATTTTAAGTTTCCTAAAAGTAATTGCATATTTGTAAAAGGTATTATACTAGAACAAACCTGAAAAATCAATATTACTAAGCTAACTTAGTTTGGAGTATAAGGACATTTTTCTCAGAATACTGTGATAAAAAAAAGGTTAAGAAATCTTAGTTTCTTTGTTCCATTTCTGCATGCTAACTTCTATCTTAGAGTTTAGGGCCATCTACCAAAAGTAAGTTCCTTAAATTTATTTTGACTTTCAGAAGTTGTACATATAATGTATATAAAGATACTAATGGATGAATAAGTAAAGGAAATTGTTCCTAAATAAGATTAACATTATTATTGTGTTTAACATGTATTGAGCCTTGCTCTTTAGCAGACACTGTGCTTAATGCTCTATGATCAATTTTCTAATTTTTTCACTTTTATTTTTACAGAAAAATGTCATAAAATTATATAATCTGCTCAGTATAACACAGCAAAATCAAATTTAAAATATGTTCTTATGTCTTCAAGCCTGTGTTTCATAGACTACTCTATTTCATGAAATTCTACTCTTTTAAGGCATACTGTTATAAATCTCATTATTGGAAGGTGAAAGAAACATGGGAATGCTTTTTGCAGGAAAGGAACCATATCAGTGACATTCACAACATGATCAAGGTCTATTTTGAAAAATATTATTGGAACCATGAGAATTACAAAGCACATGAGAGTCTGCATATAGATCCATACATAAATAATTAATAATTGCTAGGTAAATCATTGCTAGATGAAAGTTTTTCTTAATCTTAGAATGCTCAGAATGTATTTTCTGAACTTTTTTTTTTTAAAAATCCAAACTTGTATAGGACTTTTCTCCAGTATCTACAAATGTATTACCAAAAGGAAATTATTTTTTTAGCTAAGCTTGATGATGGAGCTTGTTATTACTCATCTGATATCAACTGTTCCAACTTGTGTGAGTTAGACAAGGAAACAGGTTCAGAGTAGCTAACAACAGTGGCAACCTAGGATGGAGGAAAGTATGGTCTTTAACAATTAAAAGAGCAGAATCCCATTCCCAATCTTGGGCCACGTCTGTCTATACCAGTTTCTTCATATGATATATTAATATTATTTCATGTTTTTATGAGATACCAGAGTATTTCTCATAATATTTCTGTAAAAAATTTTCAAGAACTATAAAAACATTGAAGTTTTAAATATCTTACTATGCAATATACAGGTATTGGGTGGCAGATCAGAGGTTCTGTGATGAGGGAATGGTGTGTGCCAGGAAAGTCATGCCGCCACTGAAGAGTATCTCCCCAGAACAGTCTTCAGTAGGGATCATTGAAGACCAGGTCTAGTCCACTACTATATTTAGGTTGTTTCATGAACTGAATTATGATAAGCAATTTTAAAAATCAAGTGATTGAATATCATATGGCTATATAATGCAAGCAAATAAATTTACCTGGGTTTTATCTACTAATATTTACTAAATTAGAAATTAAAACTGAGAAATTTAAAAATATTTTAGTTTATTTATTAACAACTATTTCACATTAACAAAGTAACATTTTTATGACAAATAATCACCTTTTTGAACTCAGAAATATTAAGAACAGGGTTATCATTTTTGCAAATGTCTTTCATATTTGTCTTACTAAGAACTTGTATATATGCATATGAGCACAACCAATAAATGCAGAATACTGGTGAGGTGGAGGGGGAGCAGTGAGGGCAAGTGTCAGGGGATAGAGGAGGCCAGTGGGAGGTCAATGGGGAAAAAAAGAGAGATATGTACTACTATTTATAATACCTTAAACAATAAATGTAAAAAAAAAAGAAGGCAACTGAATTTTCATGTTCAGTTCTGCATTAGATCTAATGTGTTATGTACTTCAATTTATAGAAATTAAATCTGTCCTAATACAAATATCTTTTTGTAAATAGAAGGAAATATAAATGATATTTTACATAATTATGGATTATGGATATTATTCTTTGACACTCCACTAAATGGATAGGTAGTACTTCTTTAAATATGAATGGTAATGCATGATCTTAAATTACATTTAAAGATATTTTTTGTATTCAGTTCCAGTAATCAATATTCTCTCTTGCCCTTTGAATGCATCTTTTAGTTATATATGATTTGGAAATATTTTGCATGATTTCAAAATACTATATAATTCTGCATAAAATACTGGTTCATATGCCTATTATAATCGACACATTTCAATATACAATATTTTAAATATCACATTTGTTAATATCTCCAAAGAAAAAAATCTTTAAGGAAAATGGTCATGCTCACATGGGAGGACACTGTTTTCCCAAAATTCAATATTTACTTGAAAGTTTGAATTTTATCAATGGCAGAAACAGTCTCTTATTTCCCTTGAAGTATCCTTAATGTTTTTAGAAATTCATCAAATATCAATGTATAAATAAGCATATCTTGTCAGATTTTTTAAATAAAAATTACTTTTCATGAAGAAAATACTCAACCTAACTTAATCACACAAATACTTTTCACTCAAGAAATTCACTTGAAGGTGATATGCAAAAAATTTATTTATTTTCACTACTGATTTCTTCACAGGATATTTAACACACTTGTATTCAAAAGTTGAGAATTCCAAAATGTGAATATTCTTTGTCATTTCATCAAAACATTTTAAAAATATATATATATTTTATTGATTTTTTTTTTTACAGAGAGGAAGGAAGAGGGATAGAGACATTGATCAGCTGCCTCCTACACACCCTCTACTGGAGATGTGCCCACAACCAAGGTACATGCCCTTGACCAGAATCGAACCTGGGACCCTTCAGTCTGCAGGCTGATGCTCTATCCACTGAGCCAAACCGGTTTCGGCTCATCAAAACATTTTAAAATAAAATTTGCTTTATTTTTGATGATGTTAATGATGATGATAAGCTGATGAAGATAAAATTATAACTAGTTAGATTTGGTTTCACTACCAGTTCACGTTACAGTACTGGCAGTTTTAAACATGAATGTCCTCACACCAAGAGTCAAAATATAATTCAGAGGAGATGGCAGATGATACTTTGATATATTGTAAGATGACTATTGACCACAGAGATCCCTGAAAGTGTCTTGGGAACCTCTGGGGTTTTGTGGAACACCTTCTTTTCTCATTCTAATTAAATTTATTGAGATGACAATAACAGTATGTAGATTTCAAAGGTACATATCTTTGATGTGTGATCTTCATATTGCATTGTGTGCTCACCACCTTTAGTCAAGTCTTCTATCACCATATATTTGACTCCCTCAAACCCGCCCTTCTCTCTGGTAACTACAATACTGTTGTTTGTGTCTTTGAGTTTTTTGTTTATTTGTTTTTCTTTTTAAAAAAAATAATATATATTTTTTGATTTCAGAGGGAGAGAGAGAGATAGCAAGATAAATGATGAGAGAGAATAATTGATCGGCTGCCTCCTGCACACCCTTTACTGGGGATCAAGCCCACAACTCTGTCATGTGCCCTTGACTAGAATGCAACCTGGCCCTTCAGTCCACAGGCCGATGCTCTATCCACTGTACCAAACTGGCAAGGGCTGTTTGCTTTCCTTATTTGTTCATTTGTTGTTTTCAGTTTTGTATATCATAGTTTTATATCATCTATGTTGTCATATGTTTAGTGATTTTTTCTGTTTGACTTACTTCGTTTCTGGAACACTTTCTTTTTCTTTTTCTTTTTTTACTTTTAACATATTTATTATCTGAGAAAGCTTGTTTATTTTTCTTGCTTTAATGGAACATATTCCATCAAATTATCCAAGAAAATCCAGATAATTACCAATTTCTTCAAGGATTTAAAAGACCATAAGAGAATAAACATTATGCACTTTAATAACTTTCTCCTTCTGTACATAAGAAATTCAAGTACAGAAATAAACTCCAGTGCTGAGGTAACATTGCAATCTTTTCCCAACATGACTACATAGGTGTTTAAGGTTATGTGAATATTGCTGTGAGGATTTAAGCTATTTGATGAACCAATAACGCATCACATTTAGACCAAAAGCAGCACATTTATACCACATGCACCTGAAAGGAATATTTTCAATACATGAATATATGAGAGAGTGTGTGTGTGTGTGTGTAAAGGTTGACTGAACCACACTGGTTACAGAAGTTAGAAGTCAGCCATTGTTGGAAATACAGAAACATACACAGTCTTTGTGTTCAAAGTCTTCAGGGGAATTTCTTCTATAATTTCATCCATCTGAGATTCATTCAGAAACAGCTTTAGCTTCCTGCTGCGAAGGCCAAACATCTTGGCTGCTTCACACAGAAGACCTTCATAGGTCAGTCAATTCTGCCCAAGTGGGTTTTCCAGCAGGAGGGTTCCCACTGTTTCCATTAAACACTCTTGTGGGTTTGCATTTAGGAGCTGTAAGTTGATATACTGACAGAGAAAAATACTAGGACTGTCAATCACAGAGGGAGCTGGTCCTGAAGTTACACCGAGCATCTTTCCACTAAGACTCAGTAAGTTGGTTTGGTTCTGTATTTCTGTTTCCCCAAGGAAGAGTGCCAGCTCTGAATTATTCACACCAAAAATGCTAGTAACAACACTCTTCAGCTTTAGGAGGCCTAATCGATTATCACCTTTTGGATTTTCCAGAAGCAGTACTCCACCTTGCTCACTGCCATTTACACGAACATGAAGATTGACATATCCACAAGCAGGGCCAAGTATGGAGGATCCCCTGGTGAGTGTAATTTCCAGGTCAGATCCCTTTAACTGCATTTTTTCTTGAATAAGAATTTTATCTGATGTAGGGACTGGATATGGTTTCAAGGGAGACTTTATGGTGGCAAATATGAACTCCATGTGGCTTTCAATAATGGTGCTCAGATAATTTCTTTCAGACTTTGCTGTATAATAAACTGTTATTTCATCAGTGGGAACTAGATTGCACTTTTTGCAAAGTTTCTGGATGCGATTGATGACTTCCCGAGCCACCCCTTGGTCCACCATCGCCTGGTCAAGGGTGACATCTAAGAGAACCAAAACCTGAGCATCTGAGTGTGCTTCAAACTGTGCTGTCTCAGCTGTTGCTTGATCAAAAGTGTACAAGAGGCGAATGTCATCTTCATGTAATTCATGGCCTTCCACAACAATGGTCCCACTCTTCTGGAATTGCTCCAGCTCCTCACTGCTCAGCTGCTTGATGGATGTCATCACTGCCTTGAAGGTTCTCTTCAGTCGCTTCCCCAGGACCATGTAATCTGGCTCTGCCCTTAGACGAAAACCATACTTGTTTTTATCTGTAGACAATGTAACCATTCGAACATTCAACTCCTCAATAATATACTTCTCCAAAGATCTGATACTACTGAGAGCTTCCGGATCTTGATGGATAATGACAATTTCTTTCAAAGGATACTTTATTGGAATAGTTTTGCGGTCACAAATCAATCGCCCAAGTTCAATCACAGACTGCATTCTAGATACTGCACTCTCTGTTTTCTTGTCAATTAATTCCTCTCGAACACGGGGCAGCATGAGGTAGTGGATGCTGAATATATCTTTGTCTTGGACAGAAACAGGGTCAATTAGCATTTTAAGATTCTGGTACATCAATTCAGTGAGAAAAGGTGTATACGGGGCCATCAGTCTGCACAGAGAAAGCAGAACACTGAACAAGGTTTCCAGGGCCCTAACACAATCCTCCATCCCTCTTTCACCCTTTAATCTTTGGCGGTTCATCCTGACATACCAATTGGTCAGAACATCGACAAACTTGACCAGGCAGGGCACCACAGTATAGAGTCTATAAGCTGCCATTTCGGTCTCAAAGAAGGCAATGAGCGACTGCATAAGGGACAGGATCCACTGGTCTGTGATGTTGGCACTTTCTTTAACTGTGTTCTCATTGTAGAGGAGTTCCATTTCTTCCTCCTTCTGCAACATCAGGACATTCTGGATGAAGAAGCGATAGGCATTGTACCAAGGAAGTAGAACATCCTTCAGAACCTCGCGAACACTTTCCTCCTTAAAGCGGAGGTTTTCTGCTCTCACCACATGAGAGTTAATCAGATACAATCTGAGGGAGTCAGCACCATATTTATGGATGATGGAAAGTGGATCTGGATAATTCTTTTTTCGTTTGCTCATTTTCTGACCATCACTTGCAAGGACGAGCCCATTCACAATCACATTCCTGAAAGGTGGTTGTCCAAAGAGAGCTGTGGCCAGCACCAGCAGAGTGTAAAACCATCCTCTGGTTTGATCAATGCCTTCAGCAATGAAGTCTGCAGGAAATGCATCTTCAAACTCCTTCTTATTTTCAAATGGGTAATGAACTTGAGCATAGGGCATGCTGCCACTCTCAAGCCAACAGTCAAACACTTGAGATACGACGTAGAAATCCCTTTTCACAGCGTGAAGGGATGGTCAGATGGTCAATGCTCTCTCTGTGGAGATCTGAAATCTTTGTTTCCGACGGTTATTCAAGTTCTGCCATTGACCCAATGCATACTATCTCCTTGAAGTCCTCGCTGACCCACAGCGGGATGGGGGTGCCCCAGTATCTGTTTCTGGAAATTGCCCAGTCACGCGCTTCTGTCAGCCAATTTCCAAACTGCTTTTCTCTCACAAACTCCGGGACCCAGTAACACAGGTCATTGTTCCTCATCAGCTGGTCCACCATGTGCTCAACCCGTACAAACCAGCTGGGCACTGCTTTGTAAATGAGAGGAGTGTCTGACCTCCAGCAGAAAGGATAGCTATGAGTGAAGGTGCTAGCAAAAAGAAGTCGGCCTTGTTCCTTCAGCATCCTGATGATATTTTTGTCAGCATCCTTCACATACTGTCCAATGAAATCTGTCACTTCTGCTGTGAAACAGCCGGAAGCATCCACAGGGTACACAGGGACAGAATCTTTCTGAATGATGTTGAAGTCCATACAGACCCGATAGTAATCAGCACCAAAGTAAGGAGCTTGATGCACCACCCCAGTGCCTTCTTCCTCCTTCACATAGTTGTCAGCAAGCACTGTGAAAGCACCATGCTCTTTCCACTTCACAAAATAGTTAAACAAGGGCCTGTATTTCTTGCTTTGGAGAGAAGAACCTGGAAATCTTTCAAGGAACTCATAGTCACTCTCCAATTTGTAGAGGGCTGGTAATCTGGCTTCCATTAAAATGAATGATTTTCCTCTGACATCTTTAATCTTTACATAGTGCATATCTGGATTAACACAGAGGGCAAGGTTACGAGGCAGAGTCCAGGGAGTAGTTGTCCAAGCAACTAAAGATATATTTTCATCTTCCTCCAAAGGAAAGGTAACGAATATTGAAGGATCTTGAACATCCTTGTAATTCTGATGAGATTCGAAGTTGGAAAGTAGAGTGTTGCATGCAGTAGAAAAAGGCATGACGTTCACACCTCTATAAACAAGGCATTTATCATAACGTTGTTTGAAGACCCACCAGACAGATTCCATGAATTCTGGATAAAGTGTTTTATAGTCATTGTCAAAGTCAATCCATCAGCCAAGTCTGGTAACAGTAGATTTCCACTCAGTAGAATATCTCATCATAATTACTCGGCACTGATTGTTGTACTCCACAATCCCCATTTTGGCTACATCCTCTGGTCCTCTGATTCCTAATATCTTATTTATTTCATATTCCACAGGTAAGCCATGACAATCCCATCCAAATCTTCTGTCAACATGAAACCCACTCTGGTGAGCATATCTTGTAACTATATCTTTAATTGTTCCTGTGAGTATATGTCCATAGTGAGGAAGTCCAGTTGCAAAAGAAGGTCCATCATAGAAAGTAAATTTTGGCCTATGTTTTGACTGCTTGAGGCATTCTTGAAAACAATTAAATTTGGACCAGAACTGCAAGATTTTCTCTTCTTCAGCAGGAAAACTGATGTTTTCTGGAACTTGTTGAACCATTTTGTTGCTGAGAGCCCGCCGGGAGCCTGGAATGAACCGCACAAGAGGAGCCTGCTGTCCGAGACGAACACTTTCAATTAATTGTTTTCTTAGAGCAAGATTTGAACAGATTGCATCTTCCCTAATGTTTCCTTTTCACAAGCTGTAATTATGTCAGAATTTCTGTAGAAAACTTCTAATATGTTCCTAGAGGACATTAAATTAAAATAAGGAAACTTAGTACGTCAAAGATTAAACGGTTTGCCTAAGGTCAGAGAAATGATTAATGTATATTAGGTAAGCCAGAGTTTTCTCTCCTGTATTATTTCCTTTTAATTTAAATGTGTAAAATAAAATTTTCCAAGGCATTTATTTTTTTCTAAATTATTTCCAACTTCTGACATTTTTTTAATAGTAATCTTTCTAGGTTCAGAAATGGTAGTGTTGAAATTTTAAGGAAAAACAAATTCATAATAGATTTGAGACAGCAAAATCAAGAAAATATGACATAGATAAAAGGTGAAAACACTGAATAATTATGTCTCAATAAAATATCACACCATATGTAAAGTGCATTCTAGGCGATATGTTTTTGCCATAGCAAAGTAGCAGATGCTATAAACATTAACTTTATTTTTGCTAAGTGTTAAGCACTATCAATATTTATGGCTATCTTTAAAATCCCAATGCCTTCTTCTATTTAGTCTAGATAAAATATAAAAAAGGAGGTTTTCTAAATAAAAATTGACAATAGGATCAATTTATTATGAAAAGATTATAATTTTGTCTGTACAGCTTTGATATAAACATATTGACAAAAAATAAAGCATTAATATTGTTATTTCCAAACTGTTTCTTGTGTATCCTTCAATAAAATTGATCAAATGCTGTATATATAATATTAAATATTATATATAATAATTATAGTATGTATGACATATTATAATTATATCACATTGCATACATATTATATGTGTAATTTGTTATGTTAAAAGATCAGCATAGTGACAAGTTTATTGGTTTTCATATTTTAAGAATTTTGGCCTAGCATTAGTCAAAGGTTATATCTTTTCCTGCTCAAGTTAAAAATATAAAACTTCACTTTATTTATAGTCTGATAATTTTCTGAACACATCTTTTAAAGCCATATAGTCTTTATCTTTGTAACCCTTAATGCCAAACATAGTTCTTTTCTTATAGTTTATGCTTAATATGTGCCAGTCAAATTGAATTTTTAAATGTACATTCAGGACTTCCTATTTTCCTGGTAGAATAATTTTCATATTACCTATGAAAGATGGAGAGTCGATGAAGAATGGATCATTTAGATTTCATTTTCCAGAGCACATGGCCTTTTTATATGCCAGCATAATGGATACACGGGTTCAGAGAAGCTGGGGGATTTTTCTCCTGGGCCTGTTCCATATTTATCATCTATGTTGTCACTGGGTACATAAGGTCTATGCACTTTGTAAGAGGATTTCTGCTTGGAGAGCTATATTTTATTTTTCTGCTAAGATGATCAGTGTAAAAATGACAAAGTGTTTGCAGCCGGAGTTTAAAAGTTGTTCCTGAAACTAGATCATGTTGTTCTCAGTCTTAATGGAGTCAACAGTGTAGCCGATTGTTTAAAGCTTATTCTAGTTGCAAAGAGATGAAAGCTTTGAAGACTCACTTGCTCTAAAATTAATAAATTGAGCAAAGGAAAGACTAGTTGGCTCTCTATGTGAGTAAGGATGCATGAATAAACTGCTGATCTACACATATTAACAGCAAAATAAATCATTCCCACTGCATTTGCTTCTAGGGACTTCGTAAATTAAGATAATCTTATAAAATACTGTTAAGTGTCTTGATATTACAAGTAAAGATATTGAAAATGCATGGTCAATCTTGTTACCATTCATGATACTTTTCAACCAAATAATATTTTTAAGTGGTCCCCAGCTCATTCTAACATAAGGGATTCAAACTAGAGATTAAACAATAGATGCCACCGATTATTCAAATAATTGAGCTACAGTATTTCTAACAACCTTTTTACATTTCTGTACAAAAGATCAAATCAATTATGAAATAAACAAATAACACAGTTCAATAGAAAATACTGACTTAAATGGAATATAATTGATTGTGGTAGTAACATCCATTGCCTACATTATTAAGTACATATATACAAAGAGAGAGAGAGAAACATTAAATTTTATTTTTTAAGCTTTGGATGATTATTATTTCTTTGGTGCTGTATATTTATAATATTAAAGAGATGTTTACAAACAAAAAATAAAAATAGAATAGATTAGAAGTTAAATATAAAGCGTAAGGACTAGTGGATATTTGTAATTTTTCTTTTAACAGCAGTATAAGGAGTAAGTTTTAGACATTCTGAATATTTTTTAAATGCATTTTAAATTCTTAAATTTTCTTCTTTAATGATACTATCTCTAAAAATTGTGTTGGAAGTGACTATCATATGAGTATTAAAGTAACCAACATTTATATATAAGCATTAACACTGAGAAGTTATACTCGGTCTCACGTGATTAAGAACAATTTTGTTTGGTGTAAGATTCTCTGTTAATGACAGGTCTTTGTTACTGACAACTAGAGGCCCAGTGTACAAAATTTATGCCTGGGGGAGGGGTTTCCTCAGCCCAGCCTGCACCCTCTCCAATCCGGGACCCTTTGGGGGATATCTGACTACTGGTTTAGGCCTGATTCCAGTGATTGGGCCTAAACTGGCAGTCAGATATACCTCTCACAATCCTGGACCTCTGTCTCCTAATTCCTCACCTGCTTGTCTGCTTACTTGCTCCAAACTGCCCCCCCTACTGGCCAGGTCACCCCCAATTGCACCCTCCCTGCTGGCCTGATTGTTCCTAACTGTCCACCTTGCTGGCCTGGTCACTCTTTACTGTTCCCACCCCCCCTGCCAGTCTGGTCACCCCTAACTGTCCCCTTCTGCCAGCTTGGTCACCCCTAACTGCCCCCCCTGCAGGCCTGGTTGCCCCCAACTGCCTGGTCACCCCTCATGCCCGCCCCCCTGCTTACCTGGACACCTCATGCAGCCTGCTTGTTGAGTTGTTTGGTCATCACTCACTAACCCTCCTGCCGGCCTGTTTGTAGGCAGCCATCTTGTGAGTGTGTGACAGTCAGTTTGCATATTACCTCTTTATTATATAGGATGTATATGTTAATATGAAAGTATCTGATGTATTGTCTAGCCCAATACTTCAATTTAGATTGTAAACTATTCTGAGAGGAATATTGTTTTTAGAGAATATCCCTGAATTTTATATTTTTATTTATTACAATGCTGTTCCAATTTCTTTTTTATATCTTCTGTTGTAATAATCTCACTGAAATTTTGAAATTGTCAGGATTTCTTTAACTTATGATGATAATGATTTAAAAAAGCTATAGTTTATTGAAAATTTATTATGTTCTGAACAATACGTGCATGATCTTTGGTAATCTTCACAATAACCTCTATGTAAACATCATAATACACACAGTTCACAGATGAGGAAGTATATCTCAGGAAAATTAAGCAATTTGTCCAAGGTCCCAGACTACTAAGTGACAAAATTGGGATTCAAACCCAGGTCCTGATTTCAAAGCCAAGTGAATAATCCTGAGACTATAGAGCCCTCAAATGTGACTGCATCACATGCACATGACTTCCTCTGAATTCAGTGGGAGTGTGATTTGTAAATGAAGTTGATTATAATAATAAAAATGAACCTGTGATGTACAGAGACATTTTGTTGTGGTTTTATTAAATATCATTTAGAACTAGAGGCCTAATGCACAAAATTCATGCATGGTGGGGGGAGGTGTCCATCAGCCCGACCTGCATCCTCTCACAATCTGGAACCCCTCAGGAGATTTCAGACTGCCAGAATAGGCCCCATCCCTGCAGACCTAAATCAGCAGTCGGACATCCCACTCACAATCCGAGGCTGCTGGTTTCAAATCACTGGCCTGCCTGCCTGCCTGATTGCCCTACCCACTTGCCTGCCTGATTATCCCTAACTACTTGCCTGTCTGTCTGATTGCCCCTAACCACTCGCCTTCCTGCCTAACTGCTCACCTGCTGCCTGATCACCCCTAACCACCTTTGCCTCAGTCCCACCTCCGCGGCTTTGTCTAGAAGGGCATCTGGGATGAGTTCCGGAATGTTGTTCCACAGTACAATCCAATTAGCATATTACACTTTCATTATTATAGATTATGTTTAGTCCTCACCTCAATATATTTTTATTGATTTTTAGAGAGGGGAAGGAGGAGAAGAGAAACAAATCAATGTGAGAAACATCGATCAATTGCCCTTCATCCTTGCTCCCACTAGGTATTGAACCTGCAACCTAACTGTGTACCCTGACTGGGATCAAATCTGCAAACTTTTGGTGCCTAAAATGAAGTTCTACTGAACTGAGCCACCTGGCCAAGGCTAGATTATTTTTAGGTCAGCAAAAAATATTTACTAAATAACTATTATCTTATGTACGTTCAATATTTCCTAAAACATAATTTTTTTTGTCAATAGAATGAGCATTGATTAAAAAAATGAAATAGTATAATTATATATATCTAATGGTGAGCAAGGTTTATGACTTCTAATCTAGTATTTGAACAGACTCAATCCTGGTACAAACTTGGACATTAGTAATTTTGCTTCCTATTTAATAGGCTCAGCAATTTTCATTCTATATTAAGGCAATGAGGACTCATTAGAGTAGGACCTAAATAGATCTTAGAAAGGCACTCAGGACCTTTTCTTTATGTAAGAGAAAAAAATTTAAAAGATGAATTTGTATTATTGAAACTTTTTCCCCCATTTATAGAACCTTTTATTGAGCAACATTTACTGAATACTACCAAAATCTAGAAATTGTTCCAGAATCTGCAAAATAGTTTTATTTTTTTTTAATATATTTTATTGATTTTTTACAGAAAGGAAGGGAGAGAGATAGAAAGTCAGAGACATCGATCAGCTGCCTCCTGCACACCCCACAGTGGAGATGTGCCCGTAAGCAAGGTACATGCCCCCGACCGGAATCGAACACAGGACCTTTCAGTCCGCAAGATGACGCTCTATCCACTGAGCCAAACTGGTCTTGGCAATAGTTTTATTTTTAACTTATTGATTAATTTTAGAGAGAGAGGGGAGTGGCCAGGGTGGAGTGGGATGCCTGCTGATGGGATGGGGGATGAAGGGAGCTACAGGAGGGTGACAAGGTCAGAGTGAAGGTGAAAGACGGTTCAGGCC
>JAAGEH010000012.1:42318841-42333562 GCA_011751065.1 Lasiurus cinereus
GAAGGACAAATTAGGGGTAAATAGAGAAAGAAGAAGAGGAAAATGAGGAAGAAAGAAAAGAAAGAAGTGCCAAAATCAAATTGGGAGAGTGAGAAAAAAAAAAGATAAATAAATGAACAATAAAATAAAATAAAATAAGAAAATAAAAAGGAGAAAAATGAGAAGGAAAGAGAAAGAGAAAAAAGTCAGAGAGAAAAGAAAGTGTATAAGAGAGAAAAGAAGAACAAAATATAGATGTCAGGAGACAACTCCAATAGTACAGTCACTAATCCCAATAAAGGTCAGCAACCAGTACCTAGAGATTAATGCAAATTGCAAATAGCGACTGGTATCGAGGGAGATGAAGGAAAAGAGAGGTAGAAAACAAAGCAAGCAAAAAGCAAAATAAAACAAGTAGAATAAACTAAAACAATCTCTCAAAAAATTTTTTCAAAAAATCGATATAATCACTTTTCAGGCAAATAGCAACTAAAGGACATAGAAAAAACAACAACTTTTTGGCGAGTGAAGACAAGAGGGGAGAGGTTTGTGTGGACTTGTAGTAGGGGATTTGAAATTAGATATATAAATGGGGTGAAATTTTAACCAGGTAAAGAGAATCTAAAGTTGGAAAAGGGAAAGAGAAACAAGACAGCAAAATGGGGAAAGTTAGGAGGAAAGTGTTGGCATAAAGGTGGAGTTGAGTTGGAGTAAAATTATGCTAAAGGGAAGATGAAAATAGAATGTAGAACTCTAATCCCGAAATAAAATAAAGAGAAAACAAAATGACACTATTTTTTTCCAAAAACGGTAAAGTGCTAGTAGTAATTAATAATACTAGTTTAAAACAAAAATGTAATAATTATAAAGGTAAAATCAATTGAGGCAGAAAGAAAAAAAATATTCTTTTAATTAAAATATGTGAAAATGAAAAATAAAGAATTAAAAATTAAAAAAGAGAAAAAAAAAGGAAAAAAAAAGAAGAAAAATAGAATGGTCCTTCGCTTCCACTATTATTCTGCTTGGCACTCCTGTTTCCCAGTACGGGAGGTATTGCAGTTCCCTGTGTTCCCCTCTTGGTGTTTTAATCTCTTTATTCTTTGTGGTTATGGGAGAGTCAATTTGTGTGTCATCCATTGGGTGGCAGTGTTTCGGAATTTATCTCTGAGACAAAGCACAGGACCTCTCTAGGCTGTGCTCAGATCATGCTACTCTGTGGTTCCCAAAACCAGTTTGTGTGGGTTTTGCAGCCTGGACACTGCAATAACTCCCAGGTTGTCCCTCTGCTCCAGAGAAAAAGAAAAAAAAAACAAGAGTTGTTTTCCAGAGCTCTCCTCTGTCAACAGCTCAGAGGGTCTGCCTTCACACTCAGGGATCATGCCCTGAGAGGCAGCTTTCCCAAAGCCCGGCTCCCACAGTGTGCGCGTCTCTGCCCTGAGGGGGTAGGAGACCGCACCCTGGCCCAGGCGAAATCTGACCCTTCCGCACGGGCCCTGTGGATCTCTGAATCCTCCGCCTGCGCGTCTGTGCCACCTGGGAAGCCATGCTCTGGGTCCTGGCTGCTCTGTGGGTGCCTCCGTCAGCCGCAGCTTTCAGACTTCGGCAGACATCCACCTCCCCCTTAAGTCAGGCGCAATCTGACCTTTCCGTGTGCTCTGTGGATCTCTGATTCCGCCGCGTGTCTGCGCCGATTGGAGAGCGGAGTTTTGGGTCCCCGGGTTCCTGGCTGCTCGATGGGTGCCCAGCCGAAGGCTTCAGACCGCCATAGACATCCACCTCCCACTGCAAGATGGCTCGGGCTCCGCATTCGCGCTGGTGGCTCCGGCCGACAAAAACCCCGTGGCAGTGGGGCTGCCTGGCCCGGAGAGCCCCTTCCAGCAGTTCCCCGCCTTCCCCTGGAGGACAACTGACTCCTAGCTTTCCAACAAACACTCCCAATGCAACTCTCAGCCGCTCTCTCTCCCTCTGCCCAGAGACAAAGCTCCAGATGCGTCCGTCTACTCTGCCGCCATTTTCTCCTCCTTCTGTGCTTTTTTTTTTTTTTAATTTCTTTTTCAGGTTGTTCATTGTTAATGTATAGAAACGCATTTTTGTATGTTAATTTTATATCTCGCAACATTACTGAATTTCTTTATTATTTCATAAAATGTTTGTGAGAGTCTTTAGTATTTTCTTTTTAATAAAATATAATCTACAAATAGTGATAATTGTATTTCTTTTTTAATTTGGCTGCTTTTTATTGATTTTCTTGCCTTATTACTCTATCTAGGACTTCCATTAATATGTTGAATAAAAGTGTTGAATAAAAGTGTTATATTCTTCAGATCATAGAGGGAAACTTTCAACTTTCTACTATTGTGTATGATGTTAGCTGTGGTCTTAATATTTGTGCCTTTATTCTATTGAACTACATTCCTTCTAAACCCAGTTTAGTGAGAGTATTTTTGTCATTAAAAGATGTTGAATTTTGTCAACTCTTTTTCTGCATCTAATGACACATCATGTGATTTTTATCCTTTATTCTATTAATAGTAATTGATATTTACATGACCCAGCAATCTTACTTCAGTCTATATTAGGAGGATATAAAGTCGGGATCAAAAATGATCTGCACCTCCATTTTTATTGCAGTACTGTGCATAATAACCTAGATCTATAAACAATGTAAGTATCCTTTGATGGATAAATAGACCAAAAATTTAAATATATGTGTGCTTGTTTGTGTGTGTGTGTGTGACATTGCATGTTATTTATACATTAAACAGAAAAAAATTCTGCTACTTGTGACAAGGATGAATCTTAAGGGCATTATGCTAAGTGAAAGAAGTCAGACAGAGTAAGGCAAATACTATATGATCTCTCTTACATGTGGAATATAAAAGAGTCAAAATCATATAAACAGAGAGAATAGTGATTGCCAAGAACTATGGAGTTGGAGAAACGGAGATGTTGACCAAGCAGTGCAAACGTTCAGTTATAAGATAAAAAATAATGGATATCTCATAGTTAGCATGGTAACTGTAGTTAATAAAACTATATTATATGCTTGAAATTTACTAAGAGAATAGGTCTTAAATGTTCTCAACACACACACATAACTATGTGAGATGAGGATGTGATATCTAATTTTATTATAGTAATCATTTCACAATAAGTATATATGTATGTATATCAAAATTTTCAAAAGCTCAGAGGATTATGTGAGAATTAAAAGTATCAAACCCCACCAGCTAACTGAACTACAGGTTCAACTATTATTCCTTTGTTTGTTTATTTTATACAAAATTTGATTATTTAAAGCTATATAAGTATGTTGATTTAGAAACTAACTGGAGGCTAATGTAGAAATTTAGTCCAAAAGTTTTTTGAGATACAATATGCTGGGTAGTTAAAACACAACAGGTAATCTCTCTAGACTTAACTGAAGTGGGGTTTACAGTTCTATCATTTTATAAGGAAAGTAATGTAACAGCTGCAAAATAAGGTGATTTTTAAATGACATTTTTTAACAAGTAGTAGGGCTTTTTAACTGATGCATTTAGCATGTGTTAAACAGCTCTCTACACTCTAGTCCAGTGGGAAGTGGTTGTCATGTGCCCCTTGCTGTTATCCCAGATGGCAGAACTGCCCCATTTCAAAATTCCCTCTATTTGTATCTGATCAAAATCTCTGACTCATTTAGACTTGCAACTGGAAATGCTATAAATAAATATGATCAAAATATCATACCTCTTTTAAGGATTTCCTGTCTACCTTTCATGTGTTAGTTGAGATCAACTGAAACATTCTTCATTTTTTAAAGTTCTTTAAGAGTAGTGGACATTTGCCAAGAAAACTTTATGAGTGCAATAAAAATTCCTAGTTAAAATCCAAAAGTTATTCTAAAATGATTAAATATATTAATATATGAGAACATATTATAAACAGTAAAGTTTGATGCAATGGAAACTATACTAAGTATTTATAGTAGTTATACTTTTATAACCATTGTAATGTATTTTACTAAAAAGGAACCATGACAGTTGCAGTGAGGTGTGGTAGAAAAGCTCAGAATATGCAGTCAGCTTATCTGAGTTCAAATCTTTGATCTGAAATGTATTAATTTTGTGTTTCACTTAACCTCTTTAAACCTTAGTACTCTCTTTTGGAAAGTGTAGATGATATTAATAAAATTACCATTGCTGTTTGGAGAAAATTCAGAAAAGCATTTGAATAAATACCATCTAAAATCTGGTACAGTTCATGGCACATTTGGTTATACAATAAATAGTCAATGAATAAAAAGTTTAACAAATTGTACATGAGATTACCAATATTAGTTGCTATTCTGATTCACTACCAGGAATTAAACACAGGTACAGCATTAAAAAATGAAATCTAAAGTTGTGAAACATATAAAACTAAAAACTTTCTTGAATTTATGTCTAGTATTTGTTTAATAAATTATATTTGTACGTTGTTGCTACGCTGAACTAAAGAATTAAAATACAGTTTTGTCAGACTTAGAGAAAAGAAGCATTCTTACTATTTTAAGATCGTGCCTGAGTGTGAAGGAAGCAGATGGTAGAGCAGAGGGACAAGATGGCTCACATATATTATCAAGTGCACAGCACATAAATCAATACTCTTTTAAAATCCAAGTTTAGCTTAAGAATGACTTGACCAGATGCAGTATAAGTTATGTCATCTCCAATATAAAATATGTTGTTAGTAGAAAATTCTTGTTGATGTTGTTTTGTAAGAACAATGATAGATAAATTACATGCAATATATAAATTATAGATATACTACCCTTCCCAGGTAGTTAATATTGTGTGAAAGTTAATGAGATTTTGATTTAAAGGAATGCTTATTTCCACAAATTAATCTTCATTTTGAAGACTGAGAAATCTTTACTGGCTGTACAAAGGAAGACTGTCTATCAATGCAGAATTCCACCCATGCTTGACATTATAACATCTTGCCACTAGAGCTCATTGTTGCTCTTTCCATAGATTCCAAGGTTCAATTTCTTTATCATTCCTTACTTTGTTCCTTACTTTCATTCCTCCTCTTCAAATCATTCTGCTAGTTGTTATAGTCCTCTCTGGAAAATATTACATTCTAAAAACATATTGACATTTAAGAATAAAAATATTCCAAGGTCTAGAATCTCCTTCTAAAAGTGCACCTTACAATATAATCTGAACACATATCAATCTGATGAAGAAAAATTTTAAATACATTATCCCATCTTTATCAAACATGTTAAATTGCTAATTTGTAAATATTCTCTAAGCTTGATCACCTTAATGAAAAAAAATTTTAAAGAGTTTTATCTAATATAATTTGATTACTTGAAAATTATTTCTAGGATACTTGTTTAAAATAATCTTTTTAATAAAATCAAATGTCATTTGAATGTCTTATTTTTAAACAAACAAGCAAAAAAATAACATAGAACGACTGTTTTTAACTGCTCATTTTACATAAGAAGAAATCTTGTTTTCTTCCCCCATTCTAAATTAAGACTGTCCCTTCAAGTTGCATTTGATAACAAATACAAATATTTAGAATTAACTACATGAGAAAAATATTTACATAGAAATAATCGTGAGTTCCTTTCTCTATTTTATTGTTGTTCTCCCATTACTCACATGAGTGCATGGCATTGCTGCTGTCCTTGTAACTCTGAAACTGTCTACAACCTAACTCCAACATCTAATAAATAAAAAATGATGCTCACCTGGCTGGCCTGGCTCAGTGGTTGAGCATAGATCTATGAACTAGGAGGTCAACGTTCAATTCCTGGTCAGGCCACTTGCCCAAGTTGCAGCTTGGTCTCCAGTGTGAGGTATGCAGGAGGCAGCCAGTCAATGATTCTCTCTTTTCATTGATGTTTCTATTTCTTTCTTTCTTCTCCCTTCTTCTCTGAAATCAATTTTAAAAAATAAGAAAGAAAAGATAAGAAAAGGAAAGAAAAAAAAATGAAATTATCTTTATCATTGCTCCAAATTTATATTGCTTGTGTGTGTAACTTGTCTGGATTATCTTACATTAACAGAAAGCTCCGAGAAAATGTCCAAAATAATTTAATTTGTTCTACTTATACTAACTCAGTGATTATGAAGTTACGATGCCCACATAAACCTATTAAGTCATAGGTGCTTTTTCTCAAGAAAAACCTCCACTTAGACTTTTCTGAGGAAACCAATAGCTCAAAGCAAGTTAATTCCAATCTAAAACTTCCCACTCACTCATGGCTTTTCATTTTTCAAATAACCTTTCAATTAAAAACATAACTTAAAAATCTGTGTAACTCACATACATACTCCCCTCACATCCCTCAACCTTTGCACACAATGGATTTATTAAAGCAGGTTTCATAAGAGAAGAGTGCCCTAACTTGGCTTTTCCAAGCACTTGCTTCCACTTTATTACAGAAACAGCCTTAAGCTCCAAACCCACCTATCCCAACTGTCATCTGATTGAGATTCTGCTTCTCTATCAACCAAAGCAAAAGCTTTCTTTCTGCTCTACCCTCCGCTTCACCGAGTTGGAAATCTGAGTATCTCTCTTATAAATTCCCAGTTCCCTGGGTGAACAATAATGGATTCTTAAATTGCTTATGTATTGTTATAAAATGCAAGGCTGAGAAAAGAAATTGGACTGAAGATTTAGGTTCATATTTCAATAACTGGTATAAATAACTTTCCTATTTTTTGCCTAGTTAATTTTATATGCTGAGAAAGTTCCCAGAGGTACAGGCCAGGTAAAGGTTAAGAGAAGGAAGATGGACAATGTAATTTGAATGAGAAAGATGTATAATGATACTTTTCCTTTCAAATTACCTGACAATTCGAGACATGGGTTATATATTAGGGAAAGAATATACTCCAAGACAGCATATTCCTGCCTGCCTGGGATAGTCTTAGATAAATGGACACCTTTCCATACTGTGGATGTTAGATATTATATTCAAGATAAAGAGTTTGACTGACATATCAGTTTCTTGGCATATCAATAGCTTCATGCAAATAAAAATGTCCATTCTGAAGGCATTAGACCTGTATAATTAGAATTGGAATTGCTAAAGCACTTAACATTTTCCAAAAAATCTATAGATCATTGAAACTATTTGTTGAAAATAGTATAAATAAAAATATTTATCAATTAAAATTGTTGAATATTTCCTTCTGAATTACTTTATGAAATACCAAATCTTCCAAAACGTATTTTATTTCATGATTTATGCTCCATAGTAGTGCATCTTAATGAAAATGATATTCACATGGCAACCTTTAAATTAAATGTTGAGCAAATATAAGAAATGTTTATCACTAATAGATGATAGTACTTTGATACTTCTTTTACTTTTTCTTTTTTATATATATATTATTGATTTTTCAGAGAGGAAGGGAGAGGGAGAGAAGCCAGAAACATTGATGAGAGAGAGACATCCATCAGCCGCCTCTTGTACGCCCCCTACTGGGGATGTGCCTACAACCAATGTACATGCCCTTGACCAGAATCGAACCTGGAACCGTTCAGTCCACAGGCCGATGCTCTATCCACTGAGCCAAACTGGTTTCAGCTTTTTCTTTTTTATCAAATTTCTTTTACATGTTTGTTTTGTTTGCATATTTCAATAATCATGTTAATTATTTTCATACAAAATAGCACTATTTTAGAACTAATTAACATATTTAAGATACCCTCAACTATAGGAAATACATTGATTCTTAATTCCCAGATACATTTTTTTCACTTTTTAAACCCTTCCTAACTTCATCTCCCATTTCTGTTAATGCTTTAGGGATTTAAAACATCCTAATTTTTGAAAGCTTCATCAGTTTTGTTTTCAATTTGAAATACTAGTGGCCTAGTGCATGAAATTTGTGCATGAAGGAGGGTTCCCTCAGCCCAGCCTGCACTCTCTCCAATGGGGGACCCTTTGAGGGATGTCCAATTGCCAGAGTAGCTGCTGATCACTCTCGCCTTTCTTTCTCCCCAAGGGGTCAGCAGTTCAGCCCGCTCACCAGTCCCTGTCCACTAGAGCCTGCTGCACACACAGCTTTTGTCATTACAAACCCTATTTTTTTTATATATTAGGATAGTTTTAAATGTTACTATATGCATTGTTTGTCTTTGTTATTAACATTCATTTTACCATCTCAAATCACCTTTCCAAAAAATACAACCATTTCGTTGATTATCACACTTAATTGACAAGTTGATATAACCAAACAAAATATTAAAAAAATCTAATCACGTACTCAAAAACTGTTTAGACTTCTTGAATAAAACAATAAAAGAAACTTACATATAGTTCTACAACTATCTCAAACTTCTTTAACAAATATCTTCTGATTAGTTTATTATTTTCCTTGTACTTTATTCTCAACCAATTGAATTAAGCATTCATTTTACAATGAGTTGGTCAAAAACATGGATGTCATACATGAATTTACTCATTTCCACATATTTACTCCAATTAATCATCCCTTAAGGACCACTTAACATTTATTCTTTGTCTTCATGCTTTTAACAATTCTGATATGAGTTTCCATTTTCTTTTCTATGACTTGCTGCAATAGCCTAATTTTTCTACTGACTTGAAAACTTCTAGACATGAATAGACATTTTACCAAAGAGGATAACCAGATGACAAACAAGTGTATGAGCGAGATCATAGTTTTGCTACCTCAAAATATGCCTTTTGGGATATTGATTTTAAGCTAGTTATTTTTAAGAAACAAAATATTCAGGAGAATAAAACTTTCACAACTCCCACACTCATACACAAACTTCCCATTTAGGTGCCTAATGGTGTTTGTATAGAAAAACTGTATCAGGCAGAGAAACAAAAAATTTACCTTAGCATATTCACCTTAGCACAGTGGTCGGCAAACTCATTGGTCAACAGAGCCAAATATCAACAGTACAATGATTGAAATTTATTTTGAGGGCCACATTTTTTAAACTTAAACTTCTTCTAATGCCACTTCTTCAAAATAGACTCTCCCAGGCCATGGCATGTTGTGGGGGAGCCACACTCAAGGGGCCAAAAAGCCGCATGTGGCTCGTGAGCCACAGTTTGCTGACCACAGCATTAGCATATATGACTAAATGTGTCGGATGGGCGAAATCTAGCAAAGTCTATTTGTTGGACTCCCCTTTGTATCACATTTTGGGTAATGCAGCTAAATTTGTTTACCAAGTTTATTCATTCTCCTCTATTGGGAATTTCTCACTTTCTCATTGAAATCCCAGACCAATGCCCCACTTTTCCTTAGTCTAGAATGGCATATAAGCTTCAAGTATCCAATGTGACCTGGTCTCATGCTCTTATAAAACTCCCATATGTGCATACATAACAAATTTAGTCCGTTTCTTCTGTTAATCTGTCCCAGGTTAATTTGAGTATTAGCCCAACCAGGAAATTTTAAAAAGGTGGGAAGGGATTATTATTATTTTTATCCCTATACATCATTAATCATTACAGAAATCTAATGAC
This sequence comes from Lasiurus cinereus, assembly GCA_011751065.1. NCBI lineage: Eukaryota > Metazoa > Chordata > Mammalia > Chiroptera > Vespertilionidae > Lasiurus > Lasiurus cinereus. The sequence continues at coordinate 42,328,317 of JAAGEH010000012.1, forward strand.
CACAATGAGATATCACTAAATACCTATGAAATTACAGAAGAAAATACTGTGAAAGCATCAAATGTTGATGACGCATAGAAAATGTATCACTTATGCTTTGACATGGGTATGTAACATGGTTCAGCCACTTGGACACTGTTTGGTGATTTATTAAAACCTAAACATGCAACTACCAAAGAATCAACCCAATTATTGTACTCCTTTGCATTTATCCCAGAGAAATAAAGACTTATGTTCACATAAAAACTTGTACACGAGTGTTAATAGCAGCTGTATTCATAATAGCCAAAACCTAGAAACAATCCAGATGCTTTTTAAAGGGTGGATGGTCAAACTATGCTACACCTTACTTTGGAGTACTATTTAAGAAAAAAAGAAAGAAACTATTGACACATTTAACAAGCTGGATAAAAATACAGAGAATCTCCTGTGGGAAAATTATTCCCAATACACTTTACTGTTAAATTGATTTAAGTGAACTATCTATAGGTTTTCTATCATTTAACTATCATATATCTATCTATTATATATTTATCTATTCATAATCTATAATCTATCTACTTATCCATCTAAAAACTATAATAAAATGTTACAGGCAATTAGACATACTCAGGCAATAGGATTGAAAAAATCTACAAATATTGGAAAATATAGTTACAAAGTTACCATGAAGGAATAATGTAGAGCATCTTCTGGTATTTGTTGTTACAAATTAGAAATAGAATTGAAGGAGGTGTTATTCACGCTTTGCTGGCATACCCAGGATTATTTACCTTAACACTTCAAAAAAAAAAAAGATCAGATGCAGTATATTACAGTATTTTTCTTAATTACAGCCAGTCATTTAGTTAGTAAAGGATGACTTAAAAAAAAAAGACATAAAGTATCAAAGGCAGGGTTAAAAACACTGAAAGGACTGAATCAAAAATGCATGCTATAGTATATGCTGCAAAAAAAATGTGGTTCAGATATCATTTTATAAAATAAAATATAGCTTGCATGATGCACTTTATAGTAATAACAGTATTTATTATTGATTAATAAAACTAGATACTTTGGTTTATTCCTATGTGTCTTATCTAAATAACAGCTAAAATGTACTTGTACTTTCAATTATTATAATTGCCTTTATATTGAGAGTCAAATTTGGCCAGATTGCACAGACAGGTGAAATGAAAACTTGCCAATTCATGGCTCAATTACATATCCAAAGAACCACTTTGATTTTTAGACTCCAAATGGATTATTTACACTGAACAAATTAACCACTTCAGTATTAAGTCTCAAAATCTGTGGACATAACTTGGAAATAAATGTATCCCAACAAATCACTTAAAAATTCCTGCTATCTCAGACTTCTAAGGTCCTACCTTCACAACTAACATAACAAAAAGAAAAGTTAGCATGAATTTTTGCTTATGTGTGCTTGAGCTGAGAAAGTGAAATTTAGGTAGATGTTTTATTCCTTGATGATGTCTCTTAGTAGTATAATGAGGAGCTATTAACAATAAGAAATGGGAATTCTATATTTTAGATGTCAAAAATATCAGATTTCTCATACTGCTTTCTTGCTCTCATACTGCTTAAAGAACAAAAAGCCACTGGATATTCTTTCTAAGTAATCAAGTCTTCTTATGACAATATAAATTTAATTCATTGATCAAAAGGGTTATTCCATAATATATTATAGACAGTTAGGAGTTAGGTTCAAGTAGAATACTTTTTGAGAATAAAATATTTCGATGGAAATTATCACTTCACAGGGGTGGGGGTTGGGTGGAGAGTGATGAACTGGGGAACTCATATGCATATATGTGTAGCCCATGGACCCAGACAACAGAGTGGTGGAGACCTGAGAGGGGCGGTTCATGGTGGAGGGGATCAATGGAAAGAACAAACAAGCAAACAAACAAATAAGACATCTGGAATCTACACTAAAAGAATAAGATGCAAATTGGCCATACCTTCATGATGCCCACCAGCCAATCAGAAGTGAGTTTGCAAATAAACCCAACAATGATTATGGGTAATTTGCATATGCAGGCACCGAGCACCATGGGTGAGGCCTCTGAGCAGCATGGGAAGGTGGAAAGGTACCTCTAGCCAGACAAAGATGGTGCCGGCAGCCAGGGGAAGGAAGGCCCCATTCTCGCATGAATCTTTGTGCATTGGGCCTCTAGTTCTTTCAATAATAAAAATAGATTTTAAAAAATATCACTTCATACAACTTAACATCAATTATTTTCTTGCTATATTTTTGTTTATTTGCTAAGTTTTTTAATAAGACCTTCTTAAATATTTTAGAATATAACTCAGAGTAAATACTAAAGAATAATTAAGATTATGACGATATTATTTTATTTGAAAAGAAACCTTGTGTGGTAAAGAAAAACACGATTATTTTAAGAATGTGGTTCTATACATAGAGCTAGGGCCAAATGACCAACAAGGGTTGAGAAATGCAATATCTAACAAAACCTGAGGAGGTGCTAAATGCTGGTGTTGAGGGTGAGGGTGGAGGGAAGTATGCGCCTGTGCTATCCTGATTCTACAAAATCTATTCCTTCATCATTCCCAAATCCATGCCTTTACAAACATGTTTTCTTTGCCACAGTATTTTCTATATATAAATCAGATGCTCTCTTTGAGACTTTTCTATTCTCACCCTTTGTGACATCATCCTTTATCATTCTGGTTAATATTGCATTTTACTAATTATGTATTTCTAAAAGATGCTTTTTTATTATTATTCCTTAATATCTACTTTATTATCATAAATAATAAAGATTTAATATGCTAATTAGACTGGAAGGTGAAACAATCTTTTGGAACAACCTTCCTGAACTACTAGTGTGCGGTGGAGTGGGCTGCAGCCGAGGTGGCCAGGGGCTGTGAGGCAGTGGCCAGAGCTACAAGGGCCAACACAGCCAGCGCTGCACAGGCCTATCCTTGCATAAATTTCATGCATCGGATCTCTAGTATCATACAATTATTTATAGCATCATTTGTTCTGTCTTCTCAACTAGGCTGTTTTTCTTGAAAGAACTTATTATATTGTACTTCCCACTTCTTTTACATCTCCATAAGGGTTATTTAATCACACAATTTTATTATTGTCATTGGTCTCCTCATTCTCTGAATTAAGCTAGTCTGTCAATTTATGCACATGCTTTGACTGTGTCTCTATCTGCATGAGGATGTGAGCTCAAAGAGTACAAGGATCTTTCTTTTTTGTCCCAGCAATTTCTCAATACCTAGTTCCTGGATGAGTAGGCCCTCAAATATTCGCTGAAAGAATGAAGGGATAGAGTTCTGATTAGGTATTAGCTGTTTACACTTAACGGTTACATTGAGCAAAAGTTAGGAACAAGTGTTTTGAAAGTCCTGACCTTGCAAAGTATTGGATAGAGATTCTCAGAGAGTGAAATCCATACATTCATTTGTATAATGTGCCTGACAATATAATTGCAAATCCATACCCATAATTAAAAGATAGGTACATGATATCACTTTGTCAACTTTATAAGAGGCTGTGCACTGTAGCTCACCAGTGCTATAATGCTGGTACCTGTGCCTATTGATCCATGCCACTTGGACTTACTCTTTTCAGTTTTAAGATGTTAGATAGTCTCTCTTTGCATATGTATAAATAAGTATAGATTTATGCCCTAGAGTTTTTATAAAATGTTATGTACATATACTAGTATGTTAAAATGTTAGTCACTGTTAATGTTAATATCAATATTCTCTTTTTTGTCCATAGATGGCAGCAATGTACCAAAACTTGCTTAACTTTATAGGTAACCATGTGAAAAAGTTATCTCTATGCTAAATACCATGTTCTCTTAATAGTACATGAAAGTTATTTAAAAGGAACCATAGCACCAATAGAATATGAACAAAAATATTTTTAAAAATCCTCCTCAGCCAGTCTCAGTTCTTTATTCAGTGAACTAAAGGGTTTCTTCAATTTGCCCAGTATGGTTGTCATTTTAACTAAATGTCACAATAGATACTGATAAAAATAAAACTCTTTCAAGATAATAGCAAATTCAAAACAATATTATGAAAATATCCTGTCTTTCAGTAGTAGCTATTAAAAATGGATTATTATATGTACGCAGCACTTTTTTATTTATTTTAAAAAATAAAATGAGTGCAAAGTGCTTACATCCAAAAACCTTTCATAAGGAAAGAATGAGGGAAAGTAAAGAAAGGACATTTCCAGATTTAGACCCTGAAGACAAAGTAAACCAAGAGAAACAGGCCCATGGGAGACAAGAAAGGCTACAAGACAAAATTGAACTGGAGAGAAATATAATAAATCTAAACAGTACCTCAGACTGCCTATCAGAACACAAAACATATTTTGGTCAACTATTGAATTTTCTGTCTATAAAATTCCCTACCACATGTTGAATCATATTGGTTCATTTTTTTTCTTTCTAAATTAAGAGTTTATTGTGAATACTTTGGAAAATTACACCTATGTTGAGAATGCAGTTGTGTGGAAGAAATGTATTTTAATTTTACATCATGAGAAATGAAATAGCAATGCAAAATTTCTCCATTAGGCAATATTTAAAATCTGAATATAATATTTTGGAATTAAACATATTTTAGCTCTTAATTTAAATGATATGGAGGGAAACATAGACCTAAAGAGTAAAATAGAAAGAATTGGGTGGGGGGAGGCAGAACACAAGACTGCCCAATATAAGACTCAGTGTAGATGAAACTCACAAAGTTCAAAGCAGCACTCCAAAATGACTTACAGATGTGGGATTTAGTCGTATCAGGGGTAGGTCTCTTAATACTGGCTTATTTAGCTCTTTAAGTCTAAAAAATACTAAATCTTATAAATCCTCCAGGGCCTACTATCTAATTATATTGGATATCTTTCATGTCTCCTTAATAAAAACTACCTTATTATTTAATGGCTGGACATTAGAGTCTTTGAAGAACAGGTTCTGTTCTGTTGGAAATAAATTAAAAAATGTCACTTTCCCTTTGCCATAGTTCCTAATCTGAACCTCTATTTTCCATCTCATGATTTCACACCAAACCACAATCAAGTATTTTCCTAAGTGATTGTATTTTTACCAATCCAGTACTATAGACTAATGAACTGATCCCTAACTTCCTTCTCCGTCTCCCTCTCCTCTCCCTCTCCCTCTCCTTTACCCTTTCCTCTCCCTTTCCTCCTCCTCCTCCTCCTCCTCCTCCTCCTCCTCCTCCTCCTCCTC
>JAAGEH010000012.1:42333572-42419064 GCA_011751065.1 Lasiurus cinereus
CTCCTCCTCCTCCTCCTCCTCCTCCTCCTCCTCCTCCTCCTCCTCCTTTTTGTCCTCGTCCTTGTCCTTCTCCTTCTTTCTCCTATGGTGAAAGTAATTTCTGTTATAATAAGTTGTGACTTTAATGCTATCAGCTATTAGAATTATATTAACTCACTAGAGGCTCAGTGCACAAAATTCATCCATTGGGGAGAAGGTGTCCCTCAGCCCTGCCTGTGTCCTCTTGCAATCCAGGACTCCTCAGTTAGGGCAATTAGGGTTTCTAGGCCTGGCCAGCAATCAGGGCTTATTGGTGCTTTTCTTCCCCCAGCTACTGGCAGCTGGCCCTGCCCCCACCACTGCCACTGCATGCCTTCTGTGTGGCTTTGTCTCCTCCTTCCCCACCACGGATGGGCAACAGGCAGGGTGCAATTACTTGGCTGCCGGGGACTCCCTTTGTGAGGCAATTGATCCTGAGGCTCCCAGATTGATCACATCACAGAGGGAATCCCCGCTCACCTGCTGCAGCATTGCAGGTCGGGTAACCTGGGCCTCCCACTTTGGGGTGATCACGAAGTCTCCTCCCCACTTCCTCACTCTATTGCCCACAGGCCACAATTGTGGGGCGATGATGGCTCCCCCTGACCAATTGCATGGCACCCGCCTTGGCTGGTCTGGTACCAATGTGTGTCATAGAGTGGGCCTCCAGAAGGTCATCTGGAATATTGTTCTGTTGTTCAGTCATTCAGTCAACTTGCATATTAAGCTTTCAGTATTATAGATAGAAAAGTAAATCAATAATAGTTATGAAGCATCAGCATCATCCTCAAAGAAGATATAAGACTAACAGATTCAAGGTAATATACAAAGTATTTGAAAATTGCTAAGATTTGGCACAAATTCCAAAATATCTATTTTATTTTTTAATTTATATTTTCTTTGAATAAACATACAAAAGAAAATGTACCAAAAGTTATTTCATTGCTGCTGCATTATAAGGTGATGATTTCACAGTTTGGGGAAAATGCTTTGTATTTTTGATGAATAAAGTTCTGAAAGGTTAAACCTTCAAAATGTTGTATTTTGTTTTATACAAATTGATTAAAGTAGTTTACTCAGTTGAATAAAAGGATTGCTCAAAATGGAATATTGTGTATTACTTGTATTTTTAAATGCTCTGTCTCCTAACAACTTAAAGGGAAAAAATAATTGATGTTTTATTGATATTTCTTGAGATTGTGTGTGGTTAGACAGGGAATTATTTTTAGAAATAATTTTATTAAGGCAATTATTACTATTTCGACTCCCATTGTTATTTTGAGTTAGAAAAATAATGAAACATTTTATTGAAATGACCAGTATAAAAATATTAGTGGAGTTTATTGATTATTTTTGTCATCATAAAATAATTATAAAGGTGAGAATATACTCTTATTAAGAAAATATAAAATTCTTTCAAGATAATTCTTACACCTTGTTCCATAGTCTTCTAGTGTTTATTTCTGGTAACATTAAAATCAGCAATTCAAATGACAAAATGTACTTTCTCAGTGCATTATTAACCACTAGACACTCAATAGCATAGCTATCTAATGGAAATTATTTCTGAGATGACTGTGTCCAGGTAATTCAACCCCACAATATAAGTGTTTTATTTTATCACCCCATTAAATGAAAAAAAATCCTCATTTAATAAATAGGGAAGAGTACTGCAAAGAAGGTGCAGTAGTATATATGACCAAATGTCCTTATGCTAGAACTAGCATATAGGGTTGCAAATATAATGATTGCACAAATGTTTAAACGTCTTCTTTCCATGAAGACCCCTGAAAGATAAATGATTAAAAGTGTTCAACCTGCAGTGTTACTCACTAGTTAAAGTGTTGGCCCTTGCACCAAAGGGTCTGGGGTTAGATCCCTGGCAACCTCTGGTGGAGAATTAATAATAAATAAACACACACACACACACACACACACATACATAATTTAAAAGAGTGTGGGGGTGGGGTGGGAATGAATAGTGCAGATTCTAATCTAAAATGTGTAGTGTGTACTGCTGCATTCTCAAAAAGTTGTACCAGAAATAGCAAACAGAAATTGTGAAGTATATAGGGTGCTTTTCATAAGCCAGGGTGGTTGAAATTAAAGTGCCAAGAATGAGGTATATGATATGTTGTCCACTTTCACAGGAGGAGCAAAAGGAAAGGGTATTCTAGCATAAAAAAGTCATCACTGCAGTATGAGGTATTAAAAATTGCTAATTAAAAACATATAAAATTATATCTTATATGGTTCTGTCTTTGAGAATTTAGATGTAGACTATGGCTCTTTTGAAAATCTCTGAGTTACCAATAGAATCTAGGGATATTCTGACCCTGAAACTAAGATCTATTTTTCCATTATCAATTGTTTCTGTATGCATAAGTGTTAAAATTCTACAGTGTAAAATATTGTTACATAAAATTCCTGTACAATAAAATTATAATACCATATCTGTTGATTTTTATGGTTATGTATATATACTTAACACTGTCTACAAGGAATAATCCTGTATTACAGATACTTTTATTGTAACTTGACCATGCTATAGCTATTTTATCATATTAAAGTTAATAGGCAATTAATGTTTACTGATAAGTAAATTATATATTTTTTTCCTGAAAAATGAAAGCCTCTCCTTTCAGCACTATATAGTCAACAGATATATAATAGAGAATCTTCCTGTCTAATTCTAATATCCATGTCCTTTATACAATAACAAGTTAATGAAATATGTTACTGGATTCACAACCAAGACATATCAACATATTAACATTTCAATTTTTTTTTTGCAATCTCTTAAGAAATAGGTTCAGCATCTTCATCGTGCCAATGACAAATTATTTCTGTAACTACATGATGTTTTAAGACTTTTTCTACAAATAGTTTAACTTTCAAGTTTCACTTGGGAGTTTTTTCTCACTTTTGTTCCTAATCCTTTATTCCATAATAAAAAATCAACATATTTCACTAGGGGTTTTCAGTTAAGAGACAATGGATGTTTTACCAATTCAAAGTTCCATGGTAATTTCTGAAGATTCCTTGTTATTACAACTATGCTTTCTAATTTTGCCTAAAGATAGTGAGAAAAGAAACCCCAGGGCAGAGTGAAGGCTGTCAATTTTAGAATATCTAATGGCATCTAGAGATACCACATAGCCCAAGAGTTGAAATAGAGAGCATGAAATGAAAGGTTTTACCTGAGCTCACAGTAGAGACCTTCATAAACTAAATGACAAATTCCTTAAGGGATTATAATTCAAATATTCTGACAAGAGAGAGTGTGACATTAAGAAGTCTAGCTAATCTGCAATAATGAAAGTAGTTTCTGTGTCTTAGAAGTTACACAAGAGTTTTGTTTTATTTTTTGACAATCTAATGAAAACTTGAAGTATAATTTTGATTCATTCAAACAGGATGGCTATTGTTATGTTGGCTGTTGTCACATTTTTATTTGACAATGTAAGGGAACAGAGGCTAGGTGTTGCATGTTTTAAAAATTCTCACAGCACACTGGTTGAAAAGTATTGCCTTACAAGGCAGGAGGAAACCTGATATCCTTCTGACACCATTAACATGCTCATGGGCCTACCTGTGAGCCACAGACACTAGCACCCTCATATCAGTGCCATGTTTGACTGAGATGAAGGCTATGGCTACCACGTTGAATTTTATATCTATGGAAAAGGAAATTTTAAATCCCAAAACAATTATATAATGCAACGTACAAATAAGTGTGGAATTACTTTTATTTGCCACAGGTTATAAATAGGAATTTTATACAAATAATTGTGTATATAAAATACTAATAGTATGGATAAAATATTTTCTGGATTATAATTACTAAATGTTTAAATATAGTTGTTCTTTATTTTCCTAAGAGAAAAAAGAAAGAAAAACTTATTGGCTGACAGTGTATTATTAATTCTTGTCTTTTTAAGAACTTAATAATAAAATAGCTATACATTGAACATACACTATAGTCATAGTGGTATTATAGATTTATATAGGTCTTACAATGAGCATACTTATAGGTACCATGGTAAGCAGTTTATAAAGAGTACATTACATGATTCTCACAACAATCAAGCAGGTAGCATTGATTTTATCCTGCATTTTATAGATAGAGAAATAGAGCTCTAGAAAGTAATAGTTTATCAAGGATTCAGTGGTAACAAATGGCAACAGTGGAATTCAATCCTGGGCAGTTTGATGTTTCAGCATATCATCATATATAATAATTGATATAAAGTTCAAAATTATAGAAATACTAACATAGAATTGCATTGTTTTTAAGAGATGAAATGGGAAAAATAATGTAAAATTATAAGCATCTAGCACATAGAATTTTTTTATACTGTTGTAAAGAAGTACTTATTTATAATTTCTACTTTTTGAGTATTTTTTTCTCAAAATAACTCATTTAAATTAAAAATGGCACTATTTGCCAAGACTGGTTTGACTCAGTGGATAGAGCATCGGCCTGTGGACTGAAAGGTCCCAGGTATGATTCTGGTCCGGGGCTTATACCTTGCTTGCACGCACATCTCCACTATGGGGCATGCAGGAGGCGGCTGATTGATGTTTCTCTCTCATCGATGTTTCTGACTTTCTGTCTCTCTCCCTTCCTCTCTGTAGAAAATCAATAAAATATATTTTAAAAAATGGCACTATTAAATTTAGAGTAAATAAAGTAGGCTGTTTATAGCTATCAAACCTGTGAAATGTCGTGATAAGGTTGAATAAGAGCTAGTTAACTTAATGACCACCTAGCAGTATTATCCTAAAAGATGTTCAAAAGGTCCCTGACTCAGTACATTAAGATATTACTTTAAGATATTACTGATATAGTATGTTCACATTATTCTGTGTTCCCAAACTTTTAATAAAGTAACTTAAATCACTTTATTGCTTCAAAGATCATTTCTTTTAAGGCTACAAAAAGCTGTAGTTATTTGCATAGATTAGAGATGCATGGAGATAATTTGAGAAAGGTGTGTGCTGATCTAAATTCCTTTGTTGCTTAATCTAACCTCAACAATGGGTACTTCCTAGTAGTCCATTTACCTTGATACTTGACTCAAGAAAGCTCTGATTTATCTAAAACATGGGTTATGATTAATAACTGAGAAATTGGAATTGTGACCAAGAAATGACAATGAAAACTATCCAATTATTATTCTAATGATATGTATACTCTAGCTTTAACTTAATGTACACAATTCATAAATCCAAGCATTAAACAGCTTTTTAGCAGGTTGGTATTTTTCTCCCCTAATTTCTAAAATCTCTCTGAACATGAAAACTTCACTTTATGGCTAGATTTCAGGACAAAAAAAAATTATATAGTCTGACTTAGAAAGGTAATGCCACCCTTATCTTTTAAAAATTATATTAGTCCTTCAGACATATGCTAACTGGAATGTTTTATTGTTTGATAGATCATTTCATTTAGCTATTGAAAACTGGGGTGACTAAGTCTTTAGATATTTAGAAAATATTCTTAAATATGCAACAGTATAATAACAATAACAGTTTATTGCAACCATTTAATTAAGAGTAACAGCTTTTTCAAATTCTGGAATCTAATCCAAACATAAATGCATGGGATTTGATAACTAGAGAATTGTCTTTGAAAGGAACGATGACATGATAGCTAATGCATGCACATGGAAACTAATTAGATTTTTTAGCTAATGAATCCCCATTTAAATAAATGTGATTCAATAAATAATGGATCCCCATGGAAATGAATTGAATTGGATGACTAACACCCCACTGAAATGAATGTGATTCGATAGTTATTGCATCCTCATAAATGTGTTAGATTGAATCCCATTCATTTTAATTGCAATGAATTAAAATAGCTTTTATTCATGGTCTTTTGGCTAAAATCAAATATCCTGTCCTTATTTTTGGACTGTATGCTAACCAACCAGGCAACTTATGCTTTCTGGTCCGGTAGGTCTCTTCCTTCTGTGGCAATATAATCTATAAGCTACACACATGCCATTCTTTCCAGTAGACATGAAATAAATGGATACTAAAATCCATTTATTTCAATGGAGCATTTGTTACTGTGGGAGCCGCTTTCCACGTCCTATGTGGTTCAGGGTTCCTAGTTCAGGGTTCGGGTTCTGAAGGAGGCCGCACGCAAACGAAATATCGCCAAACATTAATTTGGCGATATTGGGGGGCCAGGCGGGAGCCTTTCTCTAGTGGAAAGGACTATCACTTGCTCTGGCCTTTTTCTCCCTTTTATTAAGGCTTTGGGACACACCCCTAGCCTTTAGGCAGGAAATAACAAAACAGAAATTAACATGAAACAGACAGGTGCTGCTTCAGCTAACAATGTTTCAACTAACAGTGAGTGATTAGTTCTGACCTTTCAGAGCAATTAAGATTGAACAGCCTTCTGGTCTCCTGTTCATAGTGAGACAATGTTTGGTTTCCGGCATCTCCCCCATTTTCTTTCCTCTAAAAAATCTTGCATCTGCAGACTAGAAATAAACATTAAGAACAAAAAATAAGATAAGCAACAATGGCTATGCTGAGGTAAATGAATAAGTCTGTAGTAAGTTTCTTTCTGGGCCAATAGTCCTTTGAGTCCCAGTTTCAATGTCCAACAGTTTTTTGAGTGTACATGTTAGCAATGATATTTCAGTTCTGGATGTGGACAAATGGTGGCAATGCAGGTTTGACCCTTTCTGGTTTGGTCCTGAGCAACCTGCATTGATGCACAGCTGCTGACTGCTAGGATGTCAAGGTGTCGTCAGTATCTTCCATCTCTGGAAGTTTTTCCTCTTTTCTTCATATCTGGAACATTCTCTATTGTAGGAAATCACATGGTCTTGAAGCTGTTTTTCTGAAAATATACAAATATATTCTCAACCAAAAGTTATTAAAGGAATTTTCTCTATAAATTTGACTTGGGATCCTTTTTATTTTTTGCCCAAATGATTTTCATTTGTCTTATTTTAATATTATGTATGTTTTTCATGGGTGTCTTGCTGTTTAGAAAAAAATAAATTTCTAGATGTAATTTGCTTACAGGATAATTTTCTTTACATAATATTATTGTACTATCCCCCCTTTTTGATATAATTATTAGGAGGCTTTTAGAAAATTTTTATAATGCAAATATGACTGCTTTATGTTTATTGCATGTTAAGTAATTTTACCATGCAATGAACTATCAATAGAAATTTTAGTTACTACTTTAGGAACAACTTTCTTCCAGTACAATTAAATGTTTTTGAATATTCACTTATTTCAATTAGCCAATTAAATTAATTTGAAAACTTAACTACTATTTTATTGTCAAATTTAATATTCTAACAACAATCTTAGTTTTATCCTGTAAATATTAGTGGAAAGGATTATTTGCATTCTTGAGTAGGCCCTGAGCATTCCTGGTGTTAGGATGGATTTAGAATATAGGGCAGCTGTCGGCCAAGTCTCTGATCTGAGCTGCACCAAATCTCTGTCTGTCACCTGGATCCTGATCTGAGCTGGGCATGGGAAGTGAAGCAGCCATGGGGCAGGAGACCTCCCTCAGAAGGGGCGAAGGTTCAAGCCCCTGTAATGTTGGGGGGGGGGTGAGGATCTGTGCCTCACCTCTGTTGATCCCCAAGTTTTCTCCTGATGGCCCCTCTGCGACTGTGCCTATCTTAGGTTATTCCTTCCCTGAGGAATCTTACCCGTCACTGGCTAACCAGCCATCCTCCAGGGCCAAGCAGGTTGATATGAGGTTCAATTCCATCTCCTTGGTAGCCGATGCCCTTGTGGCCTCCACATCCAGTACCTGCCTTGGGATCCCCTTCCCTGCTGGTGGGCCCCAGCACTGATCACATATCTTGAGGAACCCAGGTTTCTTCTCCAGGGAAGGCCCAGCTCATACCACTGGGTGAGAGACAGATTCATGGTACCAGCCAAGACGAGGCTTCAACCTCAACATGAACAGAAAGCTCAGGCCACAGCTGTGGGAGGGTCCCTCTTGGCAAAAAGAGTGAGAAAAGCCAATATAGAATGCTCAAGTGCCTTCTCACTGCCTTAATTCCTTTCATGTTATTTTTAAAATTGCTACCGAACATTCAAAGAATTAGATTGTAAGTTTGTTTGGGATATTTGTCAAAAAATTATAATGACATTGTAGAATAATATCATGTAAGGATATTCTTTGTTCTAGGCCATGTTAATTCAATTTCAAACTGGCTATCAATTTCTTTTTGTATAGACCAGGTGTTAGTTACTTTATTAGAATAATTAATCAAATTGCTTACAAAGACATTGGCTTTTTATTTAGCTGAAAACCTTGGTTTAAGTAATTAAAGTAGGTATCTTCATTTAAAAGGCAAGGCAAATTTAGTAAATGTTTATGTCTGACTCACAAGCCACAAATGTTGCCCCGCCTCTAGCTTAAGAATACAAGCGGCTATGGGCTTTTTGTCATTTTAAATTCTAATGTTAGAATTTTAAGAAATATTTAGTTACTTAATTTTGCCCATCTTAGAGTCTACAAGAGGCAGGGGATTCAGCACACCTAAGGGTTCTTACCCATGAAGGGTCAAGAATATAAATCCCAAATACTTCCCCATGTGCCCCAGGTAATATTACCTTACAGCTGATAACTGTTAGCAAGGCAAGAAAGACATTCTCAGGTGTCTGTACCATCCTCTTTACCATGCTCCTGGTGGCCTTTAGGCTGTTTGTTGTTCGCTTGTCCTCCTCCTACTCCTCATCTTCAATGGATTTCTTCGAGTCGCTGCTCTCTGTGACTGAGGTAGTTGATTGTCTGCAGCTGCATGGTGGGCTCCAGGCACAAGGTCCTTATTAGTCTGCCTAGTTTCTTTCTTGGATCTCTGTTGCAGTTTAATATTTCTAGCAGTTATCCACATGGGTTTGGAAAAATTTTCTGGAAATATACAAGCATACCCTCTCCCAAAGGTTAATTATGGATCGGTCCCTTCCATCAACCAGATTCGGGATCTTTCCATTTAACTTTTATCCTGAATAACGAGGTTGGGGGGGCATCCTTCTGGCCATTTTCCGGCTGTTGCCCATGTCCTGTATTTTGATATAGAGGCTGCCATTTATATGAAATTTTGATTTACACTGTCTTGCCCAATGGTTACCTCTCTGATATCTAGGACACCTAGAGATTGGATCTTTCAGAGACTGAGTGTTTACGCCTCTCCCTAGAGTGCTACTTTGTGTCCTTCTTAGAGGCCAAAGCCTTCACAACATTTAAAATATAGTTATTCATTCTTATTTGATAAAGTTTTCCATGCAATTTCAAGTATAGTAGATTGGTTAAATTTAAAAATATTTCCTTTAAGAAGAGAGAACAAATTTCTTGTATTACCTCAGGCCCATGGAGCTTTCCAAGAATCATCTCTGATAAAGCCTTGAAATTTTAACATGGAAAAAACCACCAAATATATATATACATATATTCATGTATGATTTAAAGATTACAATACTTTTTATAATTATCTTAAGATATCAATTATATCTTTAAACTTTTTTTAATATTAAAGTTTTTCAGTTGGAAATCACAGAATTATTTTTTAATTATACCAATAAACAACATATTTTGAATTCCTAATTAGAGAAATTTTATTTTATTTTCTCCCAATTTAATTTGCATTTAGCTGAAAAACCTTGATTAATAACACAAAATCTTCTCCTTTTGGTTCCTTTACACCATTTTTCTTAAAAAATAAAGACCAGTTCTGGGTTTTTCTTTTTCTGCAGATTTTGGGGAGAGCCAGCTTAAAACCCTGTCTAATATGTCCAAAAAGGTGGAAAATTACAAGCATTTCTTTTTAAGCCGGGCTTCTCTCCTCAGGAGTACAGAAATTCCAGACACATCTCTAAATTTTTAAAACTTTTTCATGGCAAGAAAGGAGACTTTAGATTAGTATACTGGGAGAGTGGGCTTTCATACTGGATTGCCATGTGTCTCTCCCTTCCCTCACATCCTGCTTACTTCAGGGGAAAGCATCAGTAACAGATTTGGCCGAATTTCTTTTCATGCTTAAAAAATAAAGACAGATCTTAAATTTTTTCTTTCTTTTTCGCTTTCTGAAGTAATAACTAGCACCTAATTTGGCCAAGATTTGCATTTCCCTGCTAGTTGTTCTATACTTTTTAAATGAAACCTTAAGTAATCTCATTGCAGGAGAGCAGAGAGCCTTGCCCTCTCCTGCCACCTTTGAATTTCTCCGCACCAGAGGCAGTTTCAGCAGTAGAGTTTCACTTATTACAGATTTCAGATTCCAAATGCAAACTAAGATTTTAATTTGAACAAGAAACCACATTATTTAAGCATGCAAACCAAAAGTCTATAATAAAGTTTACTTTATATTTATAACTTAATTCTTCCCCATTAGCCTGGCTGCAAAAGACGTTCCCACCCTACTTACAGATTGCAACTCTACAGTTATTCTGTGGGCTTTGCTTACATTGAATTACCCTCACCTTTTCCTTGGTGAATTTTCCCTCACTATTTTCCTTGGTGAATTTTTCTTCCTTTGCTCTTAGGCGAATAATAACTTCTCCTCCAAACGTCCTGCGGTCAGGCGCCAGATGTGGGCACCTCTTTCCGTGTCCCTGGTTGGGTGCCAGATGTGGGAGCCACTTTCCAAGTCCCGTGTGGTTCAGGGTTCCCGGTTCAGGGTTCTGGTTCTGAAGGAGGCCACACGCAAATGAAGAGAGAGACTGGAAAAACATTAATTTGACCATAATGGGGGGCCAGTTGGGAGCTTTCCTCTAGTGCAGTGGTTCTCAACGTTTCTAATGCCTCGACCCTTTAATACAGTTCCTCATGTTGTGGTGACCCCCAATCATAAAATTATTTTTGTTGCTACTTCATAAGTGTAATTTTGCAACTGTTATGAATCGTATCTGTGTTTTCCAATGGTCTTAGGCGACCCCTGTGAAAGTGTTGTTCTACCCCCAAAGGGATCGTGACCCACAGGTTGAGAACCGCTGCTCTAGTGTAAAGGACTACCACTTGCTTTGGCCTTTTTCTCCCTTTTATTAAGACTTTGGGACACACCCCTAGCCTTTAGGCAGGAAATAACAAAAAACAGAAATTAGCATGAAACAGACAGGTAGAGGCTGCTTCAGCTAACAATGTTTCAACTAAACCGTGAGTGATTAGCTCTGACCTTTCAGAACAATTAAGGTTGACCAGCCTTCTGGTCTCCTGTTCATAGTGAGACAATGTTTGGTTTCTGGCAGTTACCAATCAGAGTCCATTAATTTAAAAGGAGAAATTATAGCTATTACAATGGAACCATCCAAATACTGCATTAAAACACTGATTTTTTAAAAAAAAAGAAAAGGCAAAAGCATGTTTGTATATTCAAAATCCATTCTGTAAAGCATTTTGTTTGCTATCACTTAATATCAGAAAACTTATTAAAATACAAATTAAAGAGTTAAATATACTTTTTAATAAATATGTAAATTACAAAATACAAACTTTTTGAAAAGTAGTATGTTGAGAACTAAGTACATGATTATCAAAATAATACTAATCTCTCTGAACAAACCTCTTCAAGTGGATTTGTCACACTTATATTTATTTATCTTTCACAGCTCTATACTTGTTTGTGAATATTGGAGCTAACACTGTCTTATTTTTCTTAATATTTCAAAAGTATGCAACCTGAGAACATAGTAAATCTCTGATGAAATGGTTGAATAGGTAAATGTATAGATATATAAATAAATCAATGAATAAGCAAATAATTACAAAATATTAAGAAAATAAAAACATTACTGAACCTTAATAGTAAGTCAGTCTTCTGGGATAGATGATATTACACACATTTTCATAAATGAGTGTAATCTTTATTTAATTTTTATAACTACTATATGATATGTTAAGACATTTTAAAATGAGTCCAAAGGAGTGAATGAAAGACTGGATGGCCAACAAAGTGAGGCCAAAGTGCAGGTATCCCGGATAAGAAAGACACTTGTTTTTTCCTTACACTGTGCCTTCATCACCTTAACATACAGGGGTCTGCTGGAGGATCGCATTATATAAACTTGGAGCACAAAAGATGATAGCTTGGGATAATTATGCACTATGAAAAATAATTGCCTAAATAAGTAGCACAAGAGCATTTAACTAATACATTTGCTTTGTACCTAACATGTTTACATTAATAAAAACATTAAAAAGGCATTGCCTAAATAAAATGAGGGAGGGAGGTTCAAATAATAAAACCTATCTTAAACATCTATTTTTAAATATTTATGAGAAGTTGAACAATGACAAAAAACAGTGTGGCTAACTTGAGTAAAATACATTATTTAAATAATTAAATAATAGGATTAAAAATGTAATGAGGGGGAGGAAAAATGGCAGCAGAATAGACAGACGCATCTGGAGCTTTGTTGCTGTGCAGAGAGAGAGAGAGCAGCTGAAAGTTGCACTGGAAGTGTTTGATGGCAAGTTAAGAGTCAGTTATCCTCCAGGAGAAGGTGGGGGACTGCTGGACAGGGCTCTCCTGACCAGGCAGCCCCACTGCCAAGGGGTTTTTGTTTGCCGAAGCCACCAGCACAAACGTAGAGACCACGCCATCTTGCAGAGGGAGGTGGATGTCTGCGGTGGTCTGAAAGCTGCAGCTGAAGCACTCAACAAACAGCCGGGGGACCCAGAACACCATTCTCCAATTGGTATAGACACAGAGACTCAGAGGAGATTCACATGGCATGTGGAAAGGTCAGATTTCACCTGAGATAAGGTGAGGTCTCCTGTCCCGCAGAACAGAGACAAGCACACTGTGGGAACATGGCTGCGGGAAAGCTGCTTGTGGAGAGGTCCATGGATGTGGGGAAGTGTGTGATCCCTAAGTGGGGAAGCAAACTCTCAGAGCTGTTAACAGAGGGGAGCTCTAGAAAACAACTCATTTTGATCTGAGGCAGAAGGACAGCCTGAGAGTTATTACAGTGTCCCGACTGCAAATCCCCACAAACCAGTTTTGAGAACCACGGAGTAGCAGGATCTGAGCACAGCCTAGAGAGGTCTTGTGCTTAGTTTCAGAGGTCACTTCTGAAACACTGCCACCCAGTGGATGACCCACAAATTGACTCTCGCATAAAGACATAGAATAAAGAGATCAAAACACATCTCAGCAGGGGAACACAGGGAACTGAAATACCCTCCCTACTGGGAAACAGGAGTGCCAAGCAGAACTATAGTGGAAGTGAATGACTATTCTATTTTTTTTTCTTTCTTTTTCTCTCTTTTTTTTAAATTATTTATTTTATCTTATTTTCATTTTTGCACATTTTAATTAAAAATATTTTTTTTCTTTCCTCCTCAATTGATTTGACCTTTTTAATTATTACATTTTTGTTTTCAACTAGTATTATTACTACTACTATTTTACCTTTTTGAAAAAAAACAAGTGTCATTTTGTTTTCCCTTTATTTTACTTCGGGATTAAAATTCTACATTCTATTTTCATCGTTCCTTTAGCATAATTTTTACTCCATCTCAACTCTACCTTTATGCTAACACTTTCCTCCTAACTTTCCCCATTTTGTTGTCTTGTTTCTCTTACCCTTTTCCAACTTTAGATTCTCCCTATTCTTTCTCTTTACCTGGTTAAATTTTCTCCCCACTTATATATATAATTTCAAATCCCCTATTCCAAGTCCATACAAGCCTCTCTCTTCTTGTCTTCACTATCCAAAAGGTTGTTTTTCTCTATGTCCTTTTGTTGATGTTTGCCTCAACGGTGATTATATCGATTTTTTGTAATTTTTTGTGAGATTGTTTTAGCTTATTCTACTTGTTTTATTTTGCTTTTTTGTTTGCTTTGTTTTGGTTTGTTTTTTACCTCTCTTTTCCCTCGCCTTCCTCGATACCAGTTGTTATTTGTAGTTTGTATTAATCTACAGGTACTGGTTGCCCGCATTTGATGGGATTAGTGACTATTCTATTGGAGTTTTCC
Source organism: Lasiurus cinereus (assembly GCA_011751065.1). NCBI lineage: Eukaryota > Metazoa > Chordata > Mammalia > Chiroptera > Vespertilionidae > Lasiurus > Lasiurus cinereus. The sequence continues at coordinate 42,347,570 of JAAGEH010000012.1, forward strand.
CCTGACATCTATATTTTGTTCGCCTTTTCTCTCTTATCCTCTTTCTTTTATCTCTGACTTTTTTTCTCTTTCTCTTTTCTTCTCTTTTTTTTATTTTATATTATTTTTTGTTCATTTATTTATATATTTTTTCTCCCTCTCCCAATTCGATGTTGGCATTTCTTTCTTTTATTTTTTCCACATTTTCTTCTTCTTCTTTCTCTACTTACCCCTAATTTGTCTTTCATTGGTCGTCACCTTATTTGTGATTATTAACATCTTGAATACATTTTTGTTCAGTGCCTTGTGTGTTGTACCTGGTTGTGTTGTAGTTTGTGCCTCTGAATCAATGTAGGAAAGAGAAATACATAACTAGACACCTGGAGAAGAAAGACCATGGGCAGAAGAAGAAACAGCCTGCATACAATAAAAGGGCAGACATCACCAGAAAAGGAAGTAAACAAAATAGAAGCAGAAATAAGCTTGCCAGGAGAGAGTTCAGAGAAATGATCATAAGGTGGATAAAAAGAATGGAAGACAAAATCGACAACGTGAGTAAGAACCAAGAGGAAATGAAGAAGACCCAAGAGGAAATGAAGAAGAAGCAAGAAGAAATGCAGAAGAACCTAAAAGAATTGCAGAATAATCAAGAAGAAATGAAAAATGACATCACTGCTATAAAAAACTCAATAGAAAGCATCAAAAATATGCTAGAAGAAGTAGAGGACCTCATCAGTGAGCTAGAAGACATGGTAGGAAAAAATACCCAAGTACAGCAGCTTCTAGAAAAAAAAATTAAAGACCAAGAGGAGAGCTTAAGGGAACTTTGGGATAACATGAAACAAAAAAACATCCAAATAATTGGGGTGACAGAAAGAGTAGAAACTGAGGAAGCATTAGAGAACCTTCTTGAAGAAATAATGACAAAATATTTCTCCAATATAGTAAAGAAAAAACCCAAACAAATCCAAGAAGCACACAGTCCCAAGCTAAATTAAGCCCAACAAAACGATACCAAGACACATTATAATTAAATTGGCAAACATCGATGACAAAGTAAGAATCTTAAAAGCAGTCAGAGAGAAACAGAAAGTTACCTACAAAGGAACCTCCATAAGACTAGCTACTGACTTCTCAACAGAAACTCATCAGGCCAGGAGGGAATGGAATGAAATATACAAAGTCATGCAAAGGAAGGATCTGAATCCAAGAATACTGTACCCTGCAAGACTCTCAATCAAAATTGAAGGTGAAATCAAAAGCTTCACAGACAAAAAAGGACTAAGGGAATATATTACCACCAAACCAGCAATGCAAGAAATGTTAAAAGGTCAGCTGTAATAAAAAGGAAGAGTAAGCGAAGAAGGAACTCGGGGATAAGGACTAAAAATGGCAACAGATAAGTACTTATCAATAATAACTTTAAATGTAAATGGATTAAATGCTCCAATAAAAAGACATAGGGTAACTGATTGAATAAGAAAACATGACCCATATATCTGCTCTCTGCAAGAAACCCACCTCAGGAAAAGAGATGCCCACAGATTGAGGGTGAAGGGATGGAAGATGGTATTTCAGGCAAATGGAAATAAAAAAAAAGCTAGGGTTGCAATACTTATATCTAACAAATTAGATCTCAAAGTGAAGGACATAACAAGAGATAAAGAAGGCCACTTCATAATACTAAAGGGAACAATCCAACAAGAAGAAATAACTCAGGTAAACATATATGCACCCAATATAGGAGCACCTAAATACATAAAAAAACTCTTGGAGGATATTAAGGGAGAGATTGACAGCAATACAATCATAGTAGGAGACTTTAATACCCCACTGTCACCATTGGACAAATCCTCTAAACAAAAAATCAGCACAGAAACATCAATCCTAAATGTCTGCATAGACCAGATGGAATTAATTGACATCTTCAGAACATTTCACCCCAAAGCCACAGAATATACATTCTTCTCCAGTGCACATGGGTCATTTTCAAAGATAGATCATATTTTGGGTCATAAGAAAAGTCTCTTCAAGTTCAAGAAGATTGAAAATATATCAAGCATTTTCTCAGACCACAGTGGCATAAAACTGGAAATCAACTATAATAAAAACAATAGAAAAAAATCAAACACATGGAGACTAAACAACATGCTTTTAAACAATGACTGGGTAACCAGAGAGATCAAGGAAGAAATAAAAAACATCATGGCAACAAATGACAATGACAACACAACAATACAAAATTTATGAGACACAGTGAAAGCAGTCTTGAGAGGGAAGTACATAGCCCTACAAGCCTACTGCAAAAAACAGTAAACAATGGTAATTAATTACCTAACCCTACAACTCAAAGAGCTAGAACGAGAGCAAAAAGAAAAGCCCAGTGTACTCAGAAGGAAGGAAATAGTGAAGATCAGAGCAGAGATAAACAACTTTGAGACCAAAGAAACAATTCCAAAGATCAACAAAACTAAGAGCTGGTTCTTTGAAAGGATAAACAAGATTGATGGACCTCTAGCCAGGCTCACCAAGAATCAAAGAGAGAAGACCCAAGTAAACAAAATCAGAAATGAAAGAGGAGAAATAACAACAGACCCCACCAAAATACAAAGGATAGTTAAAGAATACTATGAACAACTCTATTCCAACAAACCGGACAACCTGCAATACACGGACATATTCCTAGAAAAATATAACCTTCCAAATCTCAATCAGGAAAAATCTAAACATCTCAATATTCTAATAACTATGGAAGAAATTAAAGCAGTCATCAAAAAGCTTCCAGCCAACAAAAGCCCAGTACCAGATGGCTATTCAGGAGAGTTTTACCCAACATTCAAGGAAGAATTAAAACCTATCCTCCTCAGACTATTCAAAAACATTCATGAAGAAGGAACACTTCCAAACACCTTCTATGAAGCCAGCATCACCCTAATACCAAAACTAGATAAAGACAAGACAATGAAAGAGAATTATAGGCCAATAACTGTCATGAACATAGATGCCAAAATCCTCAACAAAATTCTAGCAAATTGGATCCAGGAGGACATCAGAAAGATCATACACCATGACCAAGTAGGATTCATCCCAGGAATGCAGGAATGGTACAATATCCACGAAGCAGTAAACATGATACCTCACATGAACAAATTGAGAGATAAAAAAATCAAATAGTCATATTAATTGATGCAGAAAAAGCATTAGACCAAATCCAACACCCTTTCTTGATAAAAACTCTCAGCAAAGTGGGAATAGAGGGATCATATCACAACATCATAAAAGCCATATATGATAAACCCACAGCTAACATCATACTCAATGGGCAAATACTAAAACCTTTTCCTCTAAGAACAGGAACAAGACAGGAATCCCCACTCTCACCTCTCCTGTTTGACATAGTACTGGAAGTATTAGCCATTGCAATTAGACAAGAAGAAGAAATAAAAGACATCCAAATTGGAAAAGAAGAAGTAAAGCTGTCCTTATTTGCAGATGACATGATACTGTACATAAAAAACCCAAAGGACTCCATCCCAAAACTAATTGACTTAATAAATGAATTCGGCAATGTAGCAGGATACAAAATTAATGCCAAGAAATCTGTGGCATTTCTATACACTAATAGTGAAATTACAGAAAGAGAAACTGAAAAAGCAATCACATTTACCATCGCACCAAAAAAATTAAGATACCTAGGAATAAACCTAACTAAAGAGGTAAAAGACCTACATGTAGAAAACTACAGGACACTGAAAAAAGAGATAGAGGAAGATGTTGACAGATGGAAGAGCATACCATGCTCATGGATTGGGAGAATTAACATCATTAAAATGTCCATACTAACCAAAGTGATCTATAGATTCAATGCACTACCCATTAAAATACCAACGACATATTTCACAGACATAGAAAGAATTTTTCATAGATTCATCTGGAACCAAAATAGACCATGAATAGCCACAGCAATTCTGAGAAAGAAGAATAAAGTAGGTGGGATCTTCAATACCAGCTTTCAAAGCAACTGTTCTCAAAACTTCCTGGTACTGGCATAAGAACAGATATACAGACCAATGGAATAAAATAGAGAACCCAGATATCCACCCAAACCACTATGTTCAACTAATATTTGACAAAGGAGACATGCACATATAATGGACCCAAGATAGCCTCTTCAATAAATGGTGTTGGGAAAATTGGACAGATAAATGCAAAAAGATGAAGCTGGACCACCTACTTACACAAAATACAAAAATAAACTCAAAATGGATATAGGACTTAAACATTATAAGGGAAACCATGAAAATACTAAAAGAATCCACAGGCACCTCAATCTCAGACATAGGCCAAAAGAACTTATTCACTGATACTGCTCCAACGGCAATGGAAGCTAAAGAGAAAATAAACAAATGGGACTACGTCAAAATAAAAAGCTTTTGCACAGCAAAAGAATCCATCTACAAAACAACAAGAAAGACCACTGTATGGGAGAACATATTTGCAAATGTTATCACTGATAAAGTTTTAATCTCCAACATCTACAGCCAATTTATACAACTTAATAAAAGGAAGATAAGCGATCCAATAAAAAAATGGGCAACGGACCTAAATAGAACCTTTTCGAAAGATGACAGAAGGAAAGCCAAGAGACACATGAAAACATGTTCAAAGTCACTAATCATCGGAGAGATGCAAATCAAAACCACAATGTGATACCATCTTACACCTGTCAGAATGGCAATCATCAACAAAGGACAAGTGTTGATGCGGAGAAAAAGGAACTCTTGTGCACTGTTGGTGGGAATGCAGACTGGTGCAGCCAGTATGGATTTTCCTCAAAAAACTAAAAATGGATCTCCCATTTGACCCAGCAATCCCACTCTTAGGAATTTATCCTGAGAAATCACAAACACAAATCAGAAAGAATTTATGCATCCCTATGTTCATAGCAGCTCAATTTACAATAGCTACAATTTGGAAACAGCCTAGGTGCCCGTCAGCAGATGAGTGGATCAGAAAACTGTGGTACATCTACACAATGGAATTCTATGCTGCCATTAAAAAGAAGGAATTCTTACCATTTGCAGCAACCTGGGTGGAACTGGAGAGCCTTATGCTTAGTGAAATAAGCCAGTCAATGAAGGAGAAGCACCACATGATCTCACTCATTTGTGGATAATAAAGAACATTGTAAACTGATGAACAAAAGATAGATACAGAGCAGTAAAGCATCAAATAAACTGTCAAATTATAGCAGGAACTTTAAGGTGAGGTGGGGTAGATTAGAGATCAATCAAAGGACTTGTATCGATGCATATAAGCCTAACCAATGAACATAGTCACTGGGGGGTCGGGGTATGCCTGGGATTGAGGGGGGCAATGGGGAGATATTTATACATGTAACAGAATAAAAAAATAACAAAGAATATTTTTTTAAAAAATGAACCAGAAAAAAAACATGTAATGATATTCAGATTAAAGATTTACTGACTAATCTTCCATCCAACATATGAAAATTATGAAAAGCTCCAAAGAAATTATGTTTTCAGAATCTTGAATGAAGACATAAAATTTGGGGTTGGGGTGAGGTCCTTTAGAAGTAAGGGGAGAGAACCTTTTTTTTCTGCCAAGGGCCATTTGGGTATTTATAGCATCATTCACAGGCCATACAAAATTATCAACTTAAAACTTAGCCTGCTATATTTGATCAAACATTTAATTAACTCACCTCTATTGCCTTGGCAGGGCCAGACCCACTGATTTATTGGGCCTTATATTGCCTGAGGGATGAATATTCATCACCATTGCTTTAGGTAAATAGTTTTCTGAAACCTTAAGAAGTTTAAACCTCTTTACTATATCTAATTTCTTCCTATTTCCTCAATGATTTTCTAACTGAATTTCAAATTATATCAAATAAATGGGACTTCAATAATATTTCTGGTGTTATTAACACACATGCAAACATTGATAAAAAAGATGCCACGTACAAAAAATTTCATACAGATTAGTTTATTATTAGTATGTGCATATTTTATTGAAACAATCAGAAAATCAAACAAGAAGTAGCAGCTTTTATCAGAAACAAAATTAAAATGATTTATTTTAATCAGGTTACAAATATTTTTAGTATGTTCACTACTCTTGCCTTTTCACTCATTTTAAAATAAATCCTAAAAATAGTTTTACATTTGATTTTTATAATGGATGGATTATTTTAATTATATTTTCTTATATTTAAGATTTACACACACACACAGATTATTTTACATTGTTCTGATTTTTAAAATCTTTTATGGATCCCAATTTCCTCTGAATACCATCTAAACTCCATCTAAACTCTCTTTTATAAAAATTTGTACTTCTTGATTTTAGAGAGAAAGGACAGAAGAGAGAGAGAGAAACATAAATTTGTTGTACCACTTATTTATGCATTCATTGATTGCTTCTTCTATGTACCCTGACCAGGATCAAACCCATAGTCTTCAGGTATTGGGGATGATGCTTAACCAACTGAGCTACCCTGCTAGGGCATCATCTGAATTCTCAAATGTGACCCTTGGGATCTTCAATCTTACATTGGGAAAAATACTTTTCATGTTTAGAGACCAAAAAGTCTAAAAAGAAGAGAGATGAAAATTTATTTATAGGTATAAGAAAGAAATGTATCAGAAAGTACCCCAAATGACACAATTTTCAGTCTACAGTGGGAAAGGAAATAATCAGCCATACTAAAGCAATATTTCAAAAAATAAAACTGTTAAGATATGTCTGATGTATATCACCTTTAGAAACCCATGACCATGCTTAGCTGGAACCTCTCAGATTATGCAACTAATTTTTTAAGTAACAGATTGTACAGCATTACCTCCTTCTTTAATAAAAATGATAATAAAACATGTGAAATTACAGCAGGAAGATTAAAGTTAGGTGAGGTAGATAAGAGACCAATCAAAGGACTTGTATGCATGCATATAAGCATAACCAATGAACACAGACACTGGGGGGTTGGGGTATGCCTGGGAGGGAGGGGGAACAATGGGGAGATATGTATAAAAATTAATAAAAATAAAAAATAAAAAAATAAAAAATAATATGAAAATGTTAGAGCTCTTTCCTCCCCCAAAATAGACATGTAATCTAAATTTAAAGTCTTAACTCCAATTTTGCCCTTTACCTTCATTGTGACACCTGAAGGGGAACTATCCTCTCTGGCCAAGGTTAATTCATATGTGTCCCTCTAAGAAATAATAATACCTATCTTTTTTAAAAATAAATTTCATTGATTTTTTACCAAGAGGAAGGGAGAGAGATAGAGAGTCGGAAACATCGATGAGAGAGAGATATCGATCAGCCGCCTGCTGCACAACACCCAAAGGGTATGTGCCCGCAACCAAGGTATGTGCCCTTGACCAGAATCAAACCTGGGCCCTTCCAGTCCACAGGCTGATGCTCTATCCACTAAGCCAAACCAGTTTCCGAAATAATACCTGTCTTATAATATTGCTAGACAGATGAAATGAATTAATGTTGGAGAACTATTTAGAATAGTCCCTAATATCATATAGTAAGCACTATGCAATTTACTTTAAAAATATGTTTAAAATGATATTATATTTAATTTAGGGATACAGAGGAATTCCTTAAAAGTAAATTTATCTTTAAAAATAAATTGTATTTAAATGGATATTAAAAACCATACTGATAAAAGCAGTCATATTTTGTTTACTCAAGTGATATACTGAGTTTATTCTGTATTTTGCCCTAGCATTTGACTAAAGAATGTTTTTGAACCCTACGTTACCCATGATTTATATTGATTAAATTCATTGACTGATTAATATCCTAGGTAGATAAAGATACAATACTTAGACAAGTAATCATTTTTAATAGAAAACCAGAAGACACCTTCTCTTAGAAGGATTATTCCATTTTAGAACAGAAACTTCTCTATCAATTTCAGCTATTTATACATCTTGATCATTCCTTACCTGTCAAAAATTTTAAGCAATTATACAGCTGTGAGTTGAAGCTTGTTATCTTGAGAGAGCCATTTTTTTTCCCATTTCTATCCAATGGCAGACATAGAACCATGCCATCTACAATCTATGATTTAGATCTGCTGAATTATATGGAGAGCATTTAGAGCAAAGGTATACCACATTTTCAGAAATAGTAAATCCTGGAAAGGTGGCCAGTAAATAGAAATATACCAGATGGTATTTTGGTTTTTAATAGCATCATTTAACTTAAGATGAAAATTATTATTTCACACTAGAGAGAATTTCTGATTTTAATTTGGCCTTGCCAAAAAGGTGAGAAGTTTCATTAAAGATATCCCTTAATTCATTAATTAATTGATAAGCAAATTGTAATAAAGTACTTTGAGGAGTGGTCATCATTAGGAATTTCTTTAGAGGCAATATTTCAGGAAGAACAAACTATCAACGAAGGAATATTCTTACCCAGTGTTTAATGTGCACTGAGTGTAAGGCCAGTGGAAGTTTATATTTCTCTGAAGCTATGAGAAAACATTTTAAATCTCAAGATAATTTGCTACTAAAAGCGTGATTCCTCTGAATTTTATAAAGGGTTTAATAGTGCACAAGAGATTTGGATAATTGTTTTAATGGGCAAATTTATATTAAATATTCATACATAGTTTTATTTATAATTTAAAATTGTGAATGAAGAAATCTTTTAAAATAGTAATTGGAAATATTAATTTCCTCACTTCCCTTTTTTTAAAAATTTATCTCTTTCAATAGTAGATTTTGGGAATATTGCTCTGTTTTGCCCAACATATTCCTGACCCACTTTTCAACTCCACTCTCACTCCTGCCATACACAGAAATTTTCAGTTGTTAGAGAGCTAGAGTGATGCCCATCTTACTTTGTTTGTCTCCCTCCCCTCTCCTCCTCCTCCTCCTCCTCCTCCTCCTCCTCCTCCTCCTCCTCCTCCTCCTCCTCCTCTTCCTTCTCTTCCTCCTCATTCTCCTCCTCCTCTTCTTCCTCCTCCTCCTTCTCCTTCTTCTTCAAGATTTTGGCCTTTAATCTGAAAAAGTGTTGATTGAATGTGTACAGCAGAGAGCAGGTGCAATTGGTTGGGGCCATGGAGCCACCAATAAAACTGAATACTCTGAAATAAAGGTCACAGACTAAAAATGATAACTTCCAGCCTTCTCTTCGGCACACTAGAGCATAGGCACAGAACCAGTGATGAGCCCCAATGAGCAAAGAGGAAGCTGGAGAGAACAGCAGAGGCTCCTGAGATACTGCTTGGAAGGAGAGTCCTTTTTGGAATGGGATGTCTAAAGCCTGCCAGTTCCCTCTGGGGACCTCACAACCATTGCTAAGGCTAAAGGAAAAAGACAAAATTCAATCTTAGGTCCTATGGGCTCAGAAAAAAAGGCTTGGGGACAGGGGTTAGGACAACCAAATCTGTTAGTCCCCCCTGGCATTCTTGTTGTCACTGTTGCCATTTTCTTCAGCCCCATCAGTAGAAAGCATCTCCTCCAGTTTCCACTTGCCACTCTCTGGCGGAAACTCTGCTGTGTTTCGGGGCATGAAGCAAATGATGATGTAGGTCATGTTGTCACACCCTGTACCATCCCAGAAGTGTCTGGTGCCAAGCCCTGATCCAGCAGCTCTTCCATGAATGACAATAAGTAAAGTTCCCCATTTTCATCACACTGGCTAATCTTTGGTTGAATAAATTACAGTAGGTCCTCAGGTTACATCAAAGATCTGATCCTGTGGCGTGATATAAGGCGATTTTCCCTGCAAGTCGGAACTCACCTACATAAGCATCTACGTCACATGGAGCATGCACACATCAGTAATGAAGTGAAACAGTAAAAAAAAAAAAAAAAGAAAGAAAGAAAGATAACAATTCCTGACCTTCACTTGCAGTAAACAAATAATAAAAATATAAAGCACATATGTACATACGTCAAAATGACAGAACTTTTTTTATATAAATAAATGGGAGATGGTGATGTAACCAAGAAATGATGTACATTGAGTCTGATGTAATCCGAGGACTGCCTGTGTATAACTTCCAGGCTGCTTATCACATTCCAGATGCCTTCACAGGCAGTGACCATGAACTCGTGGTTATCAGCAAGAGTCAGTACCTTGATGTCTGGAAAGGCTAAAACCATCTGTTCCTCAGATGGCAAGTATTGCTTCTCTTGCAGAAGAGATCTCAACCCAATAAACAACCTTTATCTGAAAAAGCATAGTAAAACATCTCCAAGCATTTAAAGTCTCTAAAAATTGCCTAAAGGTATATAGCAAATGTGAAAACCTTCATTCAAAAAAAGAAATCTACTAAATCTAAGCAAGACGCAAGAGTTTGTGTTGTTGAAGCCATGCCTGGATCCCCATATAAATTTTTCCATTTCAGAAAACTATTTCTAACCCTCTACTCCAGACAGGTGAATTAAAGAATGCAAAGCATTCTCTCTCTGCAGGTCTCAATCTTAGGTTACATATTCATCCCAGGTGACTAGAGAGGCTAAGCCACTGGGCTCTATATGACATCTACTATACAAGGCCACTCTACAAATCCTAGAAGACATTGTAGCTCTACCTAATATGTAGAAACAAACACAGGGAAGCAGCCAAAATGTGGAGACAAAGAAATTTGTTACAAATGAAAGGAAAGAATAAATCTCCAGAAAGAAAAAAAAAAACTAAATGAAATGGAGGTAAGGAAATTACTAGACACAGAGTTCAAAACAATGGTTATAAGGTTATTCAAAGATCTCAATGAGATCTTCAAAAATTTAGTGAGACTTTCAAGAATCTTAGTGACAATTTTGAGAACATTAGTGAGAACATCAATGACATGAAAAAGAACCAGTTCAGAAATTAAGCGTATACTAACTGACATAAAGACTAATTTACATGGAGTTAATTATGGAGTAGAAGATTCTGAGAATCAAATCAATGTTTTGGAATATAAGAAAGCAAAAACACCCAGTAAAAAGAGCAAAAAGAAAAAAAATCAGAATATAAAAAGATTGGAGCATCTGGGACAACCTCAAACTTACCAACATTCACATTATGGAGTATTAAAAGGGGAAGAGAGAGAGAGCAAGATATTGAAAACTTATTTGAAGAAATAATGAGAGAAAAATCCTCCTACCTAGTGAAAGCAATAGATTTACAAGTGCAGGAAACACAGGGAATCCAAAATGAGAGGAACCCCAAAAGGCCCACATCAAGACACTTCATAATTAAAATGCCAAGGGTAAAATACAAAGATAATCTTAAAAACAGCAAGAGCAGTTAGTTACCTACAAGAGAATACCCATATGACTGTTAGCTGATCTCTCAACAGAAACTTTGCAGACCGGAGGGAGTGGCTATAAATATTTAAAGTTATGAATAGCAAGGACCTACAACCAAGATTACTCTACCCAGAAAAGCTATCATTTAGAATTGAACTTCAGATAAAGAGCTTCACAGACAAGAAAAAGTGAAAATGGTTCATCACCACCAAACCAGCATTACATGGAATGTTGAAGCATATTCTTTAAGAAGAGGAAGAGGGAGGAGGAGGAGAAAAAGAAGAAGAAAGAAGGAGAAGAAGGAGAAGGAGAAGGAGAAGAAGAAGAAGAAAGAAGAAGAAGAAGGAGGAGGAGGAGGAGGAGGAGAAGAAGAAGGAGAAGGAGGAGGAGAAAGAAGAAGATGAATCAAAATATGAACAATAAATGGCTATAAATACATATCTATCAACAATTGTATCAAAACATCAAAATAAAGAAATAAGGAATCTTATGAAAAAAAAATAATGATAAATAAAATAGAACCAGAGACATGGAAACATGCAACAGACTGATGAATCTCAGAGGTAAGGGAGGTGGGGGAGAGATTATCCAAAGATCTTATATGAATATGCATTACCTATGTTCACAGACAATAGGATGATGGTGAAAGAAAGCCTGGGGTGGGGTGGGAATCTGGTAGAGGGGAGCAATGAGAGGGAAATGGGGACATGTGCAATACTCTCAACAATAATTTTTTTTTTTACATGAAGCACAAATTGATAGTTATGGAACAGTTATAGGGATGTGAAGTATAACATAGGAATCCTATCTAATAAAAGAATAATATGCAGATTTACCATACCTCTACTACACCCACAAGCCATGCCCACCAGCCAAATAGGAGCGAGTATGCAAATTAACCCAACCACGATGGCTGCAGCCATGGAGAGAGCAGAAGGCTTGGGTTGTTCCTGGCAATGGAGGAAGCCAAGCTTTCTGTCTGCCCTGGGGGTCCAGGCCTCTGCTCAAGTTTACAAAGTTTCAATTATAGAAGATAAATAAATCCCAGATACAAGGGCCTCTGCTTGGGTTGCCAGGGATGTGACCAGCTAGCCAACCACCACATCCCCCTCGCCCAGGCCACCCCACATCCCAAGGGAACACCCACCCTGATCCAGGACACACTTCAGGGCAAACCAGCTGGCCCCCATGTACCAGGCCTCTATATTATCCAATCCTATTGAATAAAAGTATGATATGAAAACTAACCATCAATACAACACATAAGATGGCTGCCACCATGTGGACACAAGGTGGCCACCACAAGAGTGCCAGCAGGGGAGGGCAGTTGGGAAGGACCAGATCTGCAAGGGAGGGAAGTTGTGAGTGATAAGGCCAGCAGAGAAGGGCAGCTGAGGGGGACCCAGGCCTGCAGGGGGAAACACTTGCGGGGGGGACCAACTTTGCAGGAGAGAACAGTTAGGAGCAAACAGGCTGGCAGGGTATCGGTTAGGGGTGATCAAGGTGGCATGCCGAAGCGGTTAGGGGCAATCAGGAAGGCAGGGAGGTGGACAGTTGGGAGCCAGCAGTCCTGGATTATGAGAAGGATGTCCAACTGCCCATTTAGATCCAACCCAGGTAGGAACATCCCTCGAGGGTTCTCAGATTGGAAAGGGTGCAGGCTGGGCTGAGAGACAAACATCCCTGTGCACTGGGCCTCTAGTATAGTCAATAATATTGTTATAACTATGTATGGTGTCAAATGGGTACTAGATTTATCAGTGTGATTACTTGGTAAGTTATATAAATGTCTAATCATTCCATTGTAAACCTGAAACTAATATAATATTGTATGCCAACTGTAATTGAAAAATAAAAAGTTATTTTAAAAAAATTGCAAAGAGGCCACATTGTTTGTTGTATCCTTATCACTTACACATAAATAAAGAGGGCATGAGGAAACTTTTGGAAGTGATGGATATGTTTATGGCATTGATGGTGCTGATTATGGTGCTGGTTTTATAGGTGTGTACTCCAAATTCACCCACTATATAAAAGTGCCCAGCTTTTCATGTCATTCATAATTAATAAAGTGTTTTATTTTAAAAATCAATTGATTTTATACACTAGGATGACAACTTTAAAATCGAAATAAAGAAAACCATTAAGTTTAGAATAACATCAAAAGGGATAAAATACCTAAGAATAAGTTTAAGTGCAATACTCAGAAAATTGCAAGACATTGTTGAAAGACATTAAAGAAGATGTAAAAAAATGGAGACACCCCATATCATTAAGGTAGATACATGTGAAGTGCTTACTGGAATTTCATATGTTTTAGTGATGCAAATTAATGCATTATTTCTTGCCCTGGGATCTGAGCATCTGTAGCACCATTTGTATGTCTGTGTGAATACAGTGGAGACTCTGTCTCAGCCCCCATAAACTAGATATGGATTCAAAGGTAAGCAACTCACTTGCCAGACCCACATATTTAGGCCAGGGTATTTTTAACCTTGACGCTATTGATATTTGGACAAGATCAATTTTGTTGTTCTCAGGGAAATATGCATTGTAGAATGTTTAGCAGTACCCGTCGCCTTTACCTATTAGATCCAAGTTGTACCCATTATTTCCCCTCCTAGCCTTCCAAAGGCCCATACCTTCAGCTCAGTTATGACAATCAAAAAGTCTCCAGATATTGACAAATGACTCCTATGTGTAAAATCACCCCATATAAGAAAAATTGATTTAGGCAATGATGGAAGAGTCTCTGAATTAATGATCACCTTGCTTTTCATAATCTGGAAGCCCTCCCTTTGTCTTTAGCCTGTACCTTTCTATTGGTTTTCCAGTACAAAGTAAAACACTACTACTTCCATTTTCCTTGTTTCTAACTTTTGTCCACTCATCTTCTGTCCTCTAGTTCCTAAAAAATCTACTAGGCCATAAAACAAGTGGTGTGTTATTTTATATTGTTTTCTATTGATTTATGTTTGTTGACTTATTTTTTCCTGACTGAGAACGTATACTTGTGACAAGGAAATATATCATACATTTTCTTTTCTTTGTGTGATTACCAAAGTTTAAATGCTCACTTAATACATGCCTATGAGTCCCAAGAGTCTTACACACACACACACACACACACACACACACACACACACACGCACACACACACACTCACACACACACACCCCACACACATACATACAAACTCACATGTATCCATGAATGTTCCATAAAGAAGATATAGAACTAAGGAAGTATCTTATTAAAGAATCATCTATCTTGGATGTGACAATTTATCCCTTGGTATTTTATTATTCTGATTATATAGTTTCTGGTATGTATTAGGAAGCAAATTCACATTTGATGCATGACACATACTAAGTAAACTTCTGACTATGTTATCTTTAAACTTTTTCTACCTCTTAGACTTTTCATTTACTCGAAGTATACAAGATACTAACAAATTCACTCCTGTTTTCAGCATTTATAATCATAATAGTCTTTTTGACTAATAACAAAAATAATAAAGATGTGGAGAGAATCATATGAGAAAGTACGTATATTTAGTAAAATTAAGGCCCTTTTGTATATATTCCACTAAGGAAGTTAGTAATTCTGAGATTGTAGTATTCATTGGACTTTTTAAAGTTATAAAATATTTCAAAGGTTAAGCAAGGTCATTACATGGTTCTTGGAGTTCATAAATTAGTTTCTATAATTTTTTTAAATGAAGGTATTTTAAAATAGAGCAGAACAATTTGGAATTGTATTGATTTATTCAATTAAATGTGCCAATATGTATACCCTTTCACTTTCATTTAGATATATAACCAATAAAATGTGAGTCCTACTGATTAAAAATTTGGTTCTAAGTTAGAGTACCTAAGTATATATTAATTGATTTTTGTCTATGAAGCAAAAGAGTACTAAAAATACATTTGAAAGGAAATGTCTCTTCTGCTATGTATCTAAAAATAATTTGAACAATTAAAAAAATAACACTTTGTTAAATGTGTAAAAAATATAAGTGGGTAGAGAAATACAAAATGTTGAATTATTGAGTTGTCAAGTACAAAAATAAAATGCATCTTCTATTATGATTTATGACTTTAAATAAATTCTAAGTAAAGTGGTTGATTCATCAATTATATCATAGAATTTGGAAACTTTTCTAAAATAATATATTTATTGAAGAAAATCTCTGAGGTTTACATTTTCTGAGCCAACTGTTTAGTCATGGAAATACAGAAGATGGAGAAGAAGAGCATAGAACAGGGATCCTGTTGGAGACAAAGAATTGTTGGATTGTTGGTTGTTGTTTGCTTATTTTATTTGTTTGAAGAGTCAAAATGTACTTGGGCAAAAAGTATAGCATGTTAACATTTGAAGGGTCAGATGAGTAGGAGAAAAACAAGGTAATGAGCAGTCTGTGTCTTAACAGGGTGAACCAAGATAACAGGGCTAACTGTGTTTCCCTTTCAATGCATGCTTGTGAATGATACCTGTGTGTCTTAGAGTGACTCTTCTTTTTTTGCCTCTATTTTTCTACTTTATTGATTAAGGTATTGCCTATGTGTCCTTATCCCCCATTTCTCCTCCCACTCCCACTCCCACTCATGCCTCACCTCCTTGATGTCTGTGTTCATTGGTTAGGCTCATATGCATGCATACAAGTCTTTTGGTTGAACTCTCCTCCTTACTCCCACCTTCCCCTACCAGAATGACTCTTCTAATCCTTGGTAGGTGTGTGCAGTGAAGGAGTGGATTGTGTGGTGTGGAGATCACATCATTAGCAGTGACTAGCCAGTATGGAAACATTCAAAAGTAACCTGTACAGGTGTATTTGACTACTTGCTTCACCAATGACTTTGGTGAAGCAAGAACCCCTTTTGGGGGGTTTGTAGTTTCCTTATGCCTGCTGGAACCCTATCCCCATTGAAACTTCCCATAGACAGGAGGAGCCTTTAGTCTGTGGTCACTTGGATCTTAGCTCACTATATAAGAGGACTTTATTATTTACTTGGTATTTATTTAGTATTTATTTACATACTTATTATCTATCTATTTATCTATTTATTTTTATTTATTTTTTAGAGAGAAAGGAAGGAATGGACAGAGGGAGAGAGAGAGAGTAATAAAGAGAGAGAAAAACAGGAATGTGTTGTCTCAGCTATTTATGCATTCATTGATTGCTTCTTGTATGTGCTCTGACTAGGGATAGACCCACAACCTTGGCTTATCAGGATGATGCTTCAACTAACTGAGCTACCCAACAGGGTCAAAACTTTATTTTTTTTTATTTTACTTAAACTACAATAACTCAGCACTTCCTTTGCTTTTCCTGCAGCAAATCTTCATTTCCGTCCTTGCTGTTTACTATTTGCAGTGCCTGTGCAATCCTCCAGGTTCCACTGCACACAATCTCCCTCATTATGGTGCCTGGTTGTGTGGTTTAAAGGTAAACAGCATGTGTCTCTACCGCAGCAGTTCTCAACCCTTTGGGGGTCGAACGACCATTTCACAGGGGTCGCCTAAGACCATCAGAAAATGCAGATATTTACATCATGATGCATAACAGTAGCAAAATGTCATGGTTGGGGGTCACCACCACATGAGGAACTGTATGCAAGGGTTGCGGCCTTAGGAAGGTTGAGAACCACTGCTCTACTGAGATTATGGCTATAAGAATAACACTACATGAACAGAAAGCAAAGCAATTTTGAGAAGAAACAGAACTATTACATAACCAGAGCTGACAGTTATAAGTACCAAAAGAAGAAATGTGAGAAGTTTAGAATTAGGAGTTAAATGAGGAGTGCTGTATGATAACTGTGAAAAGATCCCATATTTTCTTAAGAAGAAATTGGCAATAAATGAAATTGTTATTATATCTAAATAATATTTTAAACTCTGAGATAAATTTACATCTCTAACAGTATTCTGTCTGGCTTTCACCTTATTAATAATCACCATCCTTTAAAGTCTTTCATTTCAGAAATGCTATATAATGACCCCATTTGGAAAGGAAATGCACATTGTTTCAATAAAATATACTTCTTTCTTTTGAATCTAACTTTTATTTTATTTTTTAAAGACTGATTTTATTTATTACTTTTTAACTGAATTTACTGAGGAGAATTGGTTTGCATACGATGCGGGTTTCAAGTATTCAGCTCAACAAAACATCATCTGCACACTGCATTGTGCGCCCATGATGCAAAGCATTTTTCCTTCCCTATTTATAGACCCTTTGCCCTCCTCTATATAATCCCATGTGACCAAGGAAGCCAAGCCTCCTGTCTGCTCTGGCCTGCAATTCCATGTTTGTCACATCAATTTGCATATTCCCTCCTTATTGGTTGTGGGTGCTGCCATCTTTATTGCAAAGTGATGGTTAATTTGCATATCAATCTTTTATTAGGTAGCACAGTATTCTATTGTATAAATGTACCATAGCTTTTTTTATCCACTCATCTATTGATAGTCACTTGGGCTATTCTCAGATCTTAGCTATTGTAAAGAATGCTGAAATAAGGGTGCATATATACTTTAGAATTGGTGTTTCAAATTTCTTAGAATAGATTCCCAGAAGTGGCATCTCTGGGTCAAAAGGCAATTCCATTTTTAATATTTTGAGGAAACTCCATACAGTTTGCCACAAGTGGCTGCACCAGTCTTCATTCCACCAGCAGTGCATAAGTATTCCTTTTTCTCCACATCCTTACCAGCACTTGTGGTTTCTTGATTTATTGATGGTAGTCATTCTGAAAGGTGTGAGGTGACACCTATTTGTGATTTTAATTTGTATCTCTCTGATGATTAGTAATAATGAGTATATTACATATGTCTTTTGTTCATCTGTATATCTTCAATAGAGAAATATCCATTCAGGTCCTTTGCCCATTTATTAAATGGGTTATTTGTCTTTTTGATGTTGAGTTATATAAGTTCTCTATGTTTTTTGAAAATTAAGCCCTTATCAGATGTATCATTGGCAAATTCGTTCTCCATTCAGTACGTTATCTTTTCGTACTGTTGATGATTCCTTTTGCTGTGCAGAAGTTTTTTGGTTTGATGTAATCCCATTTGTTTATTTTTCCTTCATTTCCCTTGACAGAGGAAATATGTCAGAAAACAACATTGCTGCAAAAAATTTCTAAGCTTTTACTGCCTGTGTTTTCTTCTAGAATTTTATTGTTTCATGACATATTGAAGACCTTAATCAATTTTGAGTTTATCCTGGTGTATGGTGAAGGTTGGTAGTCTAGTTTCATTTATTTTCATGTAGCAGTCCAATTTGCTCAATACGATTTATTGAAGAAACTGTCTTTACCCTATTGTACATTCTTGCCTCCTTTGCCAAATATTAATAATAAGATTTGGATTTATTTCTGTGTTCTCTATTTTGTTCCATGTTCTATATGCCTGTTCTTGTGTTAATATCATGTTATTTTGATTACGATGGCCTTGCAGCATAATTTGATGTCAGGTAGTGTGATACTAGCAACTTTGTTCTTCCTCATGATTGCTGAGACTTTTTGGAGTCTTTTGTGGTTCCATTTTTGAAATATTGGTTCTAGATGTGTGAGATATGCCATTGGTATATAAGTAGGAAGTGCATTAAATATGTAGATTGCTTTGGCATGTCAATGATGTTTATTAATTTTTCCTCTCCATGAACATGGTATATGTTTCCTCTTATTTGGTTCTCCCTCAATTTCTATCTTTAATACCTTCTAATTTCCAAACACAGGCTTTTACCTCTTTGGTTAAAGTTATTAATAGGTACCTTACTTTTGTTGTTGCAATAATAAATGGAATTTTCTTAATTTATCTTTATAATAGTTCATTATTACTATATAAAAATGCCACCAATTTCTGAATATTAATTTTGTATCCTACTACTTTGCCAAATACATTTATTATATCTAGTATCGTTTTAGAGTGTAGTCTTTAGGGTTTGCTAGACATAATTTCATGTCACTTACCAATAATGACAACTAACTTTTATTTCTATAATTTCATATTCTCTGATGACAAAATGCACTCACTACATTTACTCAGCCTTAAAAATGGTTGTAATATGAAATTTAGATCCTGATGAAAGGAAATAGTTATATAAACACTTGTTCTAAACCCACTAATTTGTAGCACAATTCGTATTGTGAACTGCCAAAAAGACAGAGCATTTACCATAGTGTACCACACAAAAAGGACAGCTGCAAAAACTACTCTATGGGATTATGTGACTATTCATCATGAAAAATGTGTTCACCTACCAATCATCTGTGCACAGGCTAATAAGTATGTACATGGATATTATTCAAACTTATATATCTCATGCTTTTCCATTTTTCCCCCTGGAGCTCTGACCATCTTTTCTTTTGGCTGTTTATATTAAAATACTATCAAATCCAGGCATGATTCTCTATCATTATTTTTTTATTATGGTAACATTTACCTTCACTTGAACAGTCGCTGGCCACAAATCTTCAAATATTGTGTTAGAATGCCAACTTTCTGTTAAATAACAATATATAGAATTCTTAATAAAATGCATCTAATTCAGAATTATGTAACTGAATTACCATTAGGTCTGGAAAAGATTTACTTAAAAGAAATCAAAGGAAAATAAAATCAGTATATACCATTTCTAAATTGCCCATATTAAACCTTAGACTGCTCATGAGCAAACTTAATTCTGTTTTGCTGACAAATAAAGCAATGCAAAATACAATGATTTTCATCTGTTTAGTAGTACTGTAGAACACAAATGTTATTTTCTGGAACCCTTATGTATCAGACTGAATGACTAAATTTACATCAGCTATTTGATGGAATAAAATAAAGTCATTTAAATAGGACATACCCAGTGGATCAATGTTTTCTGCTTTGAAAATGAATACCTTAGTTTTCCCTAGGCATTTATGTGGAAACAAGAGATCATTATTCTATGACAATATTTCATTCTGTTGACATTTCTAAAGAGAAAGTCTTCTTGCTTTGTGGGTCTATGAGTTTTTTCACAAATAATACATATATTGTGATGGTAGGAGAAATTACATTATTATACAAAATGTGAATTTTAACTAATATTATGTCTGTTGGGTGTTTTAACTATTCCCTTTTCATAAGTAAAACGCGATTGAAAAAGTTATATTAACTCTTTTAGGAGACAAGGATAATATTATCGACTAAATGACTAAACTGATTTATTAAATAATGCCTTAACAGACTAAAAGAATAAATCCAACTTCAAAAGGTACCAAACCTGCAACAGTGGAACATCTCTGGCAGTAAAGTAATCAATACAACTATTCCATTTTGTGAAGAATTTTATGGCCATTTACTAGAGTTTCTAGGCCTTGTTTTTAGATTTTTTTTCTTTCAAAGATAATCCATAGATCTGAAAGACATAGAGCCTGCCAACAAAAACTGAAACAAAAAACTGGTATGCTAAGAATTCAGGTTAGAATGAAACAGTGTGGTTGATTATAAAAAATGTAAGAATCTCAGAAAGACACTGTTATGTAGAAATTATACTAACCTGCACAGTCAGAAATCTGGTACTTCTTTTAAAGCAATGATAGTGCTGAATCTAAACTAAAATAGAGGATATGTATGTGTGTGTGTGTGTATATATATATATATATATATATATATATATATATATATATTTCATTTTCTGAGTTTCAGGGACCATGGGCTGAAATTATGTTAGTGTATAACAAAGTTATATTTAATAGTGTATTACCTTTGGACATAAATATTGATATGACAAAATATTACTATTCCACATTTTCAATAGTGCATACTATTCGTTCACTCAACAGGTTTTTTTTTTATCAATATGATCTGCATGAAATGCTAGGAAGACAGAATTGAAATAAGCTCTTCCAGTTTGATAGGAAAAAAAATACACAGTCACGGTATGATATAAGAACACCTAACCACAGTGTCATCCCATACACCGAAAGTGTACAGGTTTGATTTTCAGTCAGGGCACATGCCTGGGTTGTGTGCAGGAGGAAGCCCATTGCTGATCTTTCTTTCTCTCTGTTCCTCCCCCTTCCTCTCTCTATAAAAAAAGAATTAAACATCTTTTTAAAAAAGAACACCTAACCACAACTACCATATTATTCACATAAATTGAGCTTCTGCAAGTTCTGACCATCTTCAGGATATACCTATATATCAGAATGCTAGACTGTGTCCACTATATATATATATGATTTTTTAGTGAGAGACGAAAAGAGAGGGAGAGAGAAATAAAAATATCAATGGGGAAGAATCAACATCCATCAGCTGTCTCCTGCATGCTCCCTCTTTCCCCCAGCTCCCCTGCCCTGAGGATTGAGCCACACTGGCCAGGCTGTGTCCACTATTTCTTTATTGGCCTTTGCAGTTTATCCACTTTCTATGTTGACATGAAGTATCCACTCTTAAACTTATATTGTACTTCCATATATATGTACAACAAAGTCCCTGCTCTGCTAGTACTCCTGCCTCAAACTTATTTTTCAAAAATAAAGGAATAACTTGTGAATTGGCTGCCCTCTGGTCCCATCACCAGAATTACCATCCATTTGCATCTTCTTTTCTCCTGTTTTTATGGTTCAGATCTTTACATCTTAAAAAGATCAATCTTTGCAATTGTATGAAGGATCTCATCTCTTCTTACCTACACAATTTAGTACTACATTTATCTCCTTTCCTATTTTACTGAAATATTAGAAAGATGCAGTTATGCCTTGTTTAACTCACTCTTATTTGAAGTCTTTGTTAAAAGTAGCTCCATTTAATATTTGCTTCCTGATTCTCCAGGTCTGGAATTTAATCTTGCATTTTGTATACAAAGATAAAAGGAGCACTTTAGTGAGGACTAATCTTCATGAGGTGCATTCAGAAGTGTGAAAACATCCTGTCTAAAGCCACTAGAGACTGGTGTTCAAATAGACAGGCCACAAAGTTTATCTGCCTACTATTTATAAGTAACCTCTAAACCCCCCCTTTTTCCAGTCATAGATGTGAATACAAGTAATCAGTCTTTTTTCTTTCATCTACTTATATCTGGCATAGTAAACTTCCTATCTATGAAATTAGCAAACACAATTATCAGAGGAAATATCTTACACATAGAAAGTTTATGATTTTAGAATTTTTTATCTTTCTCTCCCTTACTTCACCATAATGTTATACTGTTTTTTTTCCTTCAACTGAAGTGTAACTTTGGCCAAGTTACTGACATGTCCCTGATCTCAGTTTATTTATATAAAGAGTAGTCTTGAAGAGATGATCTGCTCATAACATTTTATTTCAGCTCCCAAATCCTTATGATTTAGTTTGTTATTTAACCAGTGAAATGCAGGGAATATGACTGAAATGACAAGTTGAGCCACTGGGGCAGTTGAGCACAGCAGTAGAATAGGTGTTAAGCACCATAATTCCCAATAATATAATTTCCAATTAAAGCCTTAAAGTCTAGGTAGTCTCTTGCAAAACATGTGGTAATTTCTGAAGTACATGGTAAATGTAACTAAATTTGAAATTTTTTAATTAAAAATGGATAAATGTTTGAATTTTTTATTTAATTTAATTTATTATTTATTTATCTAACCTTTTATTTTTAAACTAGTAGCCCAGTGCATGAAATTTGTGCATGGAGCGGGGTGTCCCTCAGCCTGGCCTGCACCCTCTCCAATCTGGAACCCCTCGGGGGATGTCTGACTGCCGATTCCAGAGGACCGCTCACTTGCCTACCTGATCACTCCTAACCACTCTGCCTGCCACCCTGCTCACCCCCAAATGCCTCTCACCAGCCTTCTCACCCTCAACTGCCTCCTCCACCAGCCTGCTTGCCCCCAACTGCCCACCCTGCCAGCCTGCTTGCCCCCAACTGGCCCCCCTATTGGCCTGCTTGCCCCTTACTGAACCCTGCTGCTGGCCTGCTTGGCCCCAATGAACACCCCCTATTGGCCTGATCACCCCCTTCTGCCCCCCTGCCAGACTGCTAGTGGCCTTCTATCCCACCTTGCCGGCCTGCTCACCTCCTACTCCCCTCCCTCCTCCCTGGCCTGCTGGGCCCCAACTGCCCCTGCTACTGGCATGCTTGCCCCAAACTGCCCTTTCTGCTGGCTTTCTCACTCTCCTACTACCAACCCCTGCTGGTCTGCTTGGCCCAAACTGACACACCCTTGGTGGCCTGCTCATCTCCAGCTGCCCCCCCCCACCAGCCTGCTCACCACCAACTGGCCATCCCTGCCAGCCTGCTAACCCCCAACTGCCCTCCCCTCCTGGCCTGATTGCCCCTAACTGCCTCTGCCTTGGCGCTGCCATATGGCTTTGTCTGGGCAGTGGCCATGAAGCCAGATGGGATGACCAAGGAAGCTAAGCCTCTGCCTCCCTCCCACTCTGTTCCTGCCCACTCTGGCCGACTCCATAGCTCCAGCCCGTACCTCCATCTTTGTAGTATAATTTGCATATTTTCTCCTAATTGACTGTGGGTGCCGCCATCTTTATTGTGAAGTTACAGTTAGTTTGCATATTACTCTTTTATTAGATAGGATCCTACTTTTTTCAATTCCAAAACACACATCAACAGATTCTATTATTTTCTTTTCTTTACATATTTTCCGATTTAATGTTTAGTTTATTTTAAAATGTTTACCTTAAAATAATTATGAAATGCATATTTCTAACTTCTCAAATCTAAAACAAAATTATTGTATTAAACCTTCTTGTCTACCTAACACTAATGTCCAAAACACCTAATAACTGATAAGGTACCAGCATCAGTACTCAGAACACATGTCTGCATCTATCCAGTTTAGGCTGCTCTGGAAACTGCAGCTGCCCACTAGTCCACATCTGCTCAGAAAAACAAAAATCATTGCTGAAAATGAAATAGACAAGGAAAACCATGAGTTTCCCTTCAGTTTTAACTGTGAATAACTATTTCTACAAATCTTGGGAAAAGGCATTGGTGTCTTAGTGACTACACTCCTCAGAGTCTGATGGTAATAAACCTGATAGTAAAATATTTTCTCATCAATTAGACATAAGAGTAATATTCCCATTTGTTCATATATTCAACTTTTTGCTGTATTTGATTAGCTATAACTTTCTGAAGAAGCACTTCCCCATTTTTAGAGCTTCCATGTTCCTTTTAGTGTATATATTTCTGGTTCAGTTCCCCTTTTTTGCAATTTAATGTAAGTGCTTATAGGATAATATCTGGAAATTTTAAAGTGATATATATACACACACACACACATATATATAGATACGAGTTTAATTCGTTTCATAACCTTGAGGCGTGGGAAACGATGAGACGCTCGAGTCACAGTAAACTGGTGAGTCCTGTGCAGCCGGCCTATCCGCGCAATTACTCCTATCTCAACTGTTGCTCATATTTCAAAGCAAAAATCGCTCGCTCGATGGCTCGTATCTCAAAAATCTCGTATGTTAGGGCACTCCTATCTCAAGGTACTCCTGTAATACATAAGAGGACTTATAAAATTGTAAGTACTAAATGGGTAAATAACTATCCCCGTTTATACAGCACAGTAAACTATTTAATAGTCAGTTATTATCTTTAGATTACTGTCAAGGTTTTCAATTTTATTATAACACTTCAGAAAAAAATAAAATTTCAAAAACAGGTTGTTTTTTTTTTTGTTTGTTTTTGTTTTGTTTTGTTTTTGGTCAGGAACCTGCTTGTGTATGCTAATTTAAAAATGAAAACTTGCTGCTGAGACTGGTTTGGCTCAGTGGATAGAGTGTCTTGCGGACTGAAAGGTCCCGGGTTCGATTCCGGTCGGGGGCATGTACCTTGCTTGTGGGCACATCTCCACTGTGGGGCGTGCAGGAGGCGGCTGATCGATGTCTCTCTCTCATCGATGTTTTTGACTTTCTATCTCTGTCCCTTCCTCTCTGTAAAAAATCAATAAAATATATTAAAAAATAAAAATAAATAAAAATGAAAACTTGCACTCAAACTCATAAACTCCCTTATGTTGTTTTATTGGTGTACTATAATTTCAACAGTTTTTTTGTATATAATATTTGTGAAAAATTCATATTTTATATATGATACAGCTTTACAAATTTAAATAAAATAGCTTAGATTTGTTTAATTAATTTTAATGTAATACATTATTTTTAATCAAATTTTAGAAATTTATTTTGAAATTTCATCAAAAAGTACATTAGCTGAGATTCTATAATTTTAAGAGAATGTCCCATGTAATGTTAGAAACAGAAAGGTGAAAAAAACACAGTCCTCATTTTTGACAAAATAAGATAAAGTATGATATATAATAATTACAGGTATATATTTTATGTGGGTTTTTTAGATGTAAGTGAAATAAAGTCATACTAACACACACACAAAATACATCCATGTTTTAGAGAAAAAGAAAGTATCTTAATTTGAGTAGGCTATAAATAAATTTGTAAAGGCAAGCTAGAATAACAGTAGTATCAAATCAAAACTAAAATATTTTACTTTGTTATTGATGATAGTTTAAAAAAATCACCAAAACTTTTTCATTAATCTTGCAAACCTTCTAACCTGTCTTTTATATATAACTATTACCATGTGTTTAAAACACAGGATAAATCTGCTTCTATCTCTGATCTTTAGGACTCAACTCAGTATCTCTGTAAACCTTAGCTAGAGTAAACACAGAGCAGAGTTCTATATAAATAGACATTCATGAAAAATAAAAGTATTTGAAATCTTATTTGAGGTGTTATGAATCATTTATGATTTCTGAGTTTAGAGAATGGACACTCTTCAGGACAGGTAATAGGATGTCTGTCACATGTATTCCCTTTCCCCATTCTTTTCTAAAAATGGTTTGTCTCTTACAGCACAGAAACACAAGTCTTATTTCCATGATCTTAGACACATTTTAAAATAAAATTATATGTGTTCTTTCCAATATCAAAACACATATTTGCTTTTGCTAAGTACACTTGCACTAATAAATACTTTTCATGGTTATTTACTTTTACATATTCCAGAAGACTTTGTTTAAATCCAACATTTTATATATAATTATATACTAGAGGCCCTATGCACAAAATTCATGCATGTGTGTGGGGGCATTGTGTGCCTCAGCCCAGCCTGCACCTTCTCCAATCTGGGACCCCTCTCACAATCCAGGACTGCTAGCTCCCAACTGCTTGCCTGCCTGCCTGCCTGATTGCCCCTAACTGTTTCTGCCTGCCAGCCTGATCATTCCCTAACCACTCCCGTGCCAGCCTGATTGACACTTAACTGCTTCTCTGTGGCCCGATTGTCCCGAGCTGCCCTCCCCTGCTGGCCTGATCACCTCCAACTGCCCTCCCCTGCCATCCTGGTCGCTCTTAACTGTCTTTCCCTGTGGGCCTGGTTGCCCCCAACTGCCCTCTCCTGTAGGCTTGGTCACCCCCAACTGCCCTCCCCCACAGGCCTGATCACCCACAACTGCCATCCTCTGCCAACCATCTTGTAGCAGCCATCTTGTGTCCACATGGGGATGACCATCTTTGACCACATGGAGACAGCCATCTTGTGTGTTAGAGTGATGGTCAATTTGCATATTATCGCTTTATTATATAGGATATATCTACACTAATAAAAAATACAAAATGACTGTACCTCCTCAATGCCCACCAATCAGTAGTAAGTATGCAAATTAATCCAACAAAGATGGAGGGTTTATTTGCATATGCAAGCACCAAGAGGTCTGGGTCCTGTGATTATCCTCAGGACCCAGGCTGCTTCTAGCCTGTAGACCTGTGCATAGGCCCTGAGTGGCTGGCATCTCAGTATGCCCCTGGCTACTCTGGGCCTTTGTGTGCAGGCACCAAGTGGTTGGTGTCATAGTGGGAAAATCTGCCACGTCTCCATGGAAACATGCCAGAAGTTTCTGATCCATTGTGGCTTGCACATGTGGCAGTGTGAAGCAGTAGTCCAGGTCCATGCCCCCAACCTGGTGCCCACTACATGGGGCTGCTGGCCTTGAGGGTATTCCCTTGGAGCCACAGGGACATACCCCTAGCCCAGTGGACACAATGCAGGGGGTCCTCTACACATGAGCTTCAGACAAAACACCTTTTCTTTTCTTTCCTTTTTTAAAAAAATAAATTTTATTGATTTTTTTTTCTTTTACAGAGAAGCAGGGTACATACGCATGTAAACTATGTATATTCATGTGTGTGAGACCAAGAGGGTTGTTAACTTTACTTTACCATTACTTGTCAGTAGTAGCTCTCTTAGCAAGCCTGATTGGCTCATCAAGTCACTACTAAATATTTAACCTTCAAGGCAGCAATAGTATCATTGAATTCTTAGGCCTGGACCATGGGCCATATCTGAAGGTGGCTTCAGGTATCACAGATAGAACTCAATATGTCAGATAATACCAAAGTAATTACATAAATTTTAGGTAAGACATATCTGAATAAATCATATATCACTAACTGGATCTATTCTTAAAGACACACACACTAGCATAGCAAATCCTTAGGTTTGATTTGTAACAAAAAAATGGATGAGAACTCCAGAAAAGTTCAATATAGTTACCATTAATTATCGCTCTTTTAATTAGACTAGAAATTTTTCATTTTAAAGTTGTCATTAAGCAATCACTTTTATTGTATACCTTTCCAAATAATAAAGTACTTAGTGTCATGGTTAGTATGGCCTTGAAAGATATATGATTGCCTGTACAAATTCTTTTAAGAATCGTAGACTCTCTATTTTCTGAATTTCTGGGTAAAAATCTGGATCCATCAAATAAAGCATAGGTCTCTAAATTTATTTAAAAAAAAACTCTTGTGTTATTAAAATATTGTGTTTTGCCGAGACCGGTTTGGCTCAGTGGATAGAGTGTAGGCCTGCGGACTGAAAGGTCCCAGGTTCGATTCCGGTCGGGGGCATGTGCCCTGCTTGCGGGCACATCTCCAGTGTTGGGTGTGCAGGAGGCGGCTGATCGATGTCTCTCTCTCTCATCGATGTTTCTGACTTTCTATCCCTCTCCCTTCCTTTCTGTGAAAAATCAATAATATATATATATATATATATATTGTGTTTTGTGCTTATCTACCATCAATTATCCTATCTAATAAAGAGGGAATTGGCCATCACTCCATCACAAAGATGGCTGTGCCCACAGCTGAGGCCAAGTTCCCATAAGAAGCCTTAACTGAGCAATCAGCAGGGACCTGAGGCTACACCCTCCCCTGCCCCTGTGGGACTTGACACGGGACCTTGGACCATGTCCTCCCTATGCTGGGCTTGACAGGGGACCTCAATGTGCACTTTCCGTCCTGGTGCTGGGCTAGGGGACCAGAGGCCTCACCCCCCAACCCATCAGAGCTTGACAGGGGAACGCAGGACATACCCCCGACCCTGTAGGGCTTGATGGGGACCTCAGGCCTCAGCACCTGCCCCGGCACCAGGTCAGGAGACCTCAGGCCTCATCCCTTACCCAGAAGGGCTTGATGGGGGACTTCAAGATGCGTTTATCATTCTGGTGCTGGGCTACTCCTATCCCAGCACCAGGCTGGGAGACTTCAGGCCACGCTCCCCATGAGGTGGGACTTGACAGGGGCCTTCAGGCCATGCCCCCCACTTCAGCACCAGGTTGGGGGACCTGAGGCAGCATCCCTTGCTTGATGAGGCTTGATGGGGACCTCAAGGGGAACTGAGGCTTCGCCCCCACCCAGCGGGGTTTGACAGGGGACCTGAAATTGCACCCCCCTGCATGTAGGGCTTGATGGGGTACTTGGGGCTGTGCTCCTCTCCTGGTGCCAGGCTGTGGGACCTAAGGTTGCACCCTAACACCTGGTGGAGCTTGACAGGGGACCTCAGGCCATGATTCCCACCTCTTCGAGCTTGACAGGGGACCTTAAGACATGGCCCTTGTCCTGGCACTGGGCCAAGGGACCTGAGGCTACTTACCTTGTCTGGTGTGGCTTGGCAAGGGTGGGACTGGCTGGGTCTGGATCTAGCCCAATGCGGGGGCAGGCAGCCAAGTCTGGGTCTCTTGCAATTTTGAGGCACATGTCAGTAGGCGGAGACTTTACTATGGGTCCTATGGTGCAACCCAGACTCTGACAGGAGGACTGTTTTTATATACACTTTACTAATTTTCTTATATTTCTAATACTTGTATTATAGAGAAAGGGCAAAGAGCAATATTAAATTATTTACTCTAATTAATTCCCTTTTAATGTGCATGAATTCTGTGCAGTGGGCCACTACTAACTATATAAGGTTTTACAGGTAAAACTTATCTGAAAATTTTGAAAATATTAGATATTTTAATCAGTCTGTAGGTCTTCTATTTTTTATAAAATATATTTTCATCTTTATTCTGATTTCCTTTATTTGTATTTAGCTTTGGCAAGCCAGTGCCACTCACAGACACTGTGTATTTTTTATATATGCTAGAATGATATGTCATTTGTGAAGTTAAAAGTGCTACGTGTGTTTTACAAAAGGTGTCATTCAATCAAGATATTCATTCCTGAGATCTCTACCATTTGCTAGACAGGCACAAAGTGGCAACCATGTGTGGGTGCACCTTCATCCTCGTTGGCCAGGTTGGTGTCCAGATCGGCGATGCTTGTTAAGAGCACTGCTGCCTAGAATATGACATCCAGCCTGAGGTCCAGGTGCCAAGTGACAAGACCATTGGTGCTGGTGGTGGGGTTAGCAGAGATGAGTCTTTAAACACTCTCTTCAGTGAGACAGATGCTGGCTAGCATGTACCCTGGGGAGTCTTTGTAGATCTGAAGCCAACAGTCATTGATGAAGTTTGCACTGGTAACTACCACCATCTTTTTCATCCTGAGCAGCTCATCACAGGCCAGGAAGCTTCTGCCAATGACTGTGCCTATGGACACTACATCATTGGCAAGAAGATCATTGATCTTTTCTTGGATCAATTGTGCCTTCAGGGTTGACAATGAGGCCGTCTGTGACACCTGTCATATAAACCACCATATTGAGCACATAGCCTATAATAACCTGAGTGGGCAGGTAGGTCAAATTGTGTCCTCCATCACTGCTTCCCTCAGATTTGATGGAGTCCTCAATGCTGATATGTATGAATTCTTGACCAAATTGGTGTCCTATCCTTGCATCCCCTTCCCTCTGGCCACAGATGCCCTATCATCTCTCCTGACAAAACCTACTATGAACAACTTTCTGCTGCAGGGATCACAAATACATGCTTGGAGCCAGCCAACCAGATGGTGAAATGTAACAATCACCAGGATTCAACACATGTCTTACTGCCTGTTTTACCATGGCAATGTGGTGCCCAAAGATGCCATTGCCATCATCAAGATTAAGTGTATTATGCAATTTGTAAACTGATGCCCTGCTGGCTTCAAAGTTGGCATTTATTATCAGACTCTCACTCTGATACCTACTGGAGAATTTGGAAAAGTACAGTGAGGTGTGTGCTTGCTGATCAACACTACAGCTATTGCTGAGGCCTGTGCTCAATGGACCACAAGTTTGACCTGCTGTATGCCAAGGGTGCCTTTATTCACTGGTACATGGATGAAGGCCTGAAGGAAGAAGAGTTTTCTGAGGCCCAGGAGGACATGGTTGCCCTTATGAAGGATTATGAGGAGGTTGGTATGGATTCTGTGCAGAAAAGTTATACTAAAGTTAAAATATCAGAACAGACTCGCCAGTGTGGCTCAGTGGTTCAGCATCAACCAGACCCAGGTTGCAGTTTGATTCCCACTCAGGGCACATGCCCAGGTGTGTGCTTACTTCCCAGTAGGGGCATGCAGGAAGCAGCTAATTGATGATTCCCTCTCATTGTTGATGTTTCTATTCTTCTCTCTGAAATAAATAAAAATATATTTTAAAATATCAAAATGGTGCTCCTTTTGCAGAGAAGCTTATTCTGTTTTAAAAATAAAAAAAATTGTGGTCTGATTAGTTAATTTGTATCCAGCAGTGTATACTTTCATATACAATTACTGACTTATGTTTTAATACATGATGTTCTTTATAGAGCCAACCTACCTGTTTCACTGATGGTTTTGAATCAAGTATTCCTTGTCTTTCAAAGAAAATACTTTCAACTCTGAGAAACCTAAAGCAAGTTGTTAACTATTATGATCCTTTTTTTTTCTAATCTGAAGAATTACCAAAGAAATCTGTCTACTTCACATGTAAACACTCACCGGAAGTTATGTTTATTGATTTGAGAGAGAGAGAGGGAGAGCTGAGAGAAAGGGAGAGAGAAGCTTCAATGTGAGAGAGAAACATTGATTGCCTCCCATACTCTCTCTGACTGGGGATTAAACCCACAACTTTTTGGGTGAACAGTATGATACTCTAACAAACTGAGCCACTTGGCTGAGGTTATTTTATTTATATTTTTTATATATTTAAAATGCAATATTATTTGTGAATGAATTAATCACGGCACATGTTGAGGCCTAACAAATATGTATTATCATTATTTCCTCTTTGAACTTTATTTAATAATTCTTCATTATCATTCCTATACATATTTCTAGTATTTCTAGGTATATCTCAATGTTTATAATTTTGATCAAAAACTTTATTTTGGGAAATTAATCAAATAATGATTTTATGTTACTTCAGATATTTTTTCTAGAATTTTAATGTATATTACTTGAAAGTAGACTCCAAATAAGTATAAAAATTTGGCAAACAGACAACATTCAAACAGAAGTCTGACCAATACTATAATAAAACACATTAATAAGACAATAATATACTCTAAAATAAAATTAATTTGAGCATTATCAACTTTTCTTGCTTTGCTTTGTGTATAGCCAAGACAGCCATAGAGAGGATAATTTGAGTGAAGGATAAAGTTGTTAACCCACATTCTTAAAAAAGTGAAGCATATTTATTTTTATTTAAATATTCTTACATGATTCCATGTGTGAATAATTTATGAATGAATGAAATATTTCCCCACAGAACATGGACTAGTGACAGAACCAGTGTCATTTTATATTTTAATTAATGTGTGAAAATATAAAAGTGTTTACAAAATACTTTGAGAATACTAGTTTTAAAGATCCACATAAAATAAAATTACCTACTAAAAGAGAAGATTGAAATAAGAGTTGTTTTGGAGACCTGCCAGGAATTTGGTGAAAGTGTCTTAAAATACTCTTACTGATATGAAAGTTTTTCATGCATATGATAGAACAATGTGATTGCTTAGATTACTTTTTAGCAAACACAAGGTATCTTTTCAAAATAGATTGAGTGAGTACACTGTCAGATAGCAACATTTCTAGAGGTCATGCTCACACAAACGGTTCTGTTCAGGTAAATGATCCCTTACATCCAGGGTCTACACCATGTGTGGTCACATACAGTTAAACTTGGTCTCAGGTGAACTCACTTAAACAAAGGCATGACAATTTTGTGGTCTTTCCTGCATATATATTCTTCTACTCTGAATATTGACACTGGATAACAATAATTCATATACTTCACTTCTTTACAACAATATATATGTTTCTCTGTATAGGATGCCCGAAACTAATTCCTCAAGATGGGAAATAAAAAGGAAGACAGAGTCAGATTTAAGACTAATACTTGTTGTAGATAGATATGTGGATAACTACAACAATAAAGAAACTTTTTACATCTTCTCATTATTTATTAGATTGAAGAGTAGAGTGAAAATACAAATCTAGATTTATTTTGTAAGTATTTTCTCTTTGTTTTTTTTTAATATAATAATTAATATGAACACTTAAAATGTAAGAGAAGAAAACTAAACATCTAACTAGCCTATTTACTTTTTTTCTCCTGCATTACTTTTTAAGCTAGGTGTTATATTACTGTGTTTCAAAACCTTTCCATATGCATTTAATGTTATGCCAGGAGTCTTTGTTCACGTAACCACATTCATCAAGATGTGCATAATATCCCATTGAGGGAATAATTGAAAGAACTGTTTATTGTTACAGACTTAGTATTTTCTCTCCGTCTTAATATTTATTAATCATTAATCTTAGCTCACACATCACAATAAGAGTCTCTATGTTGTAATTTATGTAAGAATTATTTTCAGCTATTTCTCATATTCAATAATGCTATGGTGACAACATTATGCTTGTATTATTTTACATTTTCTCTATTATATTTTGAGATTGAAGTACCAGAAGCAGAATTACCATGCCAAAAGTTATAAATGTTTCTTGGCTCTGATTTTATATTGTACATACATTTTATAAACACTTGTATGAAGTTCCACATACTAAACAAGTTGTACCAAGTTATAATGCTAGCAACTTTATGGGAGAGTAGTCCTTTCAGCATTTCTACTTCTTAATCCAAACACTTAGCAAATTCATATATAAAGTTCTATAAATATATGAATAATTCAGATCATATTCTCAATCAGAATACCTAGAACACTAAAGGCAAGACATACATTTTACTGAAATTGATATAAAGTTAACTCTTTTTCACTCTTTACTCATTTTTTCCAGAGACCATGAGCAAGCACTCTGCAGTATGCAGGAAAATTAAAATGAGCAATGATGGTATCTTCTATGCTAGATCTCTTAAATACATTTAATATTTTTCTGTCACTCTAGCCATTTATTATGTCTATTTTTGATAATGAAACTTATCCCTCTTACAATCTGGGACCCCTCGGGGGACATCCAACTTCCGGTTTAGGCCCCATCTCACAGGGATTGCTGTGGGATTGGGTCTAAACTGGTGGTCAGATATCCCTCTCACAATATGGGACTGCTGGCTCCTAACTGCCTGTGCCTGCCTGCCTGCCTGATTGCCCCTTTTCTCTTTGCCTGCCTGACTGATCACCCCTAACTGCCTCTGCCTTGCCTGCCTGCCTGCCTGATCACCCCTAACCACTAGCTTGCTTGACTAATTGCCCCTAGCTGTCTCTACCTTACCCCCGCCACTGTGGCTTTGTCCTGAAAGACCTCCAGAAGGTCATTTGGCTGCCCAGACTAATTAACATATTATGCATCTATTATTATAGATGCAATTCAAACTATATAAGAGCAGGTGGTAAACATATTACTTTTTTATTTTATTTTTTTAGAGACACTCTAGGTGTCTTTCTTTTTTTTATATTTTTTATTGATTTTTTTAGAGAGAGAGGAAAGGTGAGGGATAGAGAGATAAAAACATCCATGAGAGAGAAACATCATCAATCCGCTATCTCCTACATGACCCCTCAGGGAATTGAGCACACAATCAGGGCATGTGTCCTAACCAAGAATCAAATCAGTGACCTCTTGGTTCCTGGATCAATGCTCAACTGCTGAGCTACACCAGCTAGGTTAACTACCTATTTTTATTTTTAATACATTTGCTTAGTTTATATGATTTGGCACAAGATTATATTAAATAATTTAATTTTATAAGGAATCCCACTTTTGTTCTTACAATTTGGTATAAATATACAATTATAAACATTTACAGACTTACTATTTGTTTAACATCATTTTTTATTTCATCTAAATTAAGAGCAAATAAATGTCTTGGCAATAATATTTTGGAGGTCATAGCCTTCCATTTTCATCATAGAAGAGTAATATTTCTAGGCAGCTAATAGTTCAAGGTCCCAAACAGAAAATTTGGAAGGCTAAAAGAAATAAAAGTATCTATTTGTGGTTCAAGATTCTGCTTCCTTTGAATTTCTGTTGTAATATGTTGAAAATATAAACTATGAGCTCTCTCAAAACTCTGTATAGCAAACAACTTTTTCTTTCACCTTTGAAATGTTGCAACTAACATTTAAGAAAAAACACACAGATATTTAAACAGAATTATATTTTTGTTAGTGCTTGATAAGAATGTGGTTTTCAACTACCTTGTGTAATTTTAATACGGTTAGGAAGAGTTTGGGTATTTTTTTTTAAATAAGCCACATATCATATATTTTATTCTCTCATTACTGCATAATACAATGACTAACATGCTGTTCTCTCTACTATCAGTTAATAAAACATTTCCTGAATTATTTAACTTCCTTGCAAATTCAAACCATTTTTGTTTTTATCATTTTTTCTGTCAACAGTAAAATTCCACTGGGAAACACTATTTATGTTCATGTTTGCTTTTATTTAAAATTGTTTGATTTTAAAAGGTGTAGCATGAGCAGCACTGTGTTTGTTCAACTCTGGCTGATATATGTTATTATGGGTTGACTTTGAGTAAATTGCCATCTTGTTTGCTTAGAAAAAGAAAGATAGAGCTAATTGAATGAAAATAGCATCCAAAGGATTACAACAGTCCATTTTCTTTATTTGAAATATGTCAACACTGCAATATGAATTTGAAACTACTGCATGTAAAATATAGCAAAGATTAAAATGGTTGTTGAGAATATCTTTTGTTTAAAATATGGTAATTTACATGCAACAAACCACATTAATTTTCTGTGCAAAGCACATTTTATATTTCCAAAGAAAGTTATTGACATAGAGACATTTTGTTGTTTTAAATCGTTGCATTATCACTGCTGCTTTAGAGTGTTAATGTTTTCTTCATATTAATAAAAAGCTTGGAGAGCATATATATTTACTGTCAAATGTCTTTATAGTTAATAAAGCCTTATAGTTTCCTTCACTTTGTTATTTTTGAGAGTATTTTTAATGCTATTTACTTCCCAACTTTTGACAATATTTTTAATTTTGTTTATAGAATTTAAAGAAAAATAATAAAGTGAGCAAAAAGATGACTGAGGTTTTGAAAAGGAGTGCAATACTGGAAAAGATGAGCAATTCCTGTAATAGTGTCTATTCTAGTTATCTATTTTCAGATTACATCACAAAATACATCAATTTAAACAATATCCCACACTAATTATAAATAACTAAATTTTGCAAATCATTATCTTGTTCTGCAACTATTTTTAAATGAAATTTTTGAAGAACCAAGGAATAATTTGCACTGCAAAGTACTTGAAACTTGTGTGATTAAGATTCTCCCTTTATTGGGTTCTCTAAATTAACCAAATGATCCAATCAACAAGGCAACCATTGTTTGTTAATCTGAATTATGTAGGCTTCAAACTCAACCCAAAGTTGCCTGCTTAGTTTGTAGATGTGGACTAAAAATAATCTTTGGCCTTGGTAAAAGTTATTCCCTGAATAATCCTTTCTCTTTATCTTCCTTTATCGTGTAGTGTCATCACAATAAACTTTATTTCAGTCTCCTCTACTGCTAGCCTTCAATAAAAGGGTTTTTTAAAAATATATTTTTATTAGTTTTATTAGAGAGAGGGAGAGAAAAATAGAACATCAATGAGGAAGAGAATCATCAATCAGCTTCCTCCTGCATGCTTCTCTCACACCCTTGGGACCAGGCCCAATCCAGGCATGTGCCCTTGACTAGAATTGAACCTGGAACCCTTCAGTCTGCAGGTTGACACTCTATCCACTGAGACAAACAGGCTTTGGTTTCAATAGGAGGGTTTTATTTTTTTTCTCTGGATGATTTGTCCCCACATTAAATTGAAGAAGAGTTCTCTCATAATTTATTTTATTAATATGATAAACTTGCCTATATGTTTCTAAATGTAATGGATTACTACATATTTGAAATATAACCTATGTGCATTCTACCCATCCTTATATAGAATCAAGGATTAAGGTAAACTGTGAAGATAAATATTTGTAAGCTAGAGACCTCTTTCTTGCCAGACCCCATGCTCAGGTACTTAGAGGTGTTGTTACTGCTGTTGGGAAGCTTTAATTTCCAAGAGACTTTCAAGATAGAAATCAGGACACACTGTGGAAGGTCAAGACAGAAACTTCACCATGATGACTTTCCCATATCATGTCTTATTAACTGCTCTTTCCTCTCACATGTACTTTTACTTTAAATAACATATCTTAAACATGTCTTAGGTCCTGTGAAGGTTTTATTTATGATAATGGGTAAGCCCATTGTTTCTTTAAAATAAATTATTTTGGTAAATAGAGGCATATTCTAAGACATTCTTGGTCAAATCACTTATACTAGTAGATGTAGTGATTGCTAACACTGGCCATATCACTGGAAACAAATGAGATGAACTCAAGTATATAACGTGATGCTCTGTGTATGCAAATCACCCCGATGTCAAATTTCATAGATTGCACTAAACTAATACATTTTTTTGCAAGGTTCTTGTGAAATATCTCTTTGCCCAGAATTTGCATTTACTGAAGAAGGAAACATGACCTGTTGCTCTACACTCTTGGGGTCCCAAGACACTTACTTATTCGAAGTCATATAGCTCCTGAGACAAAGTTAGAATTCAAATTTGATCCATGCTTTAGGACTTTTAATTAATAATACTGATGGGTGGGTAAATGGATTGGCATGGAAAAATGGATAAATAGACTGTATGTATGTGTATGTTTGTATACATCTACATATACACACTTTTTGAATATGTGGATATATAAATAGGATTTTGGATATACAGCATGCTTATATATTTATATATTTTTGGAATAAGGTCAAGCATAAATAAAAACTTATGCAGAATAATAAATTCTTTATAAAAAGTATTTGAAGCCTGCTGTTTTAATTTAAATTCATCTTACTTGAGTCTACACCTTTTCATGTATGAGATGGTTAAGAGATTATAAACAAAATAATTGGAACAGTTAAACTGTTCTTTTAGTATGTGCTTGTGACCTTCCTAAAGGCAAGAAGAAGTCTTGGAATTCTTTCTACCTCTAAGGCCCAGCACAGTCAATGGCATGTAATTCAAAATTGTTTTTAATATGTATTGTTTAATTCAAACATTTATTGGTATAAGTGAGAAAACTAAGTTTTAGATTACAAAATTACATTTACTCACACTTTCTTACAATCTTAGTGTCAAGTAAATATCAAAACCTATATTATATTGCATAAAATAATTTTTGTTTTCTTTTCTGGGAATTTTTCTCAGATAACTGATGTGATCAATGACTTTAATAACTACCAAGTAGTTGTAAAAGACTACTCAGCTATAGGATTGTCTTCATATATATGGTCACAAATACTTCATATATATGGTCACAAATACTTATGGTAAAAAATTAATGCTTTGTATAGTTGTCAATTCCAAAGGTTATTACTAAATAAATAATTCCTCTTGAAGACAAAGTTGCTCAATAGATTTAAGAAGGTACTTCAGCAACTGGCAAAAGCTGTGGTTGCATTTAAAAACAAAACTAACTGTCTGGCTTGTATGGCTTAGTGGTTGAGCATCAACCTATAAACCATAAGGTCATGGGTTTGATTCCCAGTCAGGGTGCATGCCTTTGTTGTGGGTTTTGATCCCTAGTAGATGATCTGCAGGATGCAGTCAATCAATGATTTTCTCTCATCATTGATGTTTCTCTCTATCTCTCCCTTCTACTCTGAAATCAATAAACAAACAAAATTAATCCAAACAAAACAACTAAAATATTTTTTAAAAAGAGTACATCAGGCTACATTGTCATATTTCAACTCCAGATCAATTAGGCTGCAGGAATCATCATAAATATCTAACATGTTTAGGTTAAAGCAAATGTTTGAGAATTACAATGGTTTAGTAATAACAAT
The DNA here is from genome assembly GCA_011751065.1 of Lasiurus cinereus. Classification (NCBI taxonomy): domain Eukaryota; kingdom Metazoa; phylum Chordata; class Mammalia; order Chiroptera; family Vespertilionidae; genus Lasiurus; species Lasiurus cinereus. Next base: position 42,386,417 of record JAAGEH010000012.1, read on the forward strand.
TAATTGATTGTATGCACATACATCACAGTTGTAATGCTCAGTGCTGCCATAATCATATTTGAATTTTCTTGATACTATTTAAGAAGGAAATATTTCATCTAAAATTATAATTAGAAATTTTGTTTTATATGCTACATATTCAAAGGCTAAAATCACTTAAGAAGATAAATTGCTTCCAATAAGGGATATTACTTTCATTAGGTTAATTTTATAAAATAAGGGCATTTATTTAGTTAAGCATCTTCATAATAATACAAGTTTTGTGTTTGGATTTGTTATAAAACAATGTTTAGCTCCCTAAGTATTATGTGCATGGATAAATGTAACAAATAGAAAGAATAGTAGCATGGGTAAATTCTAAAATATCAGCACATCATAAAGATACTGATATACATACAGCTTGCATGAGAAATCCACAAATCTGTGTTTCTTTGGGTATTGAAGTTCTTTGTGAGAAGCAGCAGAAACCTTCCTATGTTTGTTAGGAGATTTGGGTTCTGTTTTTAAAGATCTCTTTTAAAAAAGAGAGAGAGATTGTTTAAGATTATAAATGTCTTTATTGGAATTATGGTCTTACTCTCATTTATTTTAACAAGATTTGTAATGCATTCCAGTCTTTGATCTCTTAGTTTGAAACACAGCCTGTTGTTCCATTATTCCGCAATCCATTTGCAGATAACAATACATCAGAACCTTTTTCTTGCTACAGAAACAATGCCCTTTATTTGAGAAAGGACATTGTTTTGACAGATAAAGTAGGCATTTGATAAATTGAAACAGGTTCTGAATTATTTTGAGGAGAATGTGTGCTACATCTGTCTGCTGATTTTCCACTGAAGTAGTGCTTAACTTTCTTGTCTGTTTGTGATTTATTGAGCTACAGAAAAGGTTAGGAAAATTTCATGGCTCTTCTCATATAATTTGTAAGTGAATCAAATAGCATTTGTTAATGTTTATGAGACTTAAAAGGCAAAATCACTCCTAAATATTGATTCACAATAGATATTGTAGTGACAGCTAAAACAAAAGGAAATAGCAAACAGACTTATTATCTCCCATTAGTAAATTTCATCCTGGAAAGAAAGAAGCACTAAAATAAAACTAGCATTCCAACTAGCAATTTTAAGTAGCATGGAATTTCAAATGAGTTCGCATGTTAATAATTTACTCTTGGAATAACGCAGGTGTAGCAAACTATGAGCAAAACATCAAATGCTAGAGGAATGACCTCTCATATAAATTTTAAAAGCTTTGAAGAAAAATTATACTGATCACCTATATTGCTTCCTTGCTAAATGAGGGTCCAACTTTCAGAATTCTACATTTAATTATAGTAGAGATTTTCCTTGAAAGGGGAATTGTAGCCAAAGACAAAAAAAAACTTCCCAATTAAAAAGTCCTTCAAAGCGCTTGGCATTCCACAAATCACTACATTTTACAGAGCAGTTTCAAATTAATAAACTGTCTATCAAATATGAGGACAAACTCTAACATAGAAAACTGGTTTATTTTAATATACAGTATAACCCTGTTCTTGTAAACTTTACCACAGAGCATTCAAAGTTTAAAAATCTATTTAAAAATTGTATTTTTCAATCTAGTTATCCACTCAGTTGTTAGTTTGAGACAGAATTATTATTCCATTAAACAGATAAACACATTAAGGGGAAAATTAATGAAGGTCAGAGAGTTGTGACTCTAGAACCATGCCTAAGGACTGTAATTTCCTATCTTTTGATGGGTCACACCACCAAAAGCTTTACAAAGCTTAAGAATTAGATACTCTCAATGGACACTCTACAATAAGTGGTAAATACCTGACATGCAAAGCACTTTGTTCTTTATATCTTAGTGCCAGAAACAAACAAATGAAACAGAGTACTCTAATTGGCCTGTCTCCCTGAAAAATTCTATTGATTTTAGATCTACTTTCTCTTATGAATAGCTGTTTTTGGTAACAAGTCTGAAATAACATACAAAAATATCAAACATTTAACTTATGTAAAAATCTCAAAATATGCTGTATTTTTTAAAGAAAAAAGTATAATATGTTTACAAACAGGGCTATAAAAGAAAATAATTTATTAGGAATTTGTATTTTAGGACAAGGCTGAGTAATGAATTAGGGAACAAGTAAAAGAATAAAACCATTTCTTCAGTAAAATCTTTCCAATATGTATATTTTGAAAATTCCCAATACAATATAAAGTAACATAGCTATGAAATGTATTCAATAGCAGAAAGAAGTTATTTCCTACTAGAGGCCCAGTGTATCACATTCTTCTACTAGGGGCGGGTGACTCAGCCTGGCCTGTACCCTCTTATAGTTCGGGACCCTCGGGGAATGTCCAGAGGGGTCCTTAGCGCTGCCACAGGGGTGGAAGAGGCTCCTGCCACCATTGCTGTGCTCACCAGCTATGAGCTTGGCTTCTCACTGAGCGGTACTCCCCCTGTGGGAGTGCACTGATCACCAGGGGGCAGCTCCTGCATTGAGCATCTGTCACCTGGTAGTCAGTGCACATCATAGGAACTGGTCATTCTGTCATTCAGTTGATTTGCATATTAGCTTTTTATTTTATAGGATTGCTTTTTTGTTGTTGCTGTTAATCTTCACCCAAAGATATGTTTTTTCATTGATTTTATAGAGTGTAAAGAACAGAAGGAAGGAATGAGAAAGAGAGAGAGAGAGCGAAAGAGAGAGGGGGGGGGATGTCTCCTAAACACGCCCCAAGGAGTGGGGCTAGGGATTGAATCTGCAACCCAGGTACATCCTCTTAACCAGGAATTAAAACTTTGACCCTTTGGTGCCCTTTGGTGTGCTGGGCCTCTACTCTAATCACTTTGCAACACAGGCCAGGGGCCCTATTCCTTTTTAAATGTTGTCTTCTTTTCTCTAGCTTAACAGAGCAATCTTATGTTCTCTTCCTCTCTCTCTCTCTCTCTCTCTCTCTCTCTCTCTCTCTCTCCCTCCCTCCCTCCTCTTCTCTACCTCCTCACCCCATCACACACACACAATTCCTGACCCTGATAATCCCAAACCACAAGTTAACCAAGGTAATTTATCCTTGAAGATCCAAGCATGACTAAAATATAAATTGTGGTTCATTTTCATATTTTGTGTCACTTCAAAATAATGTAGCTTAATTTATAATTAATATAGTATATCTGCTGCCCAAATATGCAGTCATCAGGAAAATAATTACTGATTATTAGGTTGTCTTTTCCTATCCCCAACAAAGTTTTTGTATGCATACTGAAAGGTAGGATGTAGGGTTAGAGTACGGTATTCATTTAATTAACAAATATTTATTGAGCACTAATATGTATCAGGCAAACTGCTAGTTATTAGAAATTCAGCAATGGTCAAAACACTCAAAAGTTTGCTCTCAAAGAGCTTAATTCTGATATTTTAGTAGGTATAACCTCTCCACTCTGCTCTCTCCCTTACTTTCATCCTTCCTTTCTTCTTTTGTTCCAATATTCTTCCTTTTCTTTACTTCCTGTGGTTTTATTTTTTCATTTATTATTTGTATAGATAGTCATTCAATAAGTATTTACTAGACACTAACTTAAGAAATGACAATATTAAAGACAATTAGTAGGCTTTTAAGAACCTATGCCATATATACAGCTGTGGGAACAATGCCAGAGAAGTCTAGTAGTCAAGGCCAATTGAAGCACAAAGGCCTTATTGGCAATACACTGGACTGTCCAAGGCCACTCTGTACCTAAGCTAAGATACAATACAAGCTGCAAGGCTATAGTGATTTCATGGTACACTGTGCCCTTCTATAACCCATATGAATGCTGTTACTCTTGGCATGAGGCCTTCTTTAATATACAGGTTACTGACCAGCTAGTGAGGAGTGTGAAGAAGATGAAGCTGGAAAGACAAAGCTGCGAGCTGTATTTGAGACAGAGCTAAGAGCTGTATTTGAGCTCTCTATGAGCTCTTAGCCTTACATCATAGCATGTAAGCTACTATTTTAACCAGCCAGTGTGCTGGGCAGGGGACACAGGAGAAGCTGATGAGCCAGGGTGAGTCAGTGAGTCTAGGGGGCAGCATGTGGCTGCTCAGGTACAGAGACTGCTACTACTGCCTAAGAAAGATGTGTATTTACCAGCAGGCATGTGGTTGCCTATATGGGATTGCTGTGAAAGACTGCCTTGTTTGATGGATTGTGGCCACTGGCTTCTGCAACAAAGTCTCATTCTTATACACCCACAACTTCTTCTGGCTTTTCCATCTAAGACCTGGCATCCAAGGAGGTCCAGCCCTAAGCAGAGTGGTTCGGACCCAACTCCTGTTACTATTAAACAGAGGATAAAGGAGGAACTTGGACTAATTCCAACAGTTAGGACAATGGGCAGGATTTGAGAAGGACCTGTCTTGGCTTAGTAGGTAGGAATTTAAAAGAATACATGGCCTCAGAGCAACTTGGAGAAGCAGTTCTGAGTAGTGATCCTGCCATATCTGACAATAATCTATTTTGTTTTTATTTTATAAATTAAAATGTGATCTATACTCTACAACAGCCACCTCTTTGTCTGGGGCTGGATAATAATTCCTCTAATGAGCCTCTTTTAAGATTGCATATTGTGAAGCAGAAGATGTTTTTACATGATGTAGGAGCCCACACTATATTTCTAATACAAATTTGAATAAGGATATTTATGCACACACATATATGCCCACTTATTTTTAACCAAAATAATAAACTATATAATATTACTTCTTATTTAGTTTCTTTACATTTTAGCATCATGGGGTCATTTTAATGAAGTGCCTATGTATCTGCTAATTTTTGTTTCTTTAAAACAGAGGAATTATAACAAACTAAAAAGCTTCTGAATGACAAAGGAAACTGATAACAAAACAAAGAGGCAGCCCTAGCCAGTTTGGCTCAGTGGATAGAGCACCAGGTTCAATTCTGCTTGGGTTGAGGGCTTGCTCCCCAGTAGGGGATGTGTAGGAGGCAGCTGATCAATGATTCTTTCTCATCATTGATGTTTCTATCTGTCTCTCCCTCTCCTTTCTTCTCTGAAATCAATAAAGAAATGTATATATATATATATATATATATATATATATATATATTTAAAAGAGGCAGCCAATCAGATGGAAGATGATATTTACAAACAGTAGCTCTGACAAAAATGTATGTTCCAAAATATCTAAAGAACTTAGAAAATTCAGCACCAAACAACCCAATCAAAAAATCGGAGAGGACGTAAAAATATACCTCTCCCAAGGAGATATATGAACAGCCAATACATATAAAAGATGTTCAACCTCACTAGCAATTTGGTAAATGCAAATCAAAACTACAATGAGATACCACCTCACACCTTTTAGAGTGGCCATTATCAATAAGACAAACAATAACAAGTGTTGGAGAGGTTGTGGAAGAAAGGGAACCCTCATTTACTGCTGGTGGGAGTGTAGACTGGTACAGCCACTATGGAAGCAGTCTGGTGATTCCTCAAAAAATTAATTATAGAGCTACCATATGACCCAGCAATCCCACTTCTGAGTATATACCTAAAACCTCAAAATCATGCATTCACAAAGATATATGCACCCCTATGTTCATTTTAGCTTTATTCATGGTGGCCAAGACATAGAAACAACCAAAGTGTCCTGAAGTAGAGGATTGGGTAGAGAAGATGTGGTACATATACACAATGGGATACTACACAGCCACAGAAAGGATGAAATAGTGTCACTTGCAACAACATGGATGGACCTTGAGAACATTATGCTAAGTGAAATAAGTCAGTCAGAAAAAGCTAAGAACCATATGATTTCATTCATAGGTGGGATATCAAACTGAAATTCATGAACACAAACAGCAGTGTAGTGATCGCCAGAGGGAAGGAATTTGGGGGAGAAAGTGGTCCTAATATAAAGTGTCAGGAGAAGATCTGATTTTGGATGGTGGGTATACAGTATAATATATAGATCTTATAACATAGAAACCCACACATGAAACCTATATGTTCATGTTGATCAATGTCACCCCAATAACTTTAAAATAAATGAAATAAAATAGAGGAATTAAGGACTCATTTTCTACTACTTTACAGAAATTGCTATACTTTACCAAAACATAGATGTGTGTCTTCATTAACACCCATGCTGCCAGAGAACGCAGACTTTCTTCCCCTCTGTAATACTGTGGCCACTCTTGCTCCTTCTGTCCCCTATCCTTTCGTGCAGATGGAGCAATTTATAGTTTTATAAGTCAGTAGAATGTTTTTATCCATGTATTTTTTTCTTTTACCTATAATGCCTCCAATCCAATTTTTTTCAACTGTGGCTGTATTGACAATTTAGGACTGATAATAATTTGGGGTGGATGGGTAGGTGCTAAGAGGGTGGGGCTGTCCTTAGGATTGTAAGACATGTAGCAGCATCCCTGGCCTTACCCACTATGTGTTAGAAGCACCACCAACCTTATCCACCTGTAACAAACAAAAATATCCCGAAACAATGCCAAGTATTTTTTAAAATGCCAAATTTTCAGTTGGTTGAGAATCATTGCTCTTATTCACTGTCAATTGCTAGTCGATAGCTACTCATTCTTTAAGATACTACTTATGTGTAAATTCTCTGAAGCTCTTTTTGGCCTTTTTTTTTTTTTTAACAAATGAAGACTCCAGGCTCTGTGCTTCCAATGTAAATTGTTTGCTTCCTCTTGTTTCAATCATTCATGGAATTGTACTGTATACTAGAATACAAATTTTTCAAGGGGAAAATATATTTTCTTACATACATTTGCAGCCCTAAAACCTGTGGATAGTAAATGTTTATTGCACAAATTCATAAATGAGGGGGTGGGAAAGAATGAATTGTTTTTTTCAAATGCAGATTGGTTAGGAATAAATTATCCTGTAAACAAATTGTTATCCAAGTCTATGGATGTACTATTTTTAGGTAGCAAAGAAGATAGGACTTTGAAAACTTGTAGGCTACTCTGCAAAAGAAAACAGCTACAATGTACCTAACAATACCCCTTCTAATTGTTATGGTTTCAACAGAATTCAAGCAATTTCAATTCCTGTTCCATCAGAGCAGAAGGTTTCAGATTCCCAGGCTATATCAAGTAATAGCATCATCTGTAGAAACATTTATAGTGTCTTAAAATCCATGTTTATGTGTGTGTATGTGAAACAGAAACTACCATTGAATTATGAGGGCTTGTTGCTATTGTAATAAGAAATTTGAATTAGGTTATAAAAATGCATATGAGCAGTATTTTCTAACTTAACTAATATTTACATTGGCTATCAATAAAATTTATTTTTGTGCCATTCCTGTTACAAGAAATAATATTTCTTTTGTACATATTCCCATCAGGCATAAAAGACAAATATGTATAATCAACTGATGAAAACTAATTTCAAATGACTTCTCAGACTAATGTGAAAACTAGAGCTGTAATTATAAATTGCTTATACTTTTTAGAAATGAGCTCAAATTTTATGTTTCCTGTAAACCAGATAATTATTTAAAGAATATTTTATATACTTTGCACATATATCTTTATAATACTCTTTCAATTATTTTTCAAATGTTTTTCATTTTCAAAAAGCAGCAACATTTTAGCAATAACATACAAAGCTTTTCCCCCCTCTTAAATAGAATAGTCAAATGAGCAAAGTCTATTTCTAAACATTATTATTTTATGAGAAAATTACTATGATTTCCTCAAACTTTTAAAATTATAATCATTTTTTGTGCTTCAACTTTTTAAAGAAAGCTTCTATAATTGGCTTGTGTTCAAAGAACATGAAAAAAACTGTGCATTCATTAAGATGTCAATTACATTTCAGAAATAATTTTAAAAGTAGAAAACAGAAGAAAGAATGTTGAAAAAATGTAATTAGAAACAAGGGCTCGATTGCTACTGAATGAAATGTCAAGCTAAATTCCCCCAAATAGCAAGTAATTTAAATATTAAGTTATTATTTTTGAGGATACTCTAGGAAAAGACATTTTGATTCATTAGGCCAAAATGCTATAAGAGTGCTAACAGGACAGTATCATTATGGTTTCTATTGCTTCAGTTTACCTATTCACACATTTAATTAATAGGAATTAGAATATTGTACCCCCAAATTCAGAAGTTTAAAACAAACCAGTTATAAAAATGAAATAACATTGATGATTTTAAATTACTCCCTTTGTTTCATATTAGACCTGGATCCACTATATCCCCACAATAGTGACCCATATTAACTCTGACTTCCATCACATTTAAGTGATGTGGAATTAATGTAGTAGAAATTCTAGAATGTGACCACTAAGTTTTCAAATGGCTGGGGAATATCTTCCTCTGCTTTTCCTAAGGCAGACTTGCAGTTGAAGCATGGTTTCATAACTTTGGAAGGTGTGTTTTGGGGTGAGCATCCTCTTGTGTTTGCCTTATCCTTACAAGCTTTGTGAAATTTGTTACATTATCAAATTTCACCAAGTTTGAGTTTCCTTACCAGTGCAAAGAAGAAGAGTCATCAGTTGTAAAGAAAATAAACTAAAACTTGAGTGAAGGCAGAGATTACTATGTCCCCTGTATGAGGTAACATTAAATGTTTAGAAAATTAGACAAGCACCATGTGGAATTTAATAAACGAACTGACCTAAAGAGAAAAATAGATACAATCTCATATATAGAGATCAGGCTGATGGCTCTGATGTGTGTGTGTGTGTGTGGTGGTGGCGGGGGTTGGGGGGTAGGGAAGGTTTGGGGGGGCATGGTGACATTGAGGGGGAAAAGAAAGAAAAATAAAGAACTCATGGAAAAATGATTAAAATGGTGAATTTAACAATCTACAATAGCTAAGATCTGGAAAAAGTCTAAGTGCCCATCAGCAGATGAGTGGATTAAAAACCATGGTACATCTACACAATGGAATACTACACTACTGTAAAAAAGAAAGAACTCTTACCATTTGCAACAGCATGGATGGACCTAGAGAGCATTATGCTAAGTGAAATAAGCCAGTTGGAGAGAGATAAATATCACATGATTTCACTCATTTGTGGAATATGATGAACAACATAAACTGATGAACAAAAATAGATGCAGAAATACAGAAGCATCAAACAGACAATCAAACCACAGAGGAAAGGCAGGGGCAGGGGGTTAAGTGTGTGTGTGGGGCGAGGAGGTGGATAAAAGACCAACCAAAGGACTTATATGCATGTATATAAGCATAACCAATGGACATGCACAATATGGGGGTGAGGGCATGTGCTGGGGAGAGATCAATGGAGGAGACATATGTAACACTTTAAACAATAATGAATTTAAATAAATAAACAAACAAATAAATAAATAAAAACAAGCCAAAAAATAAATAAATCTTCAAAATAAACATTGAACAAGATGTGAGAGTGTGATGCACACTCCTCAACATGCTGTTTTACAAGAGACTAGAAGAAAATGTCCCTAGTCAGTTTCTCAAAGCCCTCTAACATCACTTGATATGTTTTGAACTTCCTGTGATCAATGAACTTCTACATTATTCACCCTGCTGCCCTTCTTTTCCTCATTTCCCCTTTTTAAGATACAATCAGGTGCTGAGAAAAAGTCATTGTGAGATGAGGACAAAAGTCAACCCAGAATAGTTTCAGTTTCTATATGTCGTAAGCATGCCCTATGTACACCTCTAGATCTGAGGATCCTTAGACAGCAAAATCTTCTCTAAACATTATCAATCATCAAAGCAGATTTAGACATATTATTTTAGCCTTCTGCTAAATGCCCAAATGCCATTGTTACTTCAAAGTGCACTATGTTTATTCCTCTATGTTAGCATACATGATTCTCAAAAATATAAAATCTTTTAGAAACATTCTTTTTTAGTGATATCTAGAATATAATTGTCAAGGGTATGTGCAAATTTTGTGTCCACTTTTCGGGATATGACAGTGGGAGGTAGCTTATAATTCTCTGTGAGAATATCTAACTAAAACCATCATGACCTCCAGGATGCTTTGTTGTCTCTCTTCAGGAGTGATGGTATTTTATTCTTAATTAGATTTTATAAAGAAAGCTGACTCTTCCACTCAACTTCCATGGGAAAGTAAATAAAAAAAATCCAACTCCATCAACTAGAGTGAATTTATTGATTTATTAATGTAATTGGGATGTTCAAAAGAAGGATTCTGCTACAAAAGGACTCAAAATATGTCTTCAAGGATCTGTGTTTCTCTCTCTATTCCTGTTTTCTCTGTTATCCTTTGTCTTGGCTTCAACATTGGGCAAGTTCTCTCTGCAGTGGTTAAAAATGACCATTTGCAAATCTAGACTTACTTTTTTTTTCTTTTAACTATTAATTCCAGATAAAAATAAAGCATCTCTTTTTCAATAGTTTGAGAAAAAGTCCTGGTATTGACATTGTTCAGCCACACTTGGGTTATATCCCTATAACCCAACTGTTCTCAGGTGATAGAGTCTATGTTAATCTATGGAGAAGGCTACTACTGATACTAATGCTTGCCATTTATCTGTATATACCTTTCTGTTTTCAGAGATTCTTAATAGGCTAAATTTTATATCTTCATCCAAGTTAAGGAAGTTTTAATGAGAGAAGTTATATAATGTATCCCTGGTCATTCCATGAATAAGTGGGACAGACTGGATTGAAATGTTGGTCTCTTAAGATGAATCTCAGCTGGGAGATCACTGCTTCGTGTGGAGCTCAGGATTTATTAACATTGCAATTAACAGTGTTATCTATGATCTATTTATGCTATTTATGTTGCTGAATAATTTTTGAAAAATTAGGGACTGGTTTGATGTTAATATATTGGCCTTTTCTGGTCCAAATCAATTAATCACTGATGCCAGTTTGAAAGTCTGGTGAGAAGGCAATATGATATCAGGAGAACAGATAGTACATACTTGACTTTCTTCTTTCCCCTCCAAGTAAAATTAAACAGGGTGTCATTTGCCTTTAATTTTCATTGGTAATCACATTATACTATTGTAGGCAGTTAGACAGACTTGAGCAGAGCAAGGATGATGGACCAGATCTAGAAGGTCTTCAGGTGGGACTTTGCCCCGAGGGTGACTTTTCCTCACCTAGCATAGCCCTGGTTTTGAGGTTTGGACCCCCTGATCTTTACTCCCTGGAGATATAATACCTAGGCTTCAGTTGTATTTTAGCTCCAAGCCCAGATATGCAGCAAAAACAGCCATTGCTGATGTCAAGACCAGATGCATTGAATCAAATGATGCCTTTCCCAGGTGCAGACCAATCAGTCAGTGGAGACCACCACCCTGAATGGACACACCTGGAAAGCTACTGTATATTCTATTAAAATCTTTCCCTGGGACCTCCCCTAAGATCTCCTCCTTTAAAACCCTTAGGAGGGAGGACCCAGGGCTTTCCCCTCTCTCTGCCTCACACTCTACCCGAGGCATATTACCAATAGCTTCCTCACTCCCAAGCTCCAGGGTCCCTTCCTTTACCTCCATAACTCATTTCCTAAATCAATTTCTTTTAGGAATTACTTTTTCTACATTGTAAGTTACCAAATAAATGCTTTCTTACCGTTTGGGTCTTTCTCTGAATTTCTTCCTAGCTAGAACCCAAGTACCGAGGTTGTAGAAACCAGGTTTTGTCTGATTCTACCTGTCAGACTCCTGGTGCCATTCTCATTGTCTACAATAGCACCCTGAAGGAAATTAGACTGAAGTCAGATGAAGGGTTAACAAGGCACAGCAGAGGGCAGAGAGATTGTGAGTTTTTATAATATGAGAAAGCTCCAGACAGAACAGCACCAAACGCCTCCCTTATCTTTAAAATTCCAATTATTGTGAGATATTAAATTTCTTTAATATTTAAACCAATTTGACTTAGTGTTTCTGTTACTTGCAGTAGAACACAATAACTGATACACTATCTCACATATTAAACTGTAAAAATAAATGAGAAAAAAATGTGTAATGCACCTAGCAAAGTACTCAGTACAGGGCTATTTTTAGCAAGAACAGGTTGCTTCCTTTGTCAACATTTCTTCTGTATTTTAGGCAAGTAGCCTATGTTAATTAGCCGATTTTTCATATGCTCCTGCATCCTTTCTCAGCTTTTACATTCCCATTCATGCTCTGTTTTATAAACAATGTTTTTATTGAGATTAAATGAGTTTATATCATACAACTCCATGAATAAAATAATACCTGACACAAAGAAAGCATTCCCATATTATTATTATTATTATTTTAATGAATAAACTGACAGGCCAATCCTATGACACAAAAGAATGACTGTTGTGCTATTTACATATCTGGTTTACTAAGCCTCCCATAGGAAAAAGTTTCATTTAGGCACAGTATCTTATATAGGAAATAAAAGAAATGGATAATTAATTATGCATTTATACATACAAAAGCTCATACATGTTAATATTTCATCATACAAACTTGAAAACTTCATGAAAATTAGTTGTCAGACTCCAATATAGTTACACATTAAAACTTACCCTCAAAAGCCATGGCTTAATGAGAGATTATTCTCATGCTATTAATTTTTCTCCCATAACACAAAAATTAGAAGATCAAAGTAAACAGGACAATCAGAGATTCTGAAATGTCTAAGGAAGAAGGGCGTCCTGAAATACCAAAACAAACAAATGAACAAACGAACAAACAAACAAAACTTTAAATACACTAAGCATAAAATTTGGGATACAGTAATAAAAGCAGTCACATTGCCAGCTCTTCTAATTCTAACTCCTAGAAAGAGTTACAGGCCAGCATGAATTAAAAAAAAATATGGTCTCTGCAATTAAAATAAAATATTTAAAATACTATTTTAATGATAGCAAGCACAAAAACACTTAGCATGTTCACTCAAACACGGATGTTTAATCCCCCTGAATTCTTTAAATCTCTGATCTCCTTTGGGAATGAAATAACTTCGGGGCTCAATTTGTACTGGTAGCTTAATGATTAAAGATGAAAAAGTCTTGCCTATGCATCTGATTTTTATATGCCTTGTTTTACTGCAAGTCTTATTAAAATAAACTTGGCTTTTAGTTGCTATGAGTAATTGGATCCAATACTTCACAGTTGAAAAATATTGGCTTCCAATTTTAATCTTTGTTACTAAAAGGATGACACTGGAAACAGGGGGCCTGTAAGAACTCTGTGAGATGCAATTGTTGAAACAAAATGTGAAAATAGTCTACTATTATAGTTTGTAAATTGTGTATTTCTGTGTATTAGGGACACTGAAAACCATCTACAGTAGTGCTTTTCTGTTTGCTGCAAATAATATGAATGTTGTACCTTTTCTTTCTTTCTTTTCTTTTATTTTTTTCCCTGCAAATAAAGTAACATGCTATTTTTGGTAAAAACCAACTAAACACACTAAGAATCTAATGCTGACATTTCTATGATTTGCACCCAAACACATATCCTGATTTAAAATAGTTCTGTAAAGTTTCTGTGTATGAGTACATGTGTGGAGGTAGGAAAGAGAAAGGAAGCAGGGATGATAACTTGGCTTTGCTTGGTGTGGGCACCAAGATTTAACAGGATTATTATTATTATTTATTTATTTATTTTTGGTATAACCTATAATGAAAAAACATTTGCTTAAAATGACTGAGCTCATCCTCTGTAATGAGAATGGTGTCAAGTTGCTGTGTACCATGGGATAAGTGGTATACAGGTGGTTCTGAGAGTTCCTAGTTCTCTCTCAGTAAGAAAGCAATCTTGGTATGCAATCCCTTATGTTCTCTCTGGATTAGTATCTCTTCTGCATATTAGCATTTCCCTTGTTCCGTTTAGTCTTGTCTTTTCCAGAATAATCATTTCCCACTGCATAGGTAAATAAAATTAATCAGTAGTTCCGCTGTCGGACGTTGTGCAGTGATTGAGCATGGACCTAAGAATGAGGAAGTGGGGCATGCATATGCCCAGGGTTGTAACTTGATCCCAATTACTGGGCTTGTAGGAGGCAGTCAATTGCTGGTTCTCTCTTAACACTGATGTTTCTAGCTATCTCTCCCTCTCCCTTCCTCTCTGAAATCAGTAAAATATATATTTTAAAAATATTAATTAGTAGTTCTGAACATCTGGCCTGCAATGCCCTGCATATACTCATTTTAAAGAATTTGCATGGCCAAAACAAGTTTCATTTTAACAGGGAGACAATATTTTTTTTTTCTGTATTGTCGTTTGCACTGAAAATGCTAAAGCAAGGATAAGCAAAACTGCTGACTCCGTAGCACAAATTAAGGTAGAGTATTTTTCACCACTGTGCACAAGCAGTTAATAATAATAATTAAAAAAAAGCCACCTTCACTAAAAAATTTGTAATAGCAACATATTGAAAATTCTGGTTATCTTGAAGAAAAGCTTTCTTGTGCTTAAGTTGTGTGCTAAATTGGCTCTATTTTATATAGAACAATATTTTTTTTATAGAAAAGAATGAATGATGGACAAAATATGCTTATTCAAGCTTAGGTGTTTGGGAGACATTTTCTTTAAAATGGTGAATGAGGGTTTGTTACCCAAGGAAAACAAGAAAACAGACAATTTTTATTGCCATGGATAAAATTCCAGGTTTGGACTAAAAATTAGAATTGTGGAAACCTTGCATTCACTCCTGTGAAACTGACAGCATCTTAGTCCTTATATTTATATCTGATAAGAATAAAGACAAACCAATGGGACTTATTTGTATATTGCACAGTAAAAGGTAAATATTTTGTAAGAGCTATATAACGATAAAATCAATATTTTCTAAATGATCAATGCATGGTGTTACAAAATCCTGCATGGCTAATGTGCAAGACATCCCAGTGAATTTCAGTGTAACATAATGTGAGAAGTTCACTGATGTCATTTTACATTGCACCCAGCCTTTGAGCACCATCCTCTTGTAAAATTCAGTGTACTATCAGAAATAAATATTTCCTTCTTTTTAAAAACTAAATGTCTGCACAAGGCTGCATATTCTTCATCTACTTTTTAAAATGTTTGTTTTTCTCCAGGTTGAATATATTTTATTGTAAAAAATATTTCAAGAACACTAAAATAATATTTAATCGTTGTGACTAAGAATACATGTAACTGCTGTGCTCCCAACTCACCTGTCTAGGAATTTTGGTATACTTTCACTCTATTAATTCAGCTAACTTTTATTGAAGTTAAATTTTTTTTATTAGAATGTTGAAAGTGTTTTGTTTTGGGTTAGTTCTTCCACCTTTATGTTGTTAGCTTTTTTTATACCCCATATCTATATCGTGGCTTTGTTCCTTTAATTGTTCAAAATTATTCAGGTGTATTCAACTGTAATTATCTCAATCCTTTTATGTTAGTCATTTAAATATTAGTTTTTCTAGCTTTTTTCAATGTATATTTTATTTTTATTTTTTAGTGATGATCTTGGTTTTCTTTTGCTTATTCTGTTTCATGTCTTTTTTATTCCATTTGCTTTGTTTTATTTTGTTTATAATGTGGTTTGTGAGCTCTTGTTATATTGAATTATCTTACTGTTTCCATTCATAATCTAAGGTACTCATCAAACATTGTTTTTTGTTTTTTGTTTCAAGTTGGGTCATATTTTCTTCAAAAAGTTATTATTTCTTACATATTTATGCTATATGTTTTCTTGATCCTTTTCTATTTTCCCCTCTTCCTCCTCTTCTTCTCTTTATCTCCATCTTCATCTTGGTCTTATTAATTTTTATTTTTATTTTAGTTTTCTCTTCTTTAATGTTATATCTCACATCATTCTTGTGCTTAAATCTTTAAACTACATTTATCAGAATCAATTTGGTTCCCCTAACACATTTCTGAGATCTATTTCTCTCCCTATGCCTTTTTTCTACAGCTTGAATAGAGCCTTTTTTAAAGGGCAGAGGTAATACAGATATTATGTTAAGTGAGCAGGATTGTTCCTTCTTCACTATAGCTTATATCTCATTGCCATAAAGGAATATTTAGAATTATGAATTGTTATTTGTTCTCCCAATTCATGGTAATATTCTGTATCCTATGTTTTTATCAATGAAATTAAAATTGATCACATACCTGTTTTATCATTTTATCAGTATCATCTCCCGTTTGGTCCTTCTTTCTTGTCCCAAGGTTGGAGAAAGAGAGAGAGAGAGAGAGAGAGAGAGAGAAAAGGGGGGATCTTAATGAGTCACTGTTCTTCAAATTATGGTCACTAATGAAAGCTGTCAGTTTTTTGCTTTTGTGTTTTCACTTTCTGATCTCTGTTCTGAAGAATGGAGTTTGGGTTGGGAGCTGAGCCTTGAACAAATAATTTTCTGTTTTCTTTTGCTACCACTTTTGAAGTGCCAAGGCATGAAGTTGCATCATTCTTCATATGGATGATGCTGGTGCATTATTTTACTTTTATGGAAATTTTTAATTTATGTTGTTAGATATGGGAGCAAGATGTACTTATGATCCAATTTATTCTTTCAGTTTTCCTAAACATTTCATCACAAACTATAAATTAAAAAATATTTTTTGACCTGGCCAGCATGCTCCAGTGGTTGAACATTGACCTATGAATCAGGAAGTAACAGTTCAATTCCCAGTCAGGGCACATGCCCAGGTTTTGAGCTCGATCTCCAGTGTGAATGTGCTGGAGGCAGCATATCAATAATTCTCTCTCATCATTGATGTTTCTTTCTCTCTTTCCCTCTCCCTTTCTGTCTGAAATCAATAAAAATATATTTTTTAAAATAATTAATTTTTGATAGCTTGATTTTAATTTGATATAAAGTTTAAATTCTGACCTTGTGTTTTGTTGTTTCTTTCTAACTCTGGAAATGACTTTGTTATTGGCTCTCCTGTTAGACTGAGCCATGTCTCCTGGATATTATGTCATGGTTAAATGGGTGTTCTAATGGCATCAGTTTCACTTATAGGTTAATATTATTGGAGATTGGAGGGGGGCTAATTACCAAACTTTGAAAAGAAACTACTCTCTTCTGGTTTAAAATATAAACCAAAAGCAGATTTTTTCATTATCCTAGCACCATGAAACATAATGTGTAATATTAAGCTTTTCCTATCCAATAATAACACAGGATGTAACCAATTTATGCAGAAATGACTCTGTGACTTTCACATATGCACACATGATGACATGGACAATTAGGTAATTCTCTATATAATACTTGCCTTTGGGCCTGCAATGTTCAGGTTTAGTTACCAATAATCAACCTCATGACATATTGAATACATTTACAATTCATTTTCTTGGGTGCTGACACATTTTCAAGATCTAAGAAAATGTTTGGGTAGAAAATCATATGGGTACTTTTCTAAGGTTGAAAGTTAAAATCCTGTTCAATATTTTTACAATAAACTGGCTTTTGATGTAGTGAAATTTCTCTGAACAGATTTAATATACTGTTTTTTTAATGTGATAAAGGCATTATATATTGTTTAAAATAAGTGTATAATAATTTAAAAAATAAATATACCTGGTCCATTTATAGTACTATACTGAAATACATGAATGTTTCACTACATGTTTCACTGACAAAAAATAATCACATAAATCTTCCACACACAGCTGCCATTTAGTGAAATATGCAGTTTTCTGTTTTCTATTACTGTATACAGTATAAATTCTTCTGCTGGAAGACAGATTGTGACACATTTGCAAACAGCATCTGTATTCATACATTTGAAACATTAATTTATCCAGCAATAAAAACTTTGATTTCCCAAAAGGAGAGTCATGTCTGAAAACTAATGCCTGTTTTTGAGAGTTAACTGAGTTTTCAATGTTAGTCATTTTCTCATGAGTTACGTGCTCCCGTGGAAAAATATACAACTTAACAGCAAGTACACAGAGTTAAAAGGGTCACAAAAATCATAAATCTGTATGCTTAGTTTATATATGTATATAATTCATATAAATAAATTTCTGGCTACCTATACTTTCCATTGTAGAAAATGCATTTGTTAACAACAATATCAAAGGAATAACAGGGAAATCTCTAAAATATAGACACTAAATTAAATGCTTATATATTACATCTTTTGAAATGATAAATATTGCTCTGGGTACAATAGTGAAACTTCTTGCAAATGAAAATAACAAGGCCTCTATTTAGCAGGCAGTTGTCTGGTTTATTTCTAGGTAAAGTATCCTAAAAAGAACTACATGAAAGTCAAACCAAGTAGAATCATGTAAGTGAGATTATAATTATCTAAGATGCTTTTTAAAATTTCCTTGGAAATGTACCATTCAGCAAAAGTCACTTCCTAACTCCCAGCTTTATAAAGAGTGTAAATGTCCAATAAGGAAAGCCATTCAAGTTGTTTATTTTGTTTTGTTTCTCTTCCTCAATATCAGTTATTTATATATAATATTTCTAAAATAATCTTGAGTATTTAATTTCTTATCAATTTATTCTTATTTGAAAACTGATTTACAAAGAAACAAGACATTCGATTAGGTTACTTTATAGCAATTTTAGAATACCTACTTATTGTAATTTTCTCAGAAAACATCCAGTGTCATCAGGACCTAAGGGAGCCAGTCTCTAATGGCTCCCTATGCAGTATCACACAAATATTAAACTTATTCTGGGTTATTTTTGTTGTTGTTGTTCTGTTATATTATAAGCATTGAGCACAAATCATATTTAAATACATGCAAAAATATTTTTAAAATGACATACTCTGAGATTTAAAATGCAAACAGCTTTCCTAGTTATTTGGATAGTGACGATCTAAAATTTGCATCCATGCTGCTTTTTTAATTAAAATTGTACCCAAAGGAAAACAGTATTTAACAGTTTGTGAACTTACTCTCTCTAGAAATTGTGTAGTGAATTGTTTTCTCATACCATAAGGTGCTCTAGTGTCTTGGGCTTTTGCTTTACTGTCTGGTCCCCCCTCCCCCTTTCCCCACCCACTGATGTTATGCTTTTGACCTAATTTAATTGACATAGGCAACCGCATTTACATTGTTCTCTGATTGATTACCTGAACAGGTAGTGAAATAAAGCAAACCACAGAGCTGACTGGGACATTCATTTCAGTCACAAAGTTGGCAGAGAGGGAGGGTGTATCACTCAGAGAGAGAAGCTGAAGAAACTTTACTTTGCAGAAAGGCAGTGATCCCAGAGAATTCTTCAACCTCCACATTTATAAATTTCTCATTTTTAATTAATTTCTTCTTTCAAGTCAATACACTTTCATATATCATTGTCTCAGGACTGCTGTAGGGATAGAAAAGTCTGAACTGCTTTCCTGTTGACTTATGTGTTAAGTGTGCTTGGCTCTCACATTTTATACTCAAGGAAACTATAAAATTAGGACCTTTTTCAAAAACTTATACCTGATTTGTCTTCATTGATTTTGAGTTACTCTAAAAATCAAGTAATCACGAGGGTTATGTTTGCATTGATTGATTTAATTTTGGTTTTCATTTCTTTCTGTCCCCCCGCACCAAACAGAAAGTAAACCAAGTTTCACTGCTTCTCCATAAAATTCCAACTGATCACTATTAGTCACCTAAAACAGAATGCATTATTTAGTTTCCTGAAGGTTCTTTGGATGTGATAACAATCTTTCCGTAATTTTTACTTCATCAGACTTTCAAAAAATATGACATTTATTGCAACTCAAGTGTATTTTATAATTTTAATGATGGAGGAAATTCTTATGAGGTCATTACTTGACTGAAATAAGACAGGACAATGGCCAAAACCGGTTTGGCTCAGTGGATAGAGCATCAGCCTGTGGACTGAAAGGCCCTAGGTTCGATTCTGGTCAAGGGCATGCATCTTGGTTCCGAGTACATCCCCAATAAGGGGTGTGCAGGAGGCAGCTGATCGATTTCTCTCTCTCATCAATGTTTCTAACTCTCTATCTCTCTCCCTTCCTCTCTGTAAAAAAATCAATAAAATATATTAAAAAAAAAGACAGGAATGCGTTGCATTAAAGGACTTGAGGGCCTTTAGAAAAATGGGATTCTTTAAAAAAAAAATCTGTCCCAGAATTATGTTTTTGCCTGTACTGCCCCATTAGTAGAACAAAAGGGGGCCCTGTCAGACACCAATGCTGTAGAGGACCTTCCTGTGGCCTTTCTGTAGCTTCACTCCTCTCCAAAGAAAGAGCAGTTTACAGGGGACAAAGGGTTGTACCTACTCAGCAACAATCCAATGCCATCTGTACCACTCCAAGCATCCAGTTAAGGCACAGGTTATTGATATCTACTGGTGTATTTTCTTCTAAAATTAATTAATCCAGGTGTTGCCTGTTCTAAGTATGCTGTAAGATCAATCTATTGAAATATAGTTATTGTGTAAGCTTCTCTACATTATGCTATTTAAAAATCTCTTCTCTTTTAGAATATTCAAACTTTCCCACATGCTCCTAATCATGCAATTTTCAACATTACAACTTTTTTAAATGTAAAAGTCTATAAAAATACAAATGTACTTTCAATGGTATCAATAAGATCAGATTCACATTCCTAATACCTATATTGTTTTGTTGATTTCTCTATTTCCAGTTTTCTGTTATCAACTCATCCAGCATTCCTCTGTTGAAGCAATCGAATCATGAAAGCATGAGGGAAACTATTGCCTACTTGAATCAAATCCAGATATTATAACTGTGAATACTGGTATAGTAAGCATCTCTCCCATTAATTGCCAAGATAAACTATCTCATCCAGTTCTAAAACATAATATATTCCTACCTCTGAACTCATGTTATCTTATTTAACTATGTCTGTGTTATCCTATATAACAAAAGGGTAATATGCAAATTGACCAAACAGCAGAATGACTAGTCCCTATGATGTGCACTGGTATGTAGTCATACCAAGGGGCAGATGCTCGACACAGAACTATCTCCTGGTGGTCAGTGCACTCCCACAGGGTGAGTGACATTCAGCCAAAAGCCAGGATCAGAAGCCAGCCTCATGGCTGGTGAGCACAATGGTAAGAGCGGTAGCACCTCCACATCAGAGCTAAGGATATCTGACTGAGACACCCCCCGAGGACTCCTGGACTACTGAAAACACAGGCTGGGCCGAGAGGACTCCCCATCTCTCCAGTGCACAAATGTTGTACACCAGGCCTCTAGTCATTAATAAAAGAAAAAACAACCTTAGAAAGTATGGTGGATTCTTAATATTGCCCAATTCCCATTTGGGGATGTGGTTATTAATCCCCAGAGCAGCAAGTATGACACAAAATGACTCAGATGTTAATTACTTTGAGGATTATTTTACCTAAAGGTATGTAAAGGTATGTTCCTTGTCTAAAGCCAGACCCCTTTTCATGGGAAAATGGCATTTAGTGACTGATCAACATAAGTAAATAAAATTATGCTCCACTTGTCCAGGGTAGGACAACTCTGAAGTTCTGTACTAGGTTCAAACTACCTATAAGTTTGGCTATGTCCATCATTGGAAATGAATCAAACTCAACTTCTGTCTCTTCCAAATCCTGCTTCCTTTTTGCCAATCCACAGATGTTGATTCATTAGACATTGACCTAACAAATGCCCCATGCTCTAATCTCTATTTGATAGTCTGCTTGCAGGTAAACTAATCTATAACAGATATTAGGCAATATATTCAAAGTTTTGACTCTATCACTTTGAGTATGTTTTTGACTCTATAGATAATCTTTCATCTTTATTCCTCACATATTTAACTTTATCTATCTTCTTCATAAACCCACTTCAAGTTATATTTTTTTCTTAATTCCTTCAACCACTTGAGTTTGTACTGACTTTTGTTTGTTTAAATCACTATTATGTTTATAATCAGGGACTCTGATTTGATGAACAAAGACATTATAAGTTTAAAAGTGCTTCAGAAAGTAGCAAATGTACCAACTGCAGGTATAATAAATAGTCTCTTACTGAAGTGACAGGAAAGATGCATTTTATTTTATTTTTCCTCCCACCCACAAAGTCTGGTACAATTTGAAATACAAACTATATTTCGGATAGATTTTCTTAAAACTGAAGAGCCCATGTCTTACTGAATGCATATAATTTTTATATCATAGAATAAATAGTAACCAAAGTAAAATGAAATTTCAGAAATCATTAATTTTGTAGCACAGGTTGGTCAATAATATTATTACATTATATATAGATGTAGCATGAGGTTACTGAGCACCTGAGTGATCATTGAACCATGTATTAAAAACATGCTGGATTCTATAGGAACATTTCTTGTGTAATTATCATGACATGTCCTATAATTCTGGAGAGTTAATATAGCTAGAAGTAATTTATTGTTCTAGTGATAGGCAATAAACGAATTACTTAATTATTTCTTTGTGCTGCATGTTATTACTATGAAATAAAAGGAAAGAAGAAAAAAAGAAAGGAGGGAGAGAGGGAAGGAAAGAAGGGAAAAGGAAAGATGAAGAAAAAGAGTAATATAAAAAATTATGTTCTTTAATAGACCAGACAATAATGATTAATCTGATGACACCATCATGCTAGCTCCAAAGTGAACCAATCATCTTTGTGGAATGATAATGCTCTCCCTCAGGTCCAAACTCAGTCTAGAAGGGTTGATACTCAGATTTTTTTTTTCACCTCTTTCTCCATAGTGCTTAAACCTAGATGTCTAACTCTGGGATAATTTTCAGTACTAGACAGAATTTATTTGTATCCATGGATCCTTAGATCACAGCAAAATATTAATTCTTTATACTATTACATAAATAAACAAAAGTTAAGAGACACTAATATGTATTCCAGATACTTTAATATATAGAGTTGGCTGTCAATATTAGTGTAATTGAATTTTGAATACTCATTTCATGATTCTCTGTTTACTTTTTTTAAAAAAATTTTAAGATTTCCACTGAATAAGGTCATAATTCATCTTTATTGGAAAAAGACGGAACTGTTTCAACTTCCTTGCCTACAAATTGCTTTCTGAAAGATAGCTCTCTTCACTTACAAGACAAACTAGATGTGAGGAAAGAAGATTTGGATACTGTGTAGCTAACATTTCATTTCCTCTTGGCAGCTCTTGGAATTCTGTCATTAGACTGTCATCATATTACATTATTTTATCCTGATATTAAGATACACGTTTATATAAAGGAAACAGGAAATATTTAGCTAAATAAGAATGCCTTCAAAGTTAAAAATAAGGTTTATTTTTTAACTATAAAATACATAGTAATTACACAACAAAATTTCATTGAATGAATAGACGAACAAAGGAAATGAAGTATGATTTAATCTTTTTACTAGTAAGTGGAAAGGGAAAAATATTGTCTGCTATCCATAAGAAACACCATTCCCTCCTTAATTATTTTTTAGAAGAATATGATTAAAGGGCAAAAAAATAAATGAAAGAAGAAAAATGGGGGTGGGGAGGGTGTTGGAGAAAAGGAACATAAAACAAAATAAAGGGTGGGAGATAGAGGGACGAGCATAAGGGGTCTCTCTTCCAGCAGTTATCTACCTGCATACCCATTCTTAGTGTCATCACTGATGGTAAAGAGGGAATACAGGATGCTCTAAAGGACAGTGTGACAGAAAAATGGCACCTAAGTGGCCACCATGGTGTGCTCCTCAAATCCCCCATTGAGACCAACGCATTTGCCTGGCCACCAGCATGGCTCAGTGTTTGAGCATTGACCCATGAACCAGGAAGTCAGGGCATATATCTGGGTTGAAGGCTTGATGAACAGTGTGGATCATGCAGGAGGCAGTCAATCAATGATTCTCTCTAATCATTGATCTCTCTCTCTCTCTCTCTCTCTCTCTCTCTCTCTCTCTCTCTCTCTCCCTCCCTCTCTCACCTTCCTCTCTGAAACCAATAAAAATATATTAAAAAAATTTAAAAAAAATACCAAGGCACTTGATTATCAATTGACAGAGGTGTTGGCTTCTGTGAAATGACAGCTGATGCTTTTCCAGAAATTTTCCTCATGAAAGATAACTTCTCTCAAAATGATGTTCTATCCTTGGGAAACCCAGCATTTGTTCTTACTAGTGCAATATGCTACTATTATTTCCTCTCTCTCTTTCTCTCTCTCTCTCTCTCTCTCTCTCTCTCTCTCTCTCTCTCTCTCACATATCTTATATAATAAAGAGGTAATATGCAAACTGACTATCACTCCAACACACAAGATGGCCATGTGGTCAAAGATGATCACCCCATGTGGACACAAGATGGCAGGGGATGGCAGTTAGGGTTGACCAGGCCAGCAGGGAGGACAGTTAGGGGAAATCTGGCTTGCAGGGGAGCAGTTAGGCATTGATCAGGCTGGCAGGGGAGTGATTAGGGAGCAATCAGGCAGGCAGGCAGATGAACAGTTGGGAGTCAGCAGTCCTGGATTATGAAAGGGATGTCTGACTGCCTGTTTATGGGATTAGGCATAAACAGGCAGTTGGACATCCTTGAGGGGTCCCAGATTAGAGTGGGTGTTGGCTGGGATGAGAAACATCCTCTCCCATGCACAAATTTCATGCACCTGATTTCTAGAACATGTGTGTGTGTGTGTGTGTATGTATAGTTTATATATATATATGTGTATATATAGCCTATCTAATAAAAGAGTAATATGCAAATTGACCATACCTCCACTACACCCACAAGCCACACCCACCAGCCAATCAGAGTGAGTATGCAAATTAACTCAACCAAGATGGCTACGGCCACAGAGAGAGCAGATGGGAGGCTTGGGTTGTCCCTGGTGATGTAGGAAGCCAAGTTTTCCCCTCAGCCTGGCCAATTCTCTGCTTAAGGCAACGAAGTTCCAATGGCTGTGCAGCAGAAAGCTTCACTTTGCTCCAGGCTACAAAGTTTCAATTGTAGAAGATAAATAAATCCCAGATACCAGGGTCTCTGCTTAGGTTGCTGGGGGGGCATGGCCAGTCTGCAAACCACCATGAGCCCCTTGCCAAGGCCACCCCACACTCCAAGGGAACACCCACTCTGATGCAGGACACCCTTCAGGGCAAATCAGCTGGCCCTCACCCATGCACCAAGCCTCTATCCTATCTAATAAAAGAGTAATATGCAGATTGAGCATCACTTCAACATGCAAGATGACTACCCCCAGGTAGTCAAAATATCCTGCCCCCATGTGGACACATTATGGCCACCACACGATGGCCAACAGGGAAGGGAAGTTGGCAGGAACCAGGCCTACAAGGGAGGGCATTTGTGGGCATTCAGGTCAGCAGGGAAGGGCAGTTGGGAGGGATCAGGCCTGCAAGGGAGGGCAGTTGGGGTGACCAAGCCCACAGGGAAGGGCAGTTAAGGGAAAACAGGCTAGCAGGGGAGCAGTTAGGCATCAATCAGGAGGCAGGGGAGTGGTTGGGGGCAATTAGGAAGGCAAGCAGGTGAGCAATTGGGAGCCAGAAGTCCTGGATTGTGAGAGGGATGTCCGACTTCCTATTTAGGCCTGATCCTAAATGGTCAGTTGGACATCTGTCAAGGGGTCTCAGATCGGAGAGGGAGCAGGCTGGGCTAAAGGACACCCCATCTGTGCATGAATTTCGTGCACTGGGCCTCTAGTATAAATATGTTTGTTCTAAGCAATTCTCAATTTTTAAAGAGATCACGCAAATTTGGTTTTCTATTTTTATGTGAGAGGATTAGGCCCCAGTAACCTATCATTGTGTGAAGGAAAAAATGTTCCACTACAGTAAATTGAAAAGACATGTGTGTGTGTGTGTGTGTGTGTGTGTTGGTGGGTGAGTGGATGTCTGTATACATTCATAATAAATTATTTACAAACCCAAGTTTAATTGAAGAGATATTTGTATATTTTCTAGCTTATGAATATATATTAATTCAACATTTTGTTTCTATTTAGAAGCTATACCTGCTGAAACTACCTTTTCTGTTTATCTTTCCTTTTTCTCAATTCTAGACATTGAATTATTCATAGTCTGTAGTCATTACAGACAATATTACACCAATTAGCATACATTCAGACAAAGAAAAACCATTCTAGATATTTCATACAAAGGATTTAATTCAGAGATCGGTTTGCAAAACTGTTGAGAGGAATTCAGAAGCTTAACTAAGAAGGAGGTTAATAGAAATAAGCTAAATTAAATAAGCCAGGTAAGTCCAAGTTAAATTCTGCCTTTGATCTTTACTATCTGGGAACATTTCTGAGATCTTATGACCTTGAGTTGTCTCCCCTGTGAAAATTATGTAAAAACTAGAGGCCTGGTGCACAACATTTGTGCACTGGTTTTGGGGGGAGGGGTGTCCATCAGCCGGCCTGCATCCTCTCACATTCTGTGACCCCTTGGGGGATGTCTGCATGCTGGCTTAGGCCCAATCCTTGGACATCCCCTGAGGAGTTCTTAGCACTGCTGCAGAAGTGGGAGAGGCTCCCTCTACCGCTGCTGCACTTGCCAGCCCTGAGCCTGGTTTCTGGCTGAGTGGTGCTCCCCCCAGGGGAGAGCACCGACCACCAGGGGGCAGCTCCTACATTCAGCGTCTGCCCCCGGTGGTCAGTGCATGTCATATTGATCAGTCTTTCCACTGTTTGGTCGATTTGCATACTTGGGTTTTATTATATAATAGTTCAATTTGATTATGAGAGCTAACATAACAATTATTGGAAATGACAATAGATTATGCTAAGATTAATTTGTCAAAATAAGAAACAGTGATTTAGTGGTAGCTCAGTTGTGGGTAGAGTGGTCTGTTTTATCTTTTCTCTCTTAGTTATTCTCCACTTAAGGGTTCCACTGTGAAACATTCTGTAGTGGTAGACGGTAGACAAGTCTGTAAATGGCAAAGGTAAATGTCTCAATAGCAGCTTTCCAATTTTAAGAACAGAGAGCACTACCTCCTGCCAACATTTTGGGAAAAAGATATTATTCAACTGACTTCCTTATTGTTTTTGGCTGTATTACAGAAGTATATTAACATGTGGAAAACATTACTTAAGCTTTTTTCTCTGAGGTACTTGATAAAACATGGTGTTTGGCATCCCAAATTTGTAAAAGTATGTTTATAAATATTCCTATTACATTTTTTTTCATAAAAACTTGTTTAGTGTTAAAGAAAGAAAAGTTAAATTTTTATTAACATTTGTTTGTGTTTCTTTAATTCTGTATTTTGTAGTTCAATAGATGACAAATAAATATTTCTTTACCAAATGTCAATACACTCTAAGATGTAGTAACCAGAAAAATCCTCCAAATATAATTCTAAATATCTGTGTCTTCAATATTGTTACAATAGTAAGGGTATCCTAATCTTTTGTTTCAGATACAGTTTCATTGTATTTCTTCTGTGGATATCTAGGGATCTATTTAATGCTAACCCTGAACAGATGTTTGGAGTCTAGGTTGACAGCTTAACAGCTCCTGACATAAGCATGACCTTCATAAAATTAAAGCCTGGGTTGTCTAATATGGTATAAGTGGCCTTTTATTTAAATTTGAGTTGCAAGTACAGAGTCAATAATCACCGAGTATGAACAAAGTGTAATAACCCAAAGATGATGAGGCAGTATTTGCCCTTTATCAGAGTAAGGTGAAAACGGCTGTCAAGGTGACAGACGCTAATCAGTGAAACCTGAACAATTATGGCCAATAATCATTAAATGAAGGCAGCGAACTAGACTCCTGGGAAAGCACCAGAGCTTGGCAAAACAAGATGTGTTCTTACTAAGAGAATCACAGAATTTAGAATGGAAGGTAATATCGAACTCAAAATTCAAATTTCTAGGTGCTTCCTCTTAGCATATAAGAGGACATAGTTGAATGTGATTCTTCTATACAACTTGCTACAAAAAAAAATAAGAAAGAAAACCAATAATTTAATAATATGTTGGAGAGGGATGAATCCAGATGATCATTTAAAATATTTAATAAAAGTCACAGTACAGACTCTGCATTTTATATTTTATTTTTCAAAAGTTGATCTTTACAACATAGGCTTAACTAGAGAAAATTCATAATTGTTATTTATCTATTTGATATAGAGTATAACATGATAAGCCAAATATCATATCAGAGTAAAATACGCTCCTCTTAATTTCTTCTTAGTGCACAATAGAGTAGGAAAAACAGCCATGCTATTATATGGACTCATAATCAAAGATGTGATCTGGATATCATTTGATCTGACTATAATATTTTGTATAACAGAATAATACAGGATACCCTATGCTAAGCACTATTATTCTTGGTACAAGCTGGAAAGTTTTCCTTCAAGTGATTAGACTGGAACCTATTGTATTAAAGTAGGTGGTTTTCCCTCCATTATCCATTAAAATATTTTACTTGTCAATGTGTCTGGTACTATATCATTTTACATCACTGTTTGCTTGAACTCTGATTCTTCTGGGAGAAAATGGTGGAAAAGGAAAGATACATTTATCTGCTATTATATACCATGTACTTATCTGTTCCTCACATGGTTGTGAAAAGTACATTTTTCAATTGTGTCAACCTCTGTAGTTATAATAAAAAATGAAACAGTTGAAAAGAGTGAATATAGAAATATAAAAATCATAAGTTTCCCCATATGTGAAGAATATTTTGATGCATTATAAGTAACCACAAAGGACTTCTAATTGATTAAACAAAATACCATTTATATATAGTAAATATTTTGTACCTCTGAAAAATTTAAATATTTTGTAATTTGCTATTATAGTGCCACACCTGATTATATCCTATAGAGTACATATTATCCCCAAAATAGCCACCTGAGATGAAACTACCATTATTTCTCAGCTTTCTAACTGGCCTGCCAGCATCCATGCTTTCCCTAGAGGTAACTAAAGTGATCTCTGTAAAATTCCAAATATGATTATGTAGTGTCCTTTACTAAGCCTTAGTTTATTATTATTGCTCTTAGGAAACAATCCCAAGTACTTAATGTTCTATGAAACTCAACAAGGCAAAGTCTTTGTCACATTAGGTTCTAGCCCAGGGCCTTTACACATGCTTCCCCCGGTCTATAAGGAGAGTTTTCTGCTCCTTATCCCAACCACTGTTTTCACCCTCCTTCACATTTTATATGTCCATTTACTTCCCAGCCTGGAGGGGAAACCCTTATTTTAAAAACTCCCTGTACACTGCATATTTTTCATTGTTCTCACCACAACTTCATTAATTACCTGCATGATTATTAGATATTTTGTTAACAGATCATCATGTGGGCAAACATAGTTCTTTTGTGTTTTGTCCACTTTTATGAACCTAGTGCCTAGCATATAAGAGTTTGTTATTAGCAAAATCTTGCTCTCAGCATTGCTTATACTTTGTTTTAGTTATTTGCTGCATCTTATAAAACATAGTATCTGAAGACAAATAACATTTATTACCTAATAGCTTCTAGCCACAATTCTGACCACTGGCTCAGAACTTCACACAAGGTTGTGGTCAGGGTATCCATAAGAATTGCAGGCATCCTCAGAGTTCACTGTGATGGGATCTATTTTCCCAAGTCCGTATACATGTTTGTTGACATGAAGGTCCCCATAGGCTGAATGCCTCCATTTCTGGCCAGCTGTTGGCCAGAAGTTGACCTCAGTTTCTTGCCACATGGGTTTCTCCATAGGGTATCTCTTAACATTGCAGTTCTTTAGGGGGACAAGTAAGAGGAAGAAGAGTCTAAGAGAGCCTGTGAGGTGACATTCCATAATTTTTGCTCTGGGATTTAGATTGAAGCTTATCCAAACCACTAGATCCAACCCACACTTAAATGGAGACAATTATACATAGATGATAACTCCAAAATGGAATCATTCTAGGAGCTGCCTACCATTAGTTAGTCCATCTTATGAGATGTATCTCATGACCTCACTTCATTCTCTAGTCAGAATGATAACTATAGGGAACAAAGCACCTGAAAATTATTTTTTTAATTTATTTATTGATTAAGGTATTATATATGTGTCCTCATTCTCCCATTACTTCCCATACTACCCCACTCATGCCCTCACCCCACTGTTGAAAATTATATTATATGTGAAACAATAATATTGCTTTCCCAGTAACTATTTTACAAATTATACTACTGCTCCTGTATTAGACATAGCCTAATATGTCTAGAGCATTATTAGTCAATTAGAGGCCCAAAGCATGAAATTCATGTAAGGGGCTCCTAAGGGCCAAGGCAGCAGCCCCAGCTTCACGTGGAAGGTTATCTAGAAGGACATCCAGAAGGATGTCGGGTCTAATTAGCATATTATACTTTTATTATTATCCTAATAAAAGAGTAATATGCAAATTGACCATCACTCCAACACATAAGATGGCTGTCCCCATGTGGACACATGATGGCCACCACAAGATGGCTAGAAAGGGAGGGCAGTTGTGGGAAATCAGATCAGCAGAGGAGGGCATTTAGGGGTGACCAGGCCTGCAGGGAGGGTAGTTGGTAGGACCCCGGCCTATAGGGGAGGGCGACTGGGGGCAACAAGGCCTCTAGGGGAGGGCAGTGGGAAAGACCAGGCCTATAGAGATGGTCAGCTGAGGGAAGACTAGGCCTGCAGGAGAAGGCAGTTAGGGCTAATCTGGCCACCAGGGGACCAGTTAGGCATCAATCAGGCTGGCAGGCAAAAGCAGTTAGGGGCAATCAGGCAGGCAGACAGGCAAGCAGTTTGGAGCCACCAGTCCTGGATTGTGAGAGGTATGTCCAATTGACCGTTTAGGCCTGATCCTACAGGTAGTCAGACATCCCACAAGGGGTCCTAGATTGGAGAGGGTGCAGGTTGTGCTGAAGGATGAATTTCAT
Organism: Lasiurus cinereus; assembly: GCA_011751065.1. Lineage (NCBI taxonomy): Eukaryota > Metazoa > Chordata > Mammalia > Chiroptera > Vespertilionidae > Lasiurus > Lasiurus cinereus. The sequence continues at coordinate 42,417,137 of JAAGEH010000012.1, forward strand.
GCACCAAGTCTCTAGTATATAACAAAGTTATTATTACCCAATTCCTATTGGAACAATTGAAAGCATGTAATCTGTCCCACTAACATTTAAATTTCCTAAAAGAAGAACTTGATTCTTATAGAGACTAGCATAGTCACTTGAAAGTAGTAGAAACTCGACAATTATTTACCAAGTGAGTGAAGGAATAAATAAATAAATAAATAAATAAATAAATAAATAAATAATAAATAAATAAAAGAATATTGTTTCTCCTATATTTTGAAAGGAGTGCAGAAAATCATGTTTCTATTCTTTTTTATAGGTTTGAAAAACTTTTACTTCTTTATAGGAAGATTACAAATTTCTGATTGCCTCTTATATTCAACTGCATGTAGTATACACCATATCAGGTATTATTCTACATATTCTAAAGATTTAGGGACCAAAGGTGAAGAATGTATTTTATCCTAGGATAAGATTCAGACTTCCTTGCTTTTATTAAAAAACAACACATATGTATTTTATTTTCAAAATACTGATCCAAGTTCCTCATGGAATGAAGATTTGTTTACAGTACTGAGACAATGCCAGTAAACTATACTCTCAGATTGAGAAACCCAGAGTAATATCTGTGAGGCCAAGAGACTTACTCTATAACTACATTTTAAAATTTAATCAGTCCTGAAAATTCTCAGATCTATTCCTCAAAGGGGGAAAAGATGCTCAAATTCTGCAAAACAGTTGCCAATTCTTCAAAGACTAAATTAGCGCTAATGAAGAAAACAGTGGGAAAGGAAGCACAACTGCCACCTGGAGGAGACAGATGTGGAGGCATTTTCCATCCTTTCTGCTCCTGTCTTCTGAGAGAGTAAATACCACATTAGCTGGTGATAAAGATGTGCCTTAGCCTACGGAACTCAAATACTGGCAGATCATTTTTTTAAAGCACTCAATAATGCTCTAAGGAAAGAATCAAAGCAATTGACACATCATTAGCTGACTGAAAGTAAAATGCATGCATACTATATTTCAATAATAGTCTTTACATGAGAACAAGAAACAACAGAATTTCAGAAAGACCTCAAGCTTTGCATACCTGCTATTCACTTGTTTGGTCACAAGAGAATGATAAGAATAACAAACAGGATACCTGATAATTATATGTGAAACAATAATATGGCTTTTAAATTAACTGGTCCATCAATTACAAGTATATTACTGCTCAAATATTAAAAATAGCCTAATACTCCTAATACATTATTCTCCAGAACCACTCACACAAATACCTTTATTTAAAATTGTTACTGAATTTATTGGGCTGATATATGTTTCAGATGTGCAATTCTATAAAACATCATATGCATATTGCATTGTGTGTTCACCACCCAAAGTCTATTTTCCTCCCATCAGCATTTCTCCTCTTTTACCCTCTTCCTCCTCCCTTACTCACCCTTCCATCAGGTAATCATCAAACTATTGTCTGTGACTATGAGTTGTTTTTTCTTAATCCCTTTCCCTTTCACCCAGCCCCTAATCTCTTTCCTTCTAACAGCTGTATCTAGGAGTCTGTTTGTATTTTGTTTGTTAGCTTATTTTGTTCATTAGATTACACATATGAGTGAAATCATATGGCATTCATCTTTATGTGACTGGCCTATTTCATTTAATATAACACTCTCCAGGTTCTTCCTTACTGTAATAAAAGGTAAGATTTTCTTCTTCTTCTTCTCCTTCTCCTTCTTCTTCTCCTTCTCCTTCTCCTTCCTCTTCTCCTTCTCCTTCTCCTTCTTCTCCTTCTTCTCCTCCTTTTTTCTTCTTCTGCTTCTGCTTCTGCTTCTCATTCTGCTTCTCGTTCTGCTTCTCGTTCTGCTTCTCTTTCTCCTTCTCTTTCTTCCTTCTCCTTCTCCTTCTCCTCCTCCTCCTCCTCCTCCTCCTCCTCCTCCTCCTCC
>JAAGEH010000012.1:42419164-42538576 GCA_011751065.1 Lasiurus cinereus
TCCTCCTCCTCCTTCTTCTTCTTCTTCTTCTTCTCCTTCTTCTTCTTCTTCTTCTTCTTCTTCTTCTTCTTCTTCTTCACAGCTGAGTAGTACTCCATCCTGTAAATGTACTAGAGCTTTTTTATCAACTTGTCTACTGATGGGTACTTGGGCTGCTTAAAAATCTTGCCTATTGTAAATAGCACTGCAAATACCTTTTTTAAAATTTTAAAATTTTCTTTTATCATTATTATTTATATTTTATTGTTTAAAATATTACATATATTAGTACATATATCTCCCTTTCTTACCCATTACCTATTCTCAGCCTCCCCTACCACCTGTCACATGCCCTCATCCCACTCTCCCAGTGTCTTGTGTCCATTGGTGTGCTAAAATGCATGCATACAAGTCCTTTGGTTGATCTATTTCTCTCCCTTCCCAACACTCCCCAGCCTTCCTGCTGTAATTTGACACACTGTTCAGTGCTTTACTGCCTCTATATCTATCTTTTCATTCATCAGGTTATAATGCTCCTTATTTTCCATAAATGAGTGAGATCATGTGGTATTTTTCTTTCATTGCCTGGCTCATTTCACTTAGCATAAGGCTCTCCAGGTCCATCCGTGCTGCTGCAAATAGTGAGAATTCCTTCTTTTGTAGAGTAGCGTAGTATACCATTGTGTATATGGACCATGGTTTTCTAATCCACCCATCTGCTAACTGGCAATTAGGCTGTTCCCAAATCTTAGCTATGTTGAATTGTGCTGCTATGAACTTAGGAGTGCATATATCCTTTCTGATTGGTATCTCTAGTTTCTTGAGATATATTCCTAGAAGTGGGATTACTGGGTAAAATGGGAGTTTCATTTTTAGTTTTTTGAGAAACTCCATACTGTTCTCCACAGTGGCTGCACAAGTCTGCATTCCCACCAGTAGTGCACAAAGGTTCCTTTTTCTCCACATCCTTGCCAGCACTTGTTGTTTCTTGATTTGTTGATGGTTGCCATTCTAATAGGTATGAGATGGTACCTCATTGTCCTTTTTATTTGCATCTCTTGGCTAATTAGTGACTTTGAGCATGTTTTCATGTATCTCTTGGCCTTCCTTCTGTCTTCTTTCAAAAGGTTCTATTTATGTCTGTTGCCCGTTTTATTATTGATTCACTTATTTTCCTTTTATTAAGTTGTATAAGTTATCTGTAGATGTTGGAGATTAAAATTTTATCAGTGATAACATTTGCAAATATGTTCTCCCATACTTTTTGTTGTTTTGTTAATGGTTTCTTTTGCTGTGCAAAAGCTGTTTATTTTTATGTAGTCTCATTTGTTTATTTTCTCTTTAGCTTCCATTGCCCTAGGAGTGGTATTGATGAGCAAATTGTTTGGCATATTTCTCTCCCTATGGACTCCATTAGTATTTTTATGGTTTCCCATATTATATTTAAGTCCTACATCCATTTTGAGTAAATTTTTGTGTATGGTGTAAGTTGGTGGTCTAGTTTCATTTTTTTTTTTGCATGTATCTATCTGTCCAATTTTCCCAACACCATTTATTGAAGAGACTGTCTCGACTCCATTGTATATTCATGCCTCCTTTGTCAAATATTAATTTAGCATAGTGGTTTCGGTCAATATCTGCATTTTATATTCTATTCTATTGGTCTATATGTCTGTTCTTGTGCCAGTACCAGGCTGTTTTTAGAACAGTGGCTTTGTAATAAAGCTTGAAATCTGGTATTGAGAGCCCACCTACTTTATTCTACTTTCTCAGGATTGCTGTGTCTATTTGGGATCTTTTTTTATTCCAGATAAATTTTTGGAGAGTTTTTTCTAAGTCTGTGAAATATGCTATTGATATTTTAATGGGGAGTGCAGTGAATCCATAGGTTGCTTTGGGTAGTATGAACATTTTAATGATGTTGATTCTACAAATCCATGAACATGGTATGTTCTTCCATCTGTTTACATTTTTATCGATCTCTTTTTTCAGTGTCCTGTAGCTTTCCACATATAGTTATTTTATCTCCTTAGTTAAGTTTACACCTAGGTATCTTAATTTTTTTTGGTGCGATGATAAATGGGATTGCTTTTTTAGTCTTTCTTACCGTAAGTTCACTATTGATGTATAGAAATGCCATAGATTTTGTGATGATAACTTTGTACCCTACTACATTACCAAATTCATTTATTAAGTCTATTAGTTTCTTTTTAAAAAAATATATTTTATTGATTTTTTACAGAGAGAAAGAGAGAGAGATAGAAAGTCAGAAACATCAATGAGAGAGAGACATCGATCAGCCGCCTCCTGCATGCTCCACAGTGGATATGTGCCCGCATGCAAGGTACATGAACCAGACCGGAATTAAACCCAGGATCTTTCAGTCAGCAAGCCGACACTCTATCCACTGAGCCAAACCTGTCTCGGCAAGTCTATTAGGTTTTTTTTTGTTTTTGTTTTTTTATGGAGTCTTTTGCTTTTTTTTATATACAATATCATGACATATGCAAATAAGGAGAGATTTACTTCTTCTTTTCCAATTTGGATGCCTTTTATTTCTTCTCCTTGTCTAATTGCAATACTTTATACTTCCAGTACTATGTCAAACAGGAGTGGTGAGAGTGGGCAAATCTGTTTTGTTCTTATTCTTAGAGAAAATGGTTTTAAATTTTGACCATTGGGTAGGATGTTAGCTGTGGGTTTATCATTTATGGCTTTTATTATGTTGAGGTATGATCGTTCTATTTCTACCTTGTTGAGAGTTTTTATCAAGAAAGGGTGTTGGATTTTATCATATGTTTTTTTCTGGATCAATTGATATGACTATGTGATTTTTATCTCTCCATTTGTTTATGTAATGGTTCACATTTATTGATTTGTGGATATTGTACCATCCTTGCATTACTGGGATAAATCCTACTTGGTCATGGTGTATGATCTTTCTGATGTACTGCTGGATTTGATTTGCTAGAATTTTGTTGAGGATTTTGGCATCTATGTTTACGAGAGATATTGGCCTGTAATTTTATTTAATTGTGTTGTTTTTATCTGGTTTTGGTATTAGGGTGATGCTGGCTTCATAGAATAAGCTTGGAAGAGATCCTTCCTCTTGAATTTTTTGAATTAGTCTGAGGAGGATAGGTTTTAGTTTTTTTTGTTTTTTTTTAATGTTTTTTAATGTTTTAATGTTTTTTTAATGTCTGTTTGTTTGTTTTTTAAAACTCCCCTGTGAAGCGATCTGGCCCCGGGCTTTTGTTTGCTATAAGTTTTTTGATGACTGCTTTAATTTCTTCCATCATTATTGGCCTATTGAGATGTTTAGATTCTTCCAATTGAATTTTGAAAGGTTATATTTTTCTAGGTATATGTCCAAATCTTCAGGTTGTCCAGTTTGTTGGAATAGAGTTGTTCATAGTATCTTTTAACAATTCTTTGTATTTTGGTGGGGTCTGCTGTTATTTCTTCTCTTTCATTTCTGAGTTTGTTTATTTAGATTCTCTCTCTTTGCTTCTTGGTGAATCTGGCTAGAGATTCAGCCATCTTATTTATCCTTTCAAAAAACCAGTTCTTATTTTTGTTGATCTTTTGTATTGTTTCTTTGGTCTCTATGTTGCTTATGTCCACTGTGATCTTTATTATTTCCTTTCTTCTGCCTACACTGGGATTTTCTTGTTGCTCTCTTTCTAGCTCTTTGATTTGTAGGGTTAAGTAATTTATTATAATTGTTTCTTGTTTGTTTTTTTTTGCTTGTTTGTTTGTTTGTTTTGTTGTGTTTTGCTTTTTTTGCAGTATAATTATAGAGCTATAAACTTGCCTCTCAAGACTGCTTTTGCAGTGTCCCAAGGATGGTGGATTGCTGTGTTTCCATTGTCATTTGTTACCACGATGTTTTTTATTTCTTCTTTGATCTCTCTGGTAATCTAGTCATTGTTTAATATCATGTTGTTTAGTCTCTACGTGTTAGATTTCTTTGGATCATTTCTATTGTAATTGATTTCCAGTTTTATGCCACTGGCATATGACAAGATGATTGGTATGATTTTTAACTTCTTGAATTTGAAGAGACTTTGCCTATGACACAACATATGGTCTATATTTGAAAATGACCCAGGTGTTCTTGAGAAGAATGTACATTTTGTGTTTTGGGGGGGAAATATTCTGAAGATGTCAATTAATTCCATATGTTCTAGAGAGTCATTTAGGATTGATGTTTCTTTTCTGATTTGTTGTTTAGAGGATTTGTCCAATAGTGATAGTGGGGTATTAAAGACTCCTACTATGATTGTATTGTCAATCTCTCCCTTCATATCCTTCAGAAGTTTTTTAATATAGTTGAGTGCTCCTGTATTGAGTGTGTATATGTTTACCAGAGTTATTTCTTCCTGTTGAATTGCTCCCTTTGGTATTATAAAGTGGCTGTACCTATCTCTTGTTACATCTTTCACTTTGAGATCTAATTTTTCAGATATTAGTATTGCTACCACAGCTTTTTTTTTTTTCATTTCCATTCACCTGAAAAGCTTTTTTCTATCCCTTCACTCTGAGTCTGTGTGAGTCTTTTTTTCTGACGTGGGCTTCTTGTAGACAGCATATTTATGGGTCATGTTTTCTTATCCAGTCCATTACCCTATGTATTTAATTGGGGCATTTAATCCATTTACATTTAAAGTTATTATTGATAGGCACTTATTGGTTGCCATTTTTATTCTTTACCCATGTGTTCCTTCTTTGCTTCCTCTTTCTTTCTCCCTTTCTTTCTTTCTTTCTTTCTTTCTTTCTTTCTTTCTTTCTAGCTTTCTTTCTTTCTTTTACTTTTTTGTTACAGAACCTTTAGCATTTTTTGCATTGCTAGTTTGGTAATAAATTGTCAGTCCTTTTTTTCTGTGAAGCTCCTGATTTCACTTTCAAATTTGATTGATAGCCTTTGTTTGGTATAGTATTCTTGGATTCAGACCCTTACTTTGCATGACTTTGTATATTTCATTACATTCCCTTCTGGCCTGATGAGTTTCTGTAGAGAAATCAGTCATTAGTCTGATCGGGGTTCCTTTGTAAGTAACTTTCTGTCTCTCTTTGGCTGTTATTAAGATTCTTACTTTGTCATTGATGTTTGACAATTTAATTATAATGTGCCTTGACATCGGTCTTTTGGGGTTCATTTTGCTTGGTATTCTGTGAGCTTCTTGGATTTGTGTGGGTTTTTTCTTTCCTGTATCAGGGAAGTTTTCTGTCATTATTTCTTCAAACAGGTTTTGTATTCCTTGCTCAATTTCCTCTCCTTCTGGAACCCCTCTTATGCAGATGTTGTTTTGTTTCATGTTGTCCCAAAGTTCCATTAGACTCTCCACCTGCTTTTTAATTTTTTCTAGAAGCTGTTCTATTTGTGTATTTTTTCCTACCTTATCTTCTAGCTCACTAATGTAGTCCTCTAATTCTTCTAGTCTACTTTTGATGTTTTCTAATGAGTTCTTTACAGTAGAATGTCATTTTTCATTTCTTCTTGGTTCTTCCTCATTTCCTCTTGGTTCTTACATATATTGTAGAATTTGTCTTCCATTTCTTTTAGCCACCATACGACAATTTCTCTGAATTCTTTCTCTTTCAGGTTGCTTGCCTCCATTTCTGGTAATGTTTGATTTTATTTCATATGCAGGCTGTTTCTTTGTCTCCCCAGGGTCTCTCTTTTCAGTTGTCTGGTTATGTAGTTCTCTCACTCCTGTGCTGACTTAAAGGTACAAAATACAACATAAACAGATACAATGCACAAGGAACTGAACAGAAATGTATTCACAATATGAAAAACCCCAAAGAAAGGTGATCATCAGAGAAAGGCGTTTAGAGGATAGGATAGATAGAAGAAGAGAAAAAAAAAGAAAGGAGTGAAAAATGAAATTGGTAAAAGAAAAAACAAAAGTAAAAGAGAAAAGAAAGAGAATAAGAAAAAGGAGGAGAACAAACTATATATATGGTGATAAACCTTTAATAGAACAGCCACTAATCCCAAAAAATTCCAGCAACAATACCTGGAGATTAATACAAACTACAAAAACAGCTAATATCAAGTGAGGCAAGGGCAAACAATCAAAAACTAAATAAAAACAAAAGAAATAAACAAAAAAGAATAAGCAAAACAATCTCACAAACAAGCATAAAAAATTGATATAATCAACAATCCAGCAAACAACAACAAAAGTACAGAGAGAAAAACAATTTTTTGGATAGTGAAGACAGAGAAGAGAGAGATGTGTATGGACTTGGATCAGGGGATTGGAAAGTAGATATATAAATAAGGTGAAATTTTAAAAGGGGAAAAAGAAAGAATAGGGAAAATCTAAAGCAGGAAAAGGGTAAGATAAACAGGACAATAAAAGGGGAGAAGTTAGGAAGAGAGTGATTGCATAAAGGTAAAGCAAAATAGAATTAAATGATGCTAAAGGAAAGATGAAACTAGAATGAGAAATAAAGAGAAAATAAAATACCTTTTTTATAAAAGGTTAAATAGTAGTAGTAATAATACTGATTGAAAGTAAAAAAAAGTAATAATTAAAAAGTTAAAATCAAATGAGGAAAAAAGAAAAGAAAATTAGTTTTTTTAAGTAAAAGATAAAAAAATAAATATAAAAAAATTAAAATGTGCAGTAGTTAAGGTCATTCACTTCCTCCACTATTCTGTTTGGCACTCCTATTTCCTAGTCAGACAGTATTGCAGTTTCTGCATTCCAGTTCTCCACAGTGTTGTAAACCAGTTCTGATTTTTAAGCAGGCAGAGTGTCATAATTTCTTGTATTCCTTTATTTGTGTATACAGAAGGGTCAATTTAAGATTCAACCCCTGGTGGTAGTGTTTCTGGATTGACCTCTGGGTCTGTAAGTCCTCTCTAGCCAGTGCTCAGATCTTGCTTTCCCTGTGGCACTAAATACTGGTTTGTAAGAGTGGGTTGTCCCAGAACTAGTTCTCTGATGGTTATTTTAGGCTCTGATCCCCAGGTTCCAGAAAAACAACTTTCCCTTCAGTCTCTTAGGGTGTCCCCAATCGGGTGATATTATGCATTGAGCCTAGAAATCAGAAACAAAGATCCAAAGAGGAAAAAAAAAAGAGCCAGTAAGTGTGTGAACTCCTGGCTGCACACAAGTCTGTGCAGTCTTTTTTTTCCTCTTGGGTCTAAGCAGCCAGCACACTTTTAAAATATTTAGGCTGTCTTTTGAGCTAAATCAAAATGGGTTGCTTTTTAGAGTTCCTTTCTGTTAGCAGCTCTGAGGACCCACTTGCACATTCACAGATCACACCAGCTCCAACAACCACAAACTTTTCTAGGCACAGAGTTCCTCTGACCCTCCAATTCCCACACTGCGTGCATTTCTCTCTTCTGCCGGGATCACAGACCTCACTTTATCCCATGTGAAATTTGACCTTTCTGCAGTGGAATGTAGATCTCCTCTGTATCTACATGTTTGTACCAATTGCAGATTGTTGTTCTGGCGTTTGCAGCTGTTCAGTGGGTGCCATAGTTGTAGATTTTCAGGCTTCTGACAACTTCCACTTTCCCCTTCAAGATGGCGCGGTTTCGGTGTCCAAGCCAGTAGCTCCAGGAGGGAACCCAACAGCAGTGGGGGCTGTCCAGTCAGAGGATTCCTGTCCAGCAGTTCCCCACCATCTCCTGGAGTATAGCAGTCCTTCAACTCACCAAGAAACACTATCCATGCGACCCTCAGCTGTTCTTTCTATCTGCACCAGGATAAGGCTCAGGACATGTTTGTCTATTCTGCCACCATTTTTTCCTCTCTGAAAATACTTTTGGATGAGCAGCTACTATGTTATAAGTCAAGGTCATGGTATACATGATCTGTGCACCAGGCAACTAGTCTTTTTTTTTCCCAAGAGAAATTGCATTTTTCCTAGTTTTCCTTTGTTTTAAATATATTTTTATTGATTTCAGAGAGAAAGAGAGAGGGCGAGAGAGATAGAAACATGAATGATGAAACAGAATCATTGATTAGCTGCCTTCTGCACAGCCCTACTAGAGACAGCCTACAGCTCAGGTATTTGCCCTGACCAGAAATCAAATCCAGACCTACTGGTTCACAAGTCAATGTTCAGCCACTGAGCCACATCAACCAGGCTCTTATTAATTCTTCATGGCAACCTCTTCTGCATTTAACAACTTTAATAAATATTCTATTGCTATCATTTCTTCTATTTATTAAAAAAATAATGCCTAGTATTATAAGCCCTGTTTTAGATATTCTGGAAACATCAATAAAGGCATAAAACAGACCTCACTTTGCCTTTCTAATAGTTTTAGCTTCATATGTGTGTTATATTTTCCATGTAGAATTAGAGGTCTAATTTTATAATTCATGCCTTGTATTATTATATTATGTTTCTTTAATTAATTAAATTCTCTAAATATTAAATGTCAGGCATTTTAATAATTAAGTCCAAATTTTTTAGTTTGCATTTTTTTCATGTCTTTTGCTTCTATTTCAAAACTTTATCACATTGTTTCATATACATTTCATCAGAACATATTATATTTTGCCTGGTTTTCATATATTTTCAATGAAGGGTGTTATATATAAAAGAATATGTGTAATATATGCATACAGATTTAACATTATATGGGGCCCTCAACCTGTGATATGTTGTCTTACTTAGTAACATCTCCTACCCTTATGGTTTTTATCTCCCTTTCTCCAAAAAAATCTTATTTACTTTTCATTAATTTTTAAAAGTAAAACATATATGTATGACCTAGTAATAACTTTTTAATTTTTACTTGTTTCTTTTGTTCAAATTATGTTGTAATCTTTATATTCTTTAGTGACTTTTATACTATTATGATTCATGAAAAAAAGTGATGCATCATAATAGTATAAAAGTCATGTAAAACAACTTATTCATATTTTCTATTACTGGACATCCTTTTTTCAGTATTACACTATCACAAATATTTTCACTCCTGTCTCCTGGTGAATGCATTCAAGGCATCCTACTCAGAATGGAATTGTTGAGTTAGAAGTAATATATATTCAATGATATTAGATAATAATTACATGGTTTTCAGAATTGTTAAACAAATTTACACTTCCACAAGGAGTATAAAAGCTTTCATTGATACATCTTTGCCAAATATTATAAGAATTTTAATTTTTATGAGTGAGAAACATTTTTTTTCTCAATCCTTTAGACTTTATTGTGACTTGATTTATGACATAATAGATTAACAATTATTTTTCATATTCAGCATATGCTTAGAAATAATGTGATTCTCTCTTTTTCTCCTTAACGAGAAAAACTACATTTTAGTTGAAAATATTGCTAGCTGGAACAAAAAGGTTCAGTTTTTTGGTATTCTTTACACTAATAACTATAGCATGAAGAAAAGTAATTTTTGAATGCTATGACTGAGTCATCTGAAAAGGGTTTAATTTTCTTTTCTGCCTTTTTAATTTCTCCTGAGAGTCAACATAAAGATAAAAACTGAACACTTTGTGGAGTATGAGTTGACCAGAAAGAAGGAAACCATATAGCCAAGAGTGCAAGAGGAATTTGAAACCTGTGTTGCTGGGGGTGCTGTGGAGCTGCTGTAGTAGCTTTGGACTACATACCTCCTGATGTTCTCCACATGAGACAGAATAAACTTTCATTTTGTTTAAGCCACAGTTATTAGTTCTTCTCATTATATATGGCTGAACTAGTAGAATTATAGGAATTAAATATTAAATTGCCAATGTTATATTTCTGTAATGTGTTGGGCTATATTATGATATAGCCCAACACATCACTAAGAAATAGTAATTTTTCAGCTCTATTATAATTTTATGGGACTACTGCCATATATGTGGTCTATTGTTGCAATACATGACTGTATTAAAAAATAAAGATGATGACAATGTAAAAAAAATACTGATTTTAAATCAGATTAATTAGGCTTTTATTTTGAATGAAAGGCTGAAAGTTGAATGTTCATATTTGATCTGAGCAAACTTAAATTTTTCCGTTAGATGTAGAAAGCCAATAGCAAACTGCATAATTACAGAAAAGTGCTATATCTGTTAGCAATTTAGAGGTTATAGACCACCGTTCAGTAGCATGTGCTTTTTATCAATGTCTCTTTAGGTTGCATTAATAGAAGTATCATGTCAAGAATGTTGGTGGTTGAAATAGTAATTTGCTTTTACTCTGATAATCAGCTACCTCCCAGTGTTAATGTACAGTCTTAAAGTTCTACATTTTAATAGAAATGTGCACACATTATGGAATGTTTAAAATAAATCAGTCTGAAATGTACAAGGATTTAGATGATACTAATATCTCTCTGTATACAAGGGTCTTTCAGTGGAAAAGTACATTATTGAGGATGATTTAGTCTCAATGTATCAGCCACTAATGGGTAGAATTAAAAGCAATTGTTAGGAGCTTCAGGTGGATTGCTTGATTTTAATATAAATAAGGACTATGCCATAGCTAGGGTTGAACAAAGATATGACTAATTTCCTCTGGACATAAGTACTGTGTTTCCTGCAGCTGGTGGTGACTTAAGCAAAATAACCACATGGTGGAGATATTGCAGAGGGAATTCCAGCATTTGATGGCTCCTTGAAATAGAGGACACTTAAGGTTACTTCCAAATTCTGAAATCTATGAATTAATAGATCAAATATATAGGGGGAAAGTGTCATATTTGTCACTCATGTAGCATTGAAATTCTCATTTTTCAAAATTATTTGTCCCTCAGCTTAATTAATCAAAAATGTTCTATATGTTATATATTTGATATAGAAATTTCATTATGTTGAACACTGACTTAAGTTTTAAAATTATGTGTACCTGCACATTATATGTACCTGTCATACAAAAGCTCTAGACTAAGTATAAGGAGAATACTTTCATGTTACAAATGTATAAAAACACATAGGGCTAAAATGGTATTGAAGATAAATAGTACAGAGAGAACACAATAACCCCAAAATGGGTCAGCACAAACTACCCAATTGATTAGATGCTTGCAGAAAACCACAGCAAATGGCAAAATCAATTCACCAATCAGCTTTGCAGTGTTTTATTCTAAACTCAGCCAGCTGGGCAATTAGGCATATACTCTGTGTTTTTATGTCTTTCATTGAAGAAAGCATCATTTTCTTTTGGAAGCAGATGGTTAGGAACTAAAGATGGGTCAAAGTTCACTGAGGTTACTCTTCTATGGACAGAGCAAATTGATGTGGTAGAATATGCTATTCTGAATCTTTGGACTGATTCACTACTGAGACAAAAGCCTTCATGAGTAGATATTTGGTTATAGGTTTTTGTGGCTAAGAATTTATTCAATAATACTTTAATGCTGTGATTCTCTATTATTTATACAATGTTCCACTCAATTTACTTTTTTTGTATGTTAATAATGTATGCCTCAAACTAAAGAGTAGAATTTCAAATGATTACTATTTTAGAATTTGTTAAAAATAAATTAAGAAATGAGTCTTCATTGCATTTTTTTTTTGGAAAGCCAGTCTTTGAATCAAATTTATGCCAAGGTCAAATTCTGTTGTTTGAACTAAACTATCCAGTAATCAGTGTCTCCAGATGAATTATGGCATGCATCACAGCATTTTAGGACTGAGAGTGAAATTGGAAATCATTTATTTGAATTTCTTTATACTAATTACGGATCTTATGTTTAAAATATTAAAACTCACTCAAGATAGCATCAGATCTATAAACACAAAATCTCATCAGTTCTCTAGAGATATTTTAATCTTGTAAAATTGTCCATCTCTATATAAGGTAGAAATATTACTAAAGTATTAACTTCACTCTGATGAAGAGGGTCAAAACAGTTCACTAGATACAAGTTCATTGAAAAGAAACTACACCAAGTAATAGAACTCCCATGATGCCATTGAAAGGCTTTCCCTTGATCTTTCATCAATTAGGTTGGATACTAGTCAGGGGAACTACTGCTTTAGTGCTTAATATCTTTCTAGTCAAGTAATATTCAAATATTTTAAGACTTCTCATTAAAAAATATATGATAACTTTGGTGACTTTATCTAACATACTGCTATCAAAATGTAATTTTTAGTATGGGTATAAGGTAGGATTTATAAAATATAGAAACTAAGGGGAAGAAACTACTGGTTCACAGCCATTGACATGCTTAAAATCTGAGTCTTAAATGTATTTGAATGGCCATAATCCATACCTATTAAAATATTTCAACTCGTGTATGAATGAATAAAAACTGGACCGATGAAAAAAAGGAGAACAACAGCCTACTTGACACTAGCCAAAAATATCAAATGCAAAATATAAGACACATATTAACTTCCAAATAGACTAAATAATAAATTCCAAATGGATTAAATGTTTTAGACTAAAATCTTATGTAATAAAGAGGTAATATGCAAGTGGTCATTATGCTGTGACACATAATGACCGATCACTGGGAGAATGGGGCAGCAAGCTACATACAGCTGAGAAATACAATGGCTGGTGGGCAGGGCAGCCAGCTGAGGCATATGGCAGCAAACTACTCACACATGAATTTGTGCACAGGGCCACTAGTGAAATAATAAAAGTACTAGATGAAGACATGGGCACACATGGAGACATTATTTCATAAACTCAAATGAAAAATGTCTTAAAAAAACAAAGTTCAGAGCTATAAACTTAAAGATTACTATACTTGACTATAAGAAAGCAGACAAAGAAAAAAAATAAAACCTCAGTGATAGGAAAAATGAAAAAGCAAAAGAAAACTAGGAGAAAAACTTGTATATCACAGAGGGCTAATTTCCTTAATGTATAAATAGCTGTTAAGATAAATAAAATGCCAAACTTAATAGAAATCCAGTTCCCTCCTCCTAAAGTGACACTATAACTAGAAAATATGGAGGGGAGATATTTATTGATAATCTATCTATCATCTATATATCTATCTATATCTTAACACTCATCTACTTATATGAAGCTAGACTTTATGAATTTATATCCTGGTTCTACCACTTAACTATTTGAGTGATCTTGAGCAAGATACAAATATATATATATATATATATATATATATATATATATATATATATAATTTCCCTATAGATAGTTTCTTACATTCCTTAACAAATGCATCTCCTGCCCTCTTCTTCTGGATGATGTTGCTCTCTTTTTCAGGGGTCTCTAAAAACATGATTCTCTAACCTTAAATTCATTGAGCCTTTAAATATGGTTCAGGATAAGCCATTCCAGTTCAATGGGAGCAGAAACTGTTATTTTGCCCCAATTCTCATTTTCTGTTCAAACTAAACTCATGGATAGTCTCATCTGCTTCCTGAAATTGTAGTTGAATCTTTGACCTTCAGATTTTCTCTCTTCATTTTGTTTTTAAAGTTAGTTAAAATAAAACTTTCTCCAGGGTTTTCAGTTGTCCTCAAAATTTATTTCTGATTCTTGTAATTATTTTCTATCTTATAGGAAGGTACCTGGGCCCAGTTTTAACTCATTACTCAGGCTGGGGCGAAGTATTCTATGGAAACACAGTATTCATCGTACTTCAGTGTAGATTATATAAAGTATTGATTTATTTTCTCAGACTTATCACATGGTAATCACACTCATTCCATGTTGAGATAGAATTGTAGACTTGGATTAGATAAAGCAGGTTGTACTGATTAGAAGATGCATGATTATTTCCTCATTTGTTTTACTTTTCTTTGTTTGAACTATTTTGCAATCAGTTTTATTCAATCATAGGTGATAGAAGAACCTGAAATTTAAAGTTTGTAGTTCCAGAAGTCCTTAAATGTAGGTTGGCTTAAATGGTTCATAAAGAAATTTAGTGAAAGTGTGGCACATATTGCAATTTTGAAAGAACAAGAGGCTAAGTTCACAGTCAACTGAACAAAAATGGGGATTTCAAAGCACCTGAGGACTTTTCAGATGGGAGTGCTATCGTAGGATAAGTGAATCGATATTGGAAATGAATTTCATTTTAGCTGCTGCAAACCTGCTGGACCATTTCCTGAGATATTGTATCAAGCAATTGAAGATGGCACGGTGTAATGTTGAACAGTTATACTCAAGCACTCTCTATTACAAATAATTCTCCAAAGAATAACAAATAAAAATTTTGTCTTGAGTATATATGGCATGGTTCTACTGATTTGTTCTTCCAACATCTCTGCGGGTACTTACTACTTTAAAAATAATTCTGGAGTTAAGAAGTAGAATGCTTCTTGTAGTAAAAGAGTAAAAATAAAAGGGAAAACTTTAACTTTTTAAAAATTAATACAGACATAGTATATACATCGTGCAACATGGGTTTGAATTAAGGGCTATGGGAATGTTACAACATATATCTATATATTTTAAAATATCAACATAGTTTAAGATACCTTACTTTTTAAAAATTCTAATTTAATTTTTAAGATAATATTTCATGCCACCTGGAATAACAGTTTTAGTAATCTATAAATGCATTCCTAAAATATTATCCTTTTCTGATTGATTTCAAATAGAATGGACCACTTTGAAAATGTACTTTTTAATTTATTCTAATAATGTACAGGGTTGCATTTTGGTACAGTGGGTCAAATAGCCCTTTCTATTGCTAAATTTTCTTTGGACAAGTGCCATTTTAAACTCATGAAATGGATTTTTTGGGGGGTCACCAATTTAACTAACAGTGTTATTAATTCTGGCATTTAAATTTAAATCCTTTACATATAAATTTCAAGAGTAGAGTGGCTGGATAGGAAAGAGGGGCCTCAATCACTTTGTAATAGTGAACATTTAAGTGATCATCTCACAAAACAAGTGCCAATGAACTTTTTTCTTAAAAAAAAAGAAAACATGGAAAGAAAGAAGGGTAGATTGTTTACATAATTGAAATCAAAATACTATAGAGCTATTGTTCAATGGTTCAAAGCAAAGGGAACCCTAGTCAGGGGCCACTGACCACAGTTCACAGTGATCCTTGTTGAGTTGGAGGAGAGCTACATCTTTTGTTTTGCCCTTGTTATAGTTTTGGGTATGACTGAGAGTTTAATGATGTTGGCAAAGGGCCTGAAATGCAATTTTCTATTTTTATTACTCTGTCAATATGGTGCATTAAGATCCCCAATACTCTTCAACAAATGCAAAAGGAAAAAAAAACACCTTTTATTATATCAAGCACTGTAGAAATTAAAACAGCGAACATCTAATGCACATTCCTCAATACCATAGTCTTGATTAAAGCTTTTGAATTAACCTAACTTGTCATTTTGATACTATGATGAAAACCTAAACTGCATAGAGATATACAGTTTCTAGGATTGATTCTAGGTTGAGTCTTTTAAGCAGAGGCCCTTTTCTTTGTGGCTATGCTATAAAGGTGAAAAGCTGAAGCAGAAGGTGAGAGCTTACTCTTACCTCATAAAGCATTTTCTGCTTTGTGTCTGGCTGCAGATAAACAATATTTAGTTAACTAATAACCAGAGGTCAGATGAAAATAAAAAAGGAGGTAAGAATGCAAAAGGATAAAAATAACACAATTTTGATAACATCATCACCGCTGACTTCTTATTTTTCAATATAGCACATTAGAAATACTAACGTGCCTTCAAGATTAAGATTTACCCCAGCCATTACCCAGAAAATGCTCTCAAGTTTAAAGCATGACATTTTCCCCAGACATTTCCTTTTTCTCTTTTAATCTCAGAAATTTCCTAATTACATCATAAAAAGTGATTTTGGAAATTGCTGATTATTGAGGAAAATGTGCTTTTTGCCCAAATTTTTCACATAATTACTTTAATTCTTCACTTGGCTTTTCTAAATAAATTTTTTTTAAAAAAAGTCCAGCATAACATTATTTTAGGTCATGTTTCTTTGGGGGAAAAAGCCTTGAAGTTTTGGAATATAATTTAACTAATATCCCAAGATTTGTTAAAGTAGTAGAGTTTATTAGGATTTAAATGCACAGTAGTTATGAATTAGACTTACCAAAGAAACAAGATTATAATTAGGTTACACTGTTGTTGCAAAGAACCCAATTTCTCCTTGTCACAACTCAAGTAGAGGTAATCCCTTCTCATATACTAATCATATAAATTTACTCATTCCTAAAAATTTTACATGAATCCATTGTGGATTGAGTGTGTGTGTGTGTGTGTGTGTGTGTGTGTGTTCATTTGTTAATTTCTATAATGTAAGTCTCTGTGTGTTTAGAGCAGGAGTCAAGCTATCTTATATAATAAAGGGCTAATATACTAATTAGACCGAACAGCAGAACAAGTGTCTTAAGGACCTTCCAGGCGAAGCCGGGGCTGTGAGGGCCAAGCCCCTTGCCCGGATTTCGTGCATCAGGCCTTTAGTTAATATAAAGGGCATAACAGTAAAATTTCATGCTTTCTAGGTCAAAGAGTATCTATTGCAACTATTCATCTTTGTTGTTGTACCACAAAAGCAGTCACAGACCATCCATAAAAGAATGAGTGTGAATATGGTCTAATAAAACTTTATTTACAAAAACAGACAGCAGGCTGGATTTGACCCATAGGTCCTAGTTGGCTTAAAATTGCTTTATCTTTTGTGACTTTCAAGGGCAGGAATAAGGATTCATACAATTTTGATTTTTTAAATCTCTATTGCTTATAGCGTGTGTGGACCCTAGTACTTTATAGGCAGAATACATTTATTAATGTGTGTATTTATATAAATGATCTTATTCCATCTGAAGTAACTTGAATGCCAAATATTATGTATGTTATATTGAATATGAATATAATTTCAAATAACACTATTTTATACACAAGTAACTTTTTTCAAATTTAAATAATTATGTTTTATTTACTTATTTCTACTAATGTTTTGGGTGGTGCATTAAAGGGGAAGAGACATTTTTCAGTGAAAACTCAATTTTGAAACAGCTAAGCTGTAAAACTCCTCATCCACACCACATGAATGATTATATCTTTATTTGGGAAATTTGATGTTTTAGAATATGATATATATTACTAATATACACTAATATTTGATTCTTTTCTATTTCTGGTATCAAAAAACTGACAATCTCCTACCTACTTGAAGTTAGGCATAACCACATGCCAAGTACTGCCAATGAAATATATACTGCCAGATGGAATAATAATAATTTCTAACATATATATTTTAAATATTTTTAATACATATTTTATTTACTTTTGGAGAGAGGGGAAAGAAGAGGGAAAGAGAAAGAGAAAGATTGATGTGAGATTGTAACATCTAAACAGCTGCCTCCTGCCATGCCCCTTACTAAGAATCAAATAAGCAAACTTTTGGCACACTGGACAACAGCTAATCAACTGAGCCACAACAACCAATGCTGAATATACATACACACACAGAGAGTGGCCAGATTATTATGACCACCCCATCAGTACTTCATTGGGTCACTTTTGCCTTCAATACTGAGGCGATTCTTCTTGACATTGAGTCTATGAGATGTTGAAAGGTGATGCAAAGAATCTGACACAATGCCTAATGAATAGCACTGTCCAGTTCTATGAGATTTGATGGTTGTGCAACCAGCTGCTTGATGGCTCTTTAAACTTCATCCCACAAATGCTCAATTGGATTCAGATCTGGTGATTGTGGGCACCACCTAAGCAAGGTAAAGTCTCCCTCATGTTCTTGAAACCACTCCTGTGCAATACAAGCACTATGGCATGGCACATTGTCTTGTTGGAAGAAGTCATCGCCATTGGGATACACCATCAACATGATAGGATGAACTTGGTCATCAATGATACTTAGGAATGTTGTGCTCTTCACACATTATTCCAGATGAATTAAAGGGCCCAAATTATGCCAGGAAAATATGACCCAAACCATAATACTGCCCCACCAGCTTAAAGGGTTGTACTCATGTATGTGGGGTGCATGCTTTCCTGATGTTTCTATGAAATTCCCACTCTGCCATCTACATGATGCAACTGGAAACATGATTTATCCGACAACATGACTTTTTTCCAATGCTTGACTGTTCTTGTGCAAATTGGAGACGTTTTATCTTGGTGACTGCAGACAGCAAAGGTGTTTGAACAGACCTTCAGTTTCCATATCGCATACGATGCAGTGTACAGCTAAATTGCCTACAAACATCAGGTCATCATAATAATCTGGCCATTCATTGTATGTGTGTGTGCGTGTATGTGTGTGTGTGTGTGTATCTATACATTTATATATATTCTATATAATAAAGAGGTAATCTGCAAAGTAATCCTAACACCGTAATGTGGTCACAAGATGGTGCGGTGGGGTGGGGCTGGCTGCTCCATGCGCCTGCCACTGCAGTTCACGGAGGGGATGGGAGAGGTCTGGCAGCCACTCTGTATGTCTGCCACTGGAGTTTCTGTGGTCCCGTGGTGGGGATGCAGGAGGCTTGGTGGCCACTTTGCACACTCAGCTCCACTGAGGGCAGGTCCCAGCTGCTGCTCTGTGCAACTTCCACCAGGGTGACCAGGCTGGCAGGGGAAGGAAGGTGGGGCCATCATGCTGTGAGGGGAGGGCAGTTGGAGGTGTGATCAGGCCAATAGGGGAGAGCAGTTTAGGGTGATCGGGCCAGCAAGGGAGCAGTTAGGCATCAATCAGGACAGATGAGAGCAGTTAGGGGATGATCAGGCTGGCAGGCAGAAGTGGTTAGGGGCAATCAGGCAGGCAGTCAGGTAAACGGTTAGGAGCCAGGAATCCTGAATTTGAGAGGGATGTCTGACTTCCGGCTGGGGATGGGTCCTAAACTGGCAGTTGGACATCTGCCCAGGTATCCCAGATTGGAATTAGAGAGGATGCAGGCTTGCTGAGGGACACCCCTAGTACACAAATTTTGTGCACTGGACCTCTAGAGTAGGCCTACCTTCCCCTGGTTGCCAGCAAAGGCTTACCTCTGGCACCTGAGACTTGGGCTTCCCTCACAGTCTGGGCTTTGTCTGGAAGGATGCATGGTCTAATTAGCATATTATGCTTTTATTATCATACATATTTATATGACAAACACTATTAAAGCAAATTACAAATATTATCTCTTTTTTCATCTAAGCACACACAAGAAAATGAAAATGCTGGCTATCACCTAACGTACCACATAAAAATTTCTTTTAACAAAGCTTTAGACTGTGTTTAAATAATAGTAATCCTATCTAATAAGACAGTAATATACAAACTTGCTCCACTACATGCACAAGCCATGCCCACCAGCCAATATTCCTGTGAGTATGCAAATTAACCCAACCAAGATGGTTGTGGCCATGGAATGAGCAGGAGACTTGAGTTTCCCTGACAATGGAGGAAGCCAAGCTTTCTGCATACCCTGGCTGGCCCAGGCCTCCATTTAAGACTACAAAGTTTCAATTATAGAAGATAAATAAACCCCAACAAAAATGGCAGCAGCCATGGAACTGGAGAGAGCAGGAGGCTTGAGTTTCCCCCAGTTATGGAGAAAGCCAAGCTCCTGTTACTTTGGCCTGCCTTGGCTTCCACTACAAAGTTTCAATTGTAGAACATAAATAAATCCCAACAAAAATGGCTGCTGCCAAGAAGCAAGCAGGAGGTTTGGCTCCGCTCAAGGCTACAAAGTTTCAATTACAGAAGATAAATACATCCCAGATACCAGGCCTCCTCTTGGGTCACTGGGAGGGGGGTTGGCTGGCCAGCAAACCACCCTTGCCCAGGCTGCCCCATGCCCCAAGGGAACCTTCACTTTGATCCAGGACAGTCTTCAGGGCAAACAAGCTGGTCCTCACCTGTGCACCAGGCCTCTATCGTATCTAATCCTATTTAATAAAAGAGTTATATGCAAACTGACCATCAATTCAGCACACAAGATGGCTGCCCCCATGTGAACACAAGATGGCCACCACAAGATGGCCAGCAGGGAAGGGCAGTTGGGAAAGACCAGGCCTGCAAGGGAGGGTAGTTGGGGTGATTAAGCCTACAGGGGAGGACAGTTAAGATGACCAGGTCAGCAGAGGAAGAAAGTTGGGAGCGACCAGGCCTGCAGTGAAAGGCAGTTGGGGGGAACCAGGCCTGTACAGGAGGGCAGTTAGGGGTGACTAGGCCTGCAGGGCAGGGCAGGTAGGTTGACCAAGCCCACAGTAGAGGGCAGTTAGGTACAAACAGGCTGACAGGGGAGCAGTTAGGCATCAATCAGACTGGCAGGCAGAAGTGGTTAGGGGCAATCAGGAAGGCAGGCAGGTGAGCAGTTGGGAGCCAGCAGTCTTAGCTGGACTGAGGGACATACCCTCACTGTGCACAAATTTTATGCACTGGACCTCTAGTTGTGATAATACTAATGAACATCTGTGTAGTGCTTACAGTGAGTACTCCCTCTTTTCTGAGCCCTTTATATATACTAATCCTACATAATAAAAGCCTAATATGCTTTCTCCCTCCCTTCTATTTTCACTAAAAACCTAATATGTCTGGTTTTCTAGTCATAAGTTCAACCAATCAAAGTATAATATGCTAAGGCTGCTCAACTGCTCACTAAGACATGCACTAGATGGAAGATGCTCCAACCAGTAGGTTAGGTTGCTGCTAGGGTCTGGTCAATTGGGACTGAGTGAGATGGATTGGAGATGCCCTGGAGCCTACCAGTGGTCCCTCCCTGGCTGGCCAACCTCCTGCATTCCTCCCCAGCCCCAGTCATGCACCAGTGGGGTCCTTCAGCCTGGCTTGCAACCTCTCACAATCCAGGAACCCTCAGGGGATGTCAGAGAGCCAGTTTCAGCCCATTACCACAGGCTAAGGCTGAGGGAACCCCTGGTGCACAAATTCGTGCACTGGCCCTCTAGTTAGTTATATTATCACAAAAAAAAAAAAACCTGTGAGATAAATACTATTATTGAAACAATTTTACTGAAGAAATAGCTAAACCACAAATTCTCCAGGCACATAATTAATAAGTAGTAAGATCAGGCTTGAACAGAAGAGCTTCATAGTAAACCCACACTTCTGACCAGTAAAATATGTTTCCTATGTTGACTATGTTGTTACAAATTTTCTGTCTTAATTATAGAAATTTATAACAAAAACCTTTATTACACGTTTTTACTATTTGACATTAAAATGTTAAAAATTAACCTACATTAACAAAAATATTTTGAAAAAGAGAATATAATATTTGTTATGCTGGCAATATTTTGATTAACATAATATTTAAAATAAGTTGTGTTTAGCAATGAGGATTAGGTATATATAGAATACTTTATCTCTAAGATGGAATAGTATCAAACCATTAACAATGCTGTAGTGGAAGACTATTGACATGAGACAACCATGGGACTTTAGGATAAGATACCAGTTCTCTCTAGGACTCACAGTTATATCTTTCACATGATGATCATAATAGTACTTACTTCATAGGGTTGATGTAAGCATAAAATACTTATAATTACTTGAAACTTCAAAGGCAAATGAAATGAATGTTAATAATTTTTTTAAAAGAATCAGCAAATGCAAATTAGTTAAGTACAATAAGCCAATGAACCATGCAACCTTGGCCAAGGCATGCTTCCCCTCTGGACTTTAATTTCTTTACCTATGTAATGGTGTGCTTATATCAGACAGTTGCCAAGGTTACTCCTAGGTCTATGGTTTTATGGCTTCTGAGATTTTAATTTGATATCATTAAACTCTGAGAAAAAAAGATTCAGCTAGACATTTTGTTTCAGAAAAAACATGTACATAAAACATTTCATATAAAATTCCAAAAGATCAAAATTACCAACCATGTATTTGGTTATTATATTTCTAGAAAATACAAAAATACAAAAGAAAAAGTCAAATTAGTAGAAATTATTTTATTATATTTAAGATCATTTTTGTTATTCAAATTTTCTGCATAGTAAGGGGGGAACTTTTTAAAAAGCATTTGAGTTAAGAGTCAATAGACCTGGTTTCCATATGCTTTGGATAATGCATATCATCACTTTGAGCCTAATTTTTTGAATTTGAAGTGGTGGTGGTTTTGTAATGTGGCAACTTGATGAGACTGAACCAGTTCCTAAAATTCATTTTCTTGTAAGTTCTCAACTTTGGCAAGTTCTGAAGTTGGGGAAAGTCATAGTAAAGCAGCAGCCGTATTATACTCATGCTCAGTGGGTTGGTGCAAGCTACAGGCAGCTCATGTATACTTAGGTGCTGGCTCATCTTGTTGGCATGAGACAGTTGTCAGTCCTGAAGTTCCCCTGTCTCTTCTCAGATCTTCACTTAGGTTTTCTACATCCTGGGCTGGATGTTTGTTTACCTCTGTGTGATAAAGGACACCAACTTCTCCAGCAGAACACGTTTTTCTTGTTGTGATGTTAGAAGATAAAATGCCAGCTTAATGAGATTAAGTGAGATGAATGAGACATCATTAAGTAAAAATGAGTGGTATCTGAACACAGTAATGTAACTCCTTGAGTAGATCTGGTAACCAAGAGTGATCCTACATGACTAACCAGCTGGAAGAATATTCAGCTTAGAAATGCTGGACAAAGGAATGAGTCAAGTTTGGCCATTTTATTTTTTTAAGTAAAAAACTGTATGTTCAGGATGTACTGCATAAGGCAAGTATTTCAGGAATTTTGTTTAGCAACTTTATAGTGAAAGTTGTTAGAAAGTGTTGGAAATGGTAACTAACACCATTTATATTGAGAGAGGATTGTTCTTGTAAAAGCTTTGTGAAATTTTTCCTTGGTCATACTTTCAGATTCAAGACCAACAGCAGTGGTTAGCATATCAATACTGATAAGAGTCAAAGTGATAAAAATATTGTGACTTGATCTTCAAAATCCTGGCATTCACATTAATATACTAATATTTTAAGTAAATTATTTCTTGCTTTGCCAGGTGAAAACAGTTGGAGAATGTTGTAGGTAGGACTAAAGTTTTGGATTAATAGTTTGACAATAATGAATAAATGACAATATTGACTAAATATAAGTAGAAAAGTTTAATAGCCTTTAAATGTGGGCCAGACATATACACTCTATCATTGAAATCTCACATGGAACCTCTAAGCCCTACTGTTATTACCATGTTTCAGTGGAGAATATCAAGGAACCACAGGAACCATGTTAAGAGCTACCATTTATTACTTCTTATGTCCTGTTAATAAGCAATGTTTGGTACAATGAATAGCAGGTGCTTTCATCCACATCTCTTTGCCTTGGGACTTACTTTGGAGTCAGGACACACTCAGAAGGAATGAAATTGCCTGATAATTAGCATCCTTCACTCCTCCACAGACAATAGCTTTCCTCAAGAAGTACCTTAGATCCTCAGGGTTCATGTGGAATAACTCAGAAGGCCCTGTTCTAAGCTCCAGCTACCCTCAGTCACATTTTCTAGATAATGCAAACTTTATTGGCTACCTTCCTCTCACTGTTTCAATTCACTTGTCCCCTACAAGAATTTCCTACAATTACATCAGATACATTGTGTGTGTGTGTGTGTGTGTGTGTGTGTTAGAACTCTTGTCTCAGACTGTGTGTCTGGTGAAACATCAAACCAAGACATCATATTGGGGTAGATGAGAGATCAACCAAAGGATTTATATGCATGCATATAAGCATAATCAATGAACACAAGACACTGAGGGGTTAGGGTATTCCTGGTGGGGGGGCAATGGGAAGATATATTGCCATGTAATACATTAATAAAAAATAAATAAAAGAAGACTCAAATGATAAAAAAGACATCATGTTATATTCAATTCTAATGATAATTTGGAGGAGTCAATATTATATCAATTTATTAAGAGTAAAAATTAGGCTTAAAGAAGTTAAATAATTGTAAAAGTTGGCACAAATATTAGAATCCAGAGTCTGGTTATACCTCTGCTGTCTTTTTTACAAAGGTTAAACTCATAAATATGACCTGGCCTACCTCTCCCCCTTCCAGTCAATGGATTGAGGCTCTATATATGTAATACGGTAACTAAATCACCATTACTAGATTA
Source organism: Lasiurus cinereus (assembly GCA_011751065.1). Taxonomy (NCBI): domain Eukaryota; kingdom Metazoa; phylum Chordata; class Mammalia; order Chiroptera; family Vespertilionidae; genus Lasiurus; species Lasiurus cinereus. The sequence continues at coordinate 42,443,100 of JAAGEH010000012.1, forward strand.
AAAATAATTTTATGAAACAACCTAGATACATTGTGCTAACTTCAAAAACAAAGAGAAGCAGAGAGAAGCAGATAATAGTTCATAAAGTCAATATACATTTGCTGAATTTGTGACTATTAATAACAGCTAACGAGCACTCTTCATAGAATAAACTATCTTTTACTTTCATTTTCTGACACAAATCTCAGGCAACAAAGATATTTTCCCTTAAATATTATGGGACACTGGTATAGCTTCTCCTATCAAACATATGCTCCTAATGAAATTGAAGAATATAATTCATTTTCTGTAGAATGGAATCTATTCCAAGCCAAAGCAGTATGGGTACCATAGGAAATGTTTAACCTGAAAGATAATATAGAAAATTAATATCACTTTACAGTATTTCCACTAAGATGAAGCTCAGAATTCCAGAGATCAGTTTCTTTTTTCCCTACTTGTAATTGAGTTAAATATATTAAAAATAACAAATAAAACATACTTTTAAATAACAACCACACGTTTACTTTCTAACAAAGTTAACTTCAAAAAATATATTTTATAGAAGTATAACTTATGGAGTGGACCCAAAATTTAGAAATTCAATCTCTAAATTGAAAAACTATTCCCTCAAATTGCACTATTATTTAAAATAGACACATTGATTTCTTATGTGTTTATTTCTAAGTAATTAGGATGACTTATGCTCTTTACACATTTTTGTCAATTTTACCAAATTAATTATATTGACAATTCAAATAGTATACTAAAAAAATAAATAAATAATTGTGAATAAACTGATTTTACATGTTGAGATTGATTTTAATGACTGCTGATGGTGTGAAGATTCTTCAAAAGTTTCATCGAAAGGTACTTCCAATTTGTTTATTTTGGTCTGGACATTCCTTTGTTCAATATTTTTCAGTACCTTTCTTAATTTTTTTTATATACTTTAACAAAAGCAATAGCAAATACATATAGTACTTATTATAAAATATATATTTTATCTTATTTAATAGTTTTTTTTCACTATAACTGTTATTTTAGTTTTTATTTTGAGTGTTATGGCTTGCATCCTTAATGTATCACAAGTAATTTTATATCACTTCACATCTTATACTAGTATAATAAAAGGCTAATATGCAAATAGATTGAATGGTGGAACAACCGAACAACCGGTCACTATGACATGCACTAACCACCAGGGGGCATGCGTGAAACATGCCAGACATTGGCCATGAAGGGATGGTGAAGCAGGTGAGTGGGGGTGCCAGACCAAAGCAGGGCACTGGTCACTGTCATTGAGGAGAACCTCTGATGGTTACTGAAAATTCTTTGCTGCTGCATGCCACAGTCCTGCTTGGTACTTGCATTCACTGCCAGCACTGTCTGCTGTCCCTGCTTACACCTGCAGCTGGCACCAGAGCCACTGCTTACACCCAGTGTCGGTGCCCAGTGCCAGTCCCAATCACTTGGCACCATCAGCAGGTGCAAGTGGCTGCTGGCGCGATCACTTCTAAGGGCTTCTCCACCTTTCCCTGATCCTGAGGAGCAATTGGGGCAGTAGCTGCTGCTTGCACCTACTGCTGTCGCTGGCCTCAATTGCTCTGTGTCTTCAGTAGGTACAAGTGGGGCCAGCATTGTCAGCGCATGGGAGTGGCAGGAGTGGGGTTGCCAATACACAGGGGACTTGGTGGGACCATGGCAGGAGAGGCCAGATGGGAGGCATAGAGGATGAGCCAAGACCTGCCCCTGTGCCACATGCAGCCTCATGGCTGACAGTTCCTTTCAAGTGACGCAAATTTGTGCACTGGGCCCCTAGTATAGTAAAACAGCATTGCACTAACTTGTATTTCCTCCTTCCAGGAATTTATACCATATTTTTTCACTTCAAATATGTTATAAGTCCCCAAAAAATATTGTTATTATTTTTGCTTTAGTTAATTAAAATATAAGCAAAGACACTCTTATATTTCTTTCAATGATAGTCATTCTTTTGTGTAGATGTAAATTTACATGTGATATGATTCCTAACTGCAGTAAATAATTTAATACTATAATTCATAAAAGTTAAGATCAATTCTTTGAGGTTTTATGTGTGAAAAAGATCTTCAGCTTACCTTTTTTTGGGAAAACATATATTCCCTGCATATAGAAGTATAAATTGTATGGGGTTATTGTGGTGTGTGTTTACTCGTGTGCACATGTATGTATATTGGGTCTTTAAAAATGTTACTCCACTATGTTCTAGCTTTGTGTAGAAGTATACTGTCCTTGTTATTTTCATTCATCTCTATAAAATTTCTCTGATACTTTAAAAATAAAGTATTGATATTAATCATTGGTGTAGTTTTCTTCATATTTATTATGCTTAAAGTTTATTGAACTACTTTGACCTATAGGCTTATTGTTTTCAACAAACATGAAACAATTTAAGCCATAATTTTTCAAATATTTTTCTACTTCATCAAACATACTGAATTCCAATTACATGTATTTAACAATCCTTGAAGATATCCCACAGTTTACTGATACTCTCTTTCACTTTCCTCCCCCAGTATTTCCCCCTCTGTGTTTAATTTTGGAATGTTTCTATTGCTATTTCTTCAGGTTAAGAAACCTTTTCTTTTGCAGTATATAACCTTCTGTTAAAATCTCACAATGTTTTTTTAACTTAGCCACTGTATAAGTTAAATTTAAATTTACATCTTCGATCTTCTATGTCATCTTCTGCATATCCTCAACCTTTGTTCTACTTTTTTGATTTTATTAAAAATGTTTTATTATTTTTTATATCTTATCTACTATGTTTATAATATGTTTTATTTTTGTATCTGTTTCATTTGATTTATTTCTCTCCCATTATGAGTTATATTTTTCTATATCTTCGCATGTCTGATAATTTGTACATGGACCACATATTGAATTTTTCCTTGTTGGGTGTTGGATATTTTTGTATTGCCATAAATATTCCAATTTTGTTTTTGGATGCAGTTAAGTTTCTTAGAGTTTGATGTTAAGAGCAGTATTTTTTTAACTAGAGGTGATTCCTCCAATCTCTGGGACATTTGTCCATTTCTAGAAACATTTTTGTTTGAGAGGTGGCTTACTATTGAATTCTAAATTTATAGATGCCAGAGATGCTGCTAAATACCTTACAAAGAAAGCACTATGAACCCCAGCAAGAACTATATAGCTTCACCTATCAAAGGAGGCACGGATGTGAAACCATGGTTGAGAGTCTTGCTCTTAAGGGTTCTTAGGAGGGACCAGAGCAACCATAACTCTAGGCCTAATTTTGTTCTATAAATGAGAAAATGTCCCTAGGAGCATTATATCTAATATCGCCAAATTACGGTATCAAGGTTTTCAAGGAAGGCTGACAGAAACAGATAATTCTACTTTTTTAATTGTTTTATTACTTTTTATACATATCGCCCCATTGCCCCCTCCCTCCCAGGCATACCCCAACCGCCCAGTGTCTATGTTCATTGGTTATGCTTTTATGCATGCATATAAGTCCTTTGATTGATCTCTTATCTACCTCACCTAACTTTAATCTTCCTGCTGTAATTTCAAAGTCTGTTTGAAGCTTTATTGCCTCTCTATCTATCCTTTTGTTCATCAGTATATAATGTTCTTTATTATCCACAAATGAGTGAGATCATGTGATGCTTCTCCTTCATTGACTGGCTTATTTCACTAAGCATAAGGCTCTTCAGTTCCACCCAGGTTGCTGCAAATGGTAAGAATTCCTTCTTTTTAATGGCAGCATAGAATTCCATTGTGTAGATGTACCACAGTTTTCTGATCCACTCATCTGCTGATGGGCACCTAGGCTGTTTCCAAATTGTAGCTATCACAAATTGTGCTGCTATGAACATAGGGTTGCATAAATCCTTTCTAATTGGTGTTTGTAATTTCTTAGGGTAAATTCCTAAGAATGGGATTACAGGGTCAAATGGGAGCTCCATTTTTAGTTTTTTTTTAGGAAACCCCATACTGTTCTCCACAGTGGCTGCACCAGTCTGCATTCCCACCAACAGTTCACAAGGGTTCCTTTTTCTCCGCATCTCCACCAACACTTGTCCTTTGTTGATTTGTTGATGATTGCCATTCTGACAGATGTAAGATGGTATCACATAGTCATTTTGATTTGCATCTCTCCGATGATTAGTGACTTTGAACATGTTTTCATGTGTCTCTTGGTCTTCCTTCTGTCCTCTTTCAAAATGATTCTATTTAGGTCCATTGCCCATTTTTTTATTGGATCGTTTGTCTTCCTTTTATAAAATTGTATAAGTTGGCTATAGATTTTGGAGATTAAACCATCAGTGATAACATTTGCAAATATGTGCTTCCATACAGTGATCTTTCTTGTTGTTTTGTTGATGGTTTCTTTTGCTGTGCATAAGCTTTTTATTTTGATGTAGTCCCATTTGTTTATTTTTTCTTTAGATTCCATTGCCTTTGGAGCAGTATCAGTGAAGAAGTTCTTTCAGCATATATCTGAGATTGTGCTGCCTGAGGATTCCTCTAGTATTTTTATGGTTTCCCTTCTAATGTTTAAGTCCTGTATCCATTTTGAGTTTATTTTTGTATTTGGTATAAGTTGGTGGTCCAGTTTCAATTTTTTGCATGTATCTGTCCAATTTTCCCAACACCATTTATTGAAGAGGCTATCTTGGGTCCATTATAGGTTCATGTATTATTTGTCAAATATTAGTTGAACATAGTGGTTTGGGTGGATATCTGGGTTCTCTATTCTATTCTATTGGTCTGTATGTCTGTTCTTATGCCAGTTCCAGGCTGTTTTGAGAAGAGATGCTTTGAAGTATAGCTTGAAATCTGGTATTGAGATCCCACCTACTTTATTCTTCTTTCTCAGAATTGCTGTGGCTATTCATGGTCTTTTTTTGTTCCAGATGAATCTATGAAGAATTCTTTCTAGGTCTGTGAAATATGTTGTTGGTGTTTTCATGGGTAATGCATTGAATCTGTAGATTGCTTTGGGTAGTATGGACATTTTAATGATGTTGATTCTCCCAATCCATGAGCATGGTATGCTCTTCCATCTGTTAACATCTTCCTCTATCTCTTTTTTCAGTGTCCTGTAGTTTTCTGCATAAAGGTCTTTTACCTCTTTAGTTAGGTTTATTCCTAGGTATCTTAATTTTTGGTGTGATGGTAAATGGGATTGTTTTTTAGTTTCTCTTTCTGTAATTTCACTATTAGTGTATAGAAATGCCATAGACTTCTTAGCATTAATTTTGTATCCTGCGACATTGCTGAATTCATTAATTAAGTCAATTAGTTTTGGAATGGAGTCCTTTGAGTTTTTTATGTACAATATCATGTCATCTGCAAATAAGGACAGCTTTACTTCTTCTTTTCCAATTTGGATGCCTTTTATTTTCTTCTTCTTGGCTAATTGCAATGGCTAATACTTCCAGTACTATGTTGAACAGGAGAGCTGAGAGTGGGCATCCCTGTCTTGGTCCTGTTCTTAGGGGAAATGGTTTTAGTTTTTGCCCATTGAGTATGAAGTTAGCTGTGGGTTTATCATATATGGCTTTTATGATGTTGAGGTTTGCTCCTTCTATTTCCACTTTGCTGAGAGTTTTTATCAAGAAAGGATTTTGGATTTTGTCAAATGCTTTTTCTGCATCAATTGATATGACTATGTGATTTTTATCTCTCAATTAGTTCATGTGGTGTATCAAGTTTATTGAGTTGTAGATATTGTACCATCCCTGCATTCCTGGGATGAATCCTGCTTGGTCATGGTGTATGACCTTTCTGATGTACTGCTGGATTCTATTTGCTAAAATTTTGTTGAGGATTTTGGCATCTATGTTTATGAGAGATATTGGCCTATAATTCTCTTTCATTGTGTTGTCTTTATCTGGTTTTGGTATTAGGGTGATGCTGGCTTCATAGAAGGTGTTTGGAAGTGTTCCTTCTTCATGAATGTTTTTCAATAGTCTGAGGAGGATAGGTTTTAATTCTTCCTTGAATGTTTGGTAAAACTCTCCTGTGTAGCCATCTGGACCCGGGCTTTTATTTGCTGGAAGCTTTTTGATGACTGCTTCAATTTCTTCCATAGTTATTGGGCTATTGAGATGTTTAGATTCTTCCTGATTGAGTTTTGGAAGGTTATATTTTTCTAGGAATATGTCCGTGTCTTGCAGGTTGTCCAGTTTGTTGGAATAGAGTTGTTCATAGTATTCTTTAATAATCCTTTGCATTTCCACAGGGACTGTTGTTATTTCTCCTCTTTCATTTCTGATTTTGTTTATTTGGGTCTTCTCTGTTTGCTTCTTGGTGAGTCTGGCTAGAGGTCCATCAATCTTGTTTATCCTTTCAAAGAACCAGCTCTTAGTTTTGTTGATCTTTTGAATTGTTTCTTTGGTCTCCAAGTTGTTTATCTCCACTCTGATCTTCGCTGTTTCCTTCCTTCTGAGTACACTGGGCTTTTCTTGTTGCTCTCTTTCTAGCTCTGAGTTTTAGGGTTAGGTAATTTATTATCATTGTTTCCTGTTTTTTTCAGTAGGCTTGTAGGGCTATGAACTTGCCTCTCAAAACTGCTTTCACTGTGTCCCATAAATTTGTATTGTTGTGTTGTCATTGTCATTTGTTGCCATGATGTTTTTTATTTCTTCCTTGATCTCTCTGGTTACCCAGTCATTGTTTAATAGCATGCTGTTTAGTCTCCATGTGTTTGATTTCTTTCTATTGTTTTTATTATAGTTGATTTCCAGTTTTATGCCACTGTGGTCCGAGAAAATGCTTGATATGGTTTCTATCTTCTTGAATTTGAAGAGGCTTGTCTTATGACCAAACATATGATCTATGTTTGAAAATGACCCATGTGCACTGGAGAAGAATGTATATTCTGTGGCTTTGGGGTGAAATGTTCTGAAGATATCAATTAATTCCATCTGGTCTAGTGAGTAATTTAGGATTGATGTTTCTTTGCTGATTTTTTTGTTTAGAGGTTTTGTCCAATGGTGACAATGGGGTATTAAAGTCTCCTACTATGATTGTATTGCTGTAAATCTCTCCCTTAATATCCTCCAAGAGTTTTTTTTAGCTATTTAGGTGCTCCTATATTGGGTGCATATATGTTTACCAGAGTTATTTCTTCTTGTTGGATTGTTCCCTTTAGTATTATGAAGTGGCCTTCTTTATCTCTTGTTATGTCATTCACTTTGACATCTAATTTGTCATATATAAGTATTGCAACCCCAGCTTTTTTTTCCACTTCCATTTGCCTGAAATACCATCTTCCATCCCTTCACCCTCAATCTGTGGGCATCTCTTTTCCTGAGGTGGGTTTCTTGCAGATAGCAGATATATGGATCGAGTTTTCTTATCCAATCGGTTGCCCTATGTCTTTTGATTGGAGCATTTGATCCGTTTACATTTAAAGTTATTTTTGATAAGTACTTGCCAATTTTCGTCCTTACCCCCGAGTTCCTTCTTCGCTTCCTCTTTCTTTTTATTACTGCAGACCCTTTAACATTTCTTGCATTGCTGGTTTGGTGGTAATATATTCCCTTAGTCCTTTTTTGTCTGTGAAGCTTCTGATTTCACCTTCAATTTTGATTGAGAGTCTTGCAGGGTACAGTATTCTTGGATTCAGACCCTTCCTTTGCATGACTTTGTAAATTTTATTTCATTCCCTTCTGGCCTGATGAGTTTCTGTTGAGAAGTCAGTAGTAGTCTTATGGGGGTTCCTTTGTAGGTAACTTTCTGTTTCTCTCTGGCTGCTTTTAAGATTCTTAGTTTGTCGTCGGTGTTTGCCAATTAAATTATAATGTGCCTTGGTGTCGGTTTGTTGGGGTTCATTTTGCTTGGGACTCTGTGAGCTTCTTGGATTTGTGTAGGTTTTTTCTTTCCTATATTGGGGAAATTTTCTGTCTTACTTCTTCAAACAGGTTCTCTAATCCTTGTTCAGTTTCCACTCTTTCTGGAACCCCAATTATGCAGATGTTGTTTTGTTTCGTGTTATCCCAAAGTTCCCTTAGGCTCTTCTCTTGCTTTTTAACTTTTTTTCCTAGAAGCTGCTGTACTTGGGTATTTTTTCCTACTGTGTGTTGTAGCTCACTGATGTGGTCCTCTGCTTCTTCTAGTCTACTTTTGATGCTTTCTATTGAGTTCTTTATAGCAGTGATGTCATTTTTCATTTCTTATTGATTATTCTGCACCTCCTCTAGGTTCTTCTGCATTTCTTTTTGCTGCTTCTTCATCTCCTCTTGGGTCTTCTTCATTTCCTCTTGGCTCTTACATTGTCAATTTTGTCTTCCATTCTTTTCTTCCACCTTATGATCATTTCTTTGAACTCTTTCTCTGGCAGGCTTGTTTCTGCTTCTATTTCGTTTACTTCCTTTTCTGGTGAAACCTGCCTTTCTGTCTTATGTGGGTTGTTTCTTTTTCTGTCCATGGTCTTTCTTCTCCGGGTGTCTGGTTATGTAGTTTTCTCTCCTAAATTGATTGAAAGGCACAAACTACAACACGACCAGGTGCAGCACACAAGGTACTGAGTAGAAATGTATTCAAGATGTTAATAATCACAAATAAGGTGACCACCAATGAAAGACAAATTAGGAGTAAATAGAGAAAGAAGAAAAGAAAAATGAGCGGAAAAAAAAGAAAGAAAGAAATACCAAAATCAAATTGGGAGAGTGAGAAAAAAAATAAATGAACAAAAAATATAATAAAATAAGAAAATAAAAAGGAGAAGAAGGAGAAGAAAAGAGGAAGAGAAAAAATTCAGAGAGAAAAGAAAGCGTATAAGAGAGAAAAGGGGAACAAAATATAGATGTCAGGAGAAAACCCCAATAGAACAGTCACTAATCCCAATAAAGGCCAGCAACCAGTACCTAGAGATTAATACACACTGGAAATAACAACTGGTATTGAGGGAGGTGAGGGAAAAGAGAAAAAAACAAAGCAAGCAAAAAGCAAAATAAAAGAAGTAGAATAAACTAAAACAATCTCACAAAAAATTTCAAAAATTGATATATTCACTTTTCAGGCAAATAGCAATGAAAGGACATAGAGAAAAAACAACTTTTTGGCTAGTGAAGACAAGAAGAGAGAGGTTTGTGTGGACTTGTAGTAGGGGATTTGAAATTATATATATAAGTGGGGTGAAATTTTAACCCGGTAAAGAGAAAGAATAGGGAGAATCTAAAGTTGGAAAAGGGAAAGAGAAACAAGACAACAAAATGGGGAAAGTTAGGAGGAAACTGTTGGCATAAAGGTAGAGTTGAGTTGGAGTAAAATTATGCTAAAGGAAAGATGAAAATAGAATGTAGAACTCTAATCCCGAAATAAAATAAAGAGAAAAGAAAATGACACTTGTTTTTTTCTAAAAGCTAAAATACTAGTAGTAATTAATAATAGTAGTTGAAAACAAAAATGTAATCATTAAAAAGGTAAAATCAATTGAGGAGGAAAGAAAAAAATAGTCTTTTAATTAAAATATGTACAAATGAAAAATAAAAAATAAAAATTAGAAAAAGAAAAAAGGAAAAATAAAAAAAAAGAAGAAAAAAAATAGAATGGTCATTCACTTCCACTATTATTCTGCTTGGCACTCCTCTTTCCCAGTAGGGAAGGTATTGCAGTTCCCTGTGTTCCCCTGTTGGTATTTTAGTCTCTTTATTCTTATGTGGTTATGCAAGAATCAATTTGTGTGTCATCCACTGGGTGGCAGCATTTCGGAATTGATCTCTGAGACAAAGCACAGGACCTCTCTAGGCTGTGCTCAGATCCTGCTACTCTGTGGTTCTCAAAGCCGGTTTGTGGGGATTTTGCAGCCAGGACACTGTAATAACTCCCAGTCTGCCCTCTGCCCCAGATAAAAACGAGTCATTTTCCAGAGCTCCCCTCTGTCAACAGCTCTGAGAGTCTGCCTCCACACTCAGGGATCACGCCCTGCCCACCTCCGTGGACTTCTCCAGAGGCAGCTTTCCCGCAGCCTGGCTCCCACAGTGTGCGCGTCTCTGTTCTGCAAGGGTAGGAGACCTCACCCTATCCCAGGCGAAATCTGACCTTTCCGTGTGCCTTTTGGATCTCTGAATCCGCCACCTGCATGTCTGGTCGTTTGGAGAGTGTTCTGGGTCCCCAGCTGGCTGTTCGGTGGGTGCCCCTGCTGCAGGCTTCAGACTGCCACAGACATCCACCTCCCTCTGCAAGGTGGTGTGGTCCGCGTTCGCACTGGTGGCTCTGGCAGACAAAATCCCCTTGGCAGTGGGGCTGCCTGGCCGGGAGAGCCCCGTCCAGCAGTCCTCCACCTTCTCCTGGAGGATAACTGACTTAACTTGCCAACAAACACTCCCGGTGCGACTCTCAGCCACTCTCTCTCCCTTGGCCCAGCAACAAAGCTCCAGAGGCATCTGACTACTCCGCCGCCATATTTCACTCTCCGAAACAGGTAATTCTTGCCTGGTGTGAACTTCAGGGATTGTTCTTCAGTTCTATTATTGTGGCTTTCCTCCATCAGCCTTACAGTGTTTTTTCTTGCAAATGCTCCGAAAGTATTTACCTGGAGATTCAAGAGGGCCCCTCTACTAGTTTCCAGAGCTCTCTTTTATATAGCTGTCTCCTCTCTGTTATTCTTTCTTGTGAACTGTTACCTTCCTTAACCTCAAGGTCTCTCAGTTCCAGTTTCTCTACTCTGGGAGATCACTGTGCTCCACTGAACCATCCTTTAGCTGAGGTTTAGAAATTCTTCCAGGCAGTAAGCTGGGCCCTGCAGGCTCACATTGTTTGCCCTTTTTCAGAGACCAGAACTTAGTAGTGATAACTTTCTGATTTCTGAAAAGCAGTTTTATATATTTTGTCAGACATTTAGAGTTGCATAAGCAGAAGGGTAACTTTGGTTCCTGATATTCAATCTTGATCACAAGTCTGTATTTGATTTTGGAGGAAGTGTTATTCAAAGTTAAACAATAAATATAATTTTCTTTTGGGAAATTGGATTAGGACCATAATTTTTTAATGATTTTTTCTGAAGATAAGCACATGATATATTTAGAAGAAATGTTTCCAATACATAAATGTGTTATTCAGACTGATTCATGTTTTCCATGTAATTAATTTCATTGTTAATATGTCTCTGGCACACAGATTTTTAACAAATACTTTTATTCTCCCAAAGTATATAAGTTTTATGTGCACAATAAATGTCAACCTATGAATTTACACACAGGAATGGCAAATTTGGCTGTTTTACTAAACATACATTTGCTTATTCCAGGTCAAAACATATACTTTCCAATTATTAAAAAAATCATATAAGAAAAACATGCATTATTGGTTATGAAGTGGCAGGAACAGGCAAATACATAGGCAGCAACAGTGAGTTAGATTTACCATTCTGTCCACAGGAGTTTTAATATCTTGGACACCCAGAGAATATAGAGGACAGTGGGGAGAGTGATATCACCCTCCAGGAGTGTTGCAATGATAAAATGAGATGATGACTATGACAAAGTTGTATAAACACTTCAAAGTAAATGAATGGATATAAACAGCAGTTGATGACTATAGGTGTCAGTGTTTTCTCTAAATCAGTGAATGATACTGTTAATAGATAATATTTAGTAGGTACTTACTATGTGAAAGGCCCATTGTATTCATTATTTGGTAGTTCTAAAATTTCTGCTTAGTTTCTGCTTTGATTATCTCTATTTTGTAGGTGTGGAAACAGAGGAACAAATAAATAATTTTAATTCCAGGAAGAACAAGTAGCTAACAATTTTTAGCAGCAGAGCCAAGACTGAGTCTTCTTATTTCTACCTACCTAATATCAAAATACATGTAGTAACAAGAGTTTAATGGATATAGAGTGGACAGGAAATGACCTGTTTCAAATAAAAATGTCTATATATATGAATTATGCTGCTAATTCATTCACCAAATATTCATTGAGAGCTCCATTCTGTCAGATCCTATCACAGGTAAACAAAAAATACAGAACTATGAATGTTGGACATAGATGAGATGTATATGTGTATACATATATCCCAGTTATATATCAGTTACTTTGATTCCAGGTTAGGTCAAAGTGCTTATTAATCTCTTTCCTTAACTCAATTTAACTGAGCAAAAATACTGACCCTTGTGAATTAGCATATTTTGTCTTCTTTATAATCAATTTAACTTAATGAAAAGGACCGATTTTATTTCACATCAATCTTATGAAACTTAGCCAAAAACATTCTCTTTATATTTTCCGTAGAAGATAGTTCCAGAAATTGTCCTAAGTCCTTTCATTGAAAGCTATTCTGAAAAAGTTAAGTAGAATGAGACTACCATATCCTATAAAAATTAGGACTCTATGAATTTAGCTTTCTATTAGTTATAAAATAACAAATGCATCAAAAACATCCAAAATAACTCTAAAAGTATGTCTGGCTTTACTTTATATGTATTTTGAGAGAATATATTTGAAAAACCTATCTGAAGTGATGTTACTTCAGTAATTTTTCTCAGAGGCTTAATTTTATATACCTTAACATGTCCTGATATTTTCTAAAGCCACTTTGATGTGAAACATACAAATACTGTCACATGCCAGGCCACTACAAACTGCATATATTTCCTTAATCTGTTAGCCAGCATGTTAGAAATTCTTAGAAAGGAGATATAAAACTTCAGATGAATGAGGATTTAGAATCCCTGTACCTAAACTAGAGGTAAAGATGCCATTACTAATCTAGAGACACACCTAAATCTTTGACTTCCTCAACAGAATGTTTCTATGTACTGTTTAATTATTTTCCAGGTTTGCAGGGTCAAAGTAATCTGCCTCTTTACTGCTACATATTAATCTGTCATGACATATAGCAAGGGGATTGCTTTCATGGATTGACTTACAAAGAAACTTTTATTGACACAGAGTTAAATCTTTTTTATGTCCTTGATTCTTGGGGAAAAAGGAAAACACATACTCTTGCATTAAAATCAGTAACAAATTAAATTTTAGACATTTATCTATGTAACAATTATATTCAGTTGATAGAATAAGATCTGACCTACAACTGAGAATTGAAAGGTTACGTTATAAATCTATATTTACCATTACGCACCCTTATTCTTTATGATTTCAATTGTACTTAATATTGTTTTAAATAGAATTATCAATAAATTCTAAAATTAGATTCTGGAGAAAAAACTTCAATTGTACTTGTAATGTGCGTTATATATGCATGTGTGTGTGTGTGTGTGTGTGTGTGTGTGTGTATCAATATACTGTGGTAGATTTGATTTTGGATGTTGAAAGAAAAAATTACATTCATGAATCTTTTCATTAGAATTATATCATTAAAGACTGATTAATTGTTTAGTCCTAGAAATATGTTAAAGAATCAGCAGTGAGAGTGCTTATCTATTATTTTGTAATAAACAAAAAAGTTTAGGAGTTATGCAAACATTTAAAAAGTGTTCATTATTTCTGAATATATGCAGGGTTGAATAGTTCATGAAAATTATAATAGTATCATCTGGTCATTATTCTCAACAAATATTTATGAATGACCTTTAAAGGAAAGTACACTAAGCTGTTATGGATTTGAAAATATACTTTATATTGGGTAATGCTTCTTCAGATAAATATGTATACATGCATACACCCAAATTTGTAATCTAATTATATCAGAGGGCCTTAATAATATATCTATATTATATTATATTATATTATATTATATTATATTATATTATATTATTTTCTCTAATTATATCAGAGGTTCTTACTAATTATTGGTGCAGTATATATCAAAAGAATCAAAATAAAGTGACTGAGACTTCCAGGTAGTTTCAGAGAATTGAGTATTACAGTCTATCAAAATTAGGGAAGTGTCACAATTTGTATGGTACTTAAAAAAATTGATATAGTAAACAATAAACAATTTCCTCGGACTCTCTGAAGTGTAAATAAATAAATAAAAATAAAAATGTCCTTTAAAAATTCTCCAGGAAAGAAATGGATAACACCTGTATAAAGATTAGGTCCAATATATATATATATATATATATATATCATATACAAAATTACCAAGCAATGTTGCTTTGGGTCACATATTACTTGAGTTCAAAATGAAGAAACAGAGGTGCAGTGAATTAATTAACATTCCAGTCAATATGGTTAGTACATGACAGAATCATGGCCAATTTTTAAAACTCAGATTCTTCCCACTGTTAATTGTCATTGCCATAAATCAATATCTATTGGCAGAGTATAGTTGAAGTAATTCTATTGAAAAATATTTTATTGAAAGTAACAGCATGTTGGAGAAGAAAGTCAAGAAATAAGAAAAACAATATTATTTGGAAAGAATTAAACTACTGGGTAAAGAAGTAGAATTATTCAAAAACTAGAGGCCTGGTGCATGAAATTAATGCACAGGGAGGGGGCGGTTTTCATCAGCCCAGCCTGCACCCTCTCCATTCTGGGACATTCTTCTCATAATCCAGGAATGCTGGCTTCCAACTGTTCACCTGTCTGCCTGCATGATTGTCCCTAACTGCTTCTGCCTGTCAGCCTGATCACCCTTTAACCACTCCCCTGCCAGTTTGATTGACACCTAACTGCTCCCCTACTAGCTCAATTGTCCTTAACTGCCCTCCCCTGGCAGTCTGGTCACCCTACCTGCCATCCTCTGCTGACCTGGTTGCCCCTTACTGCCCTCCCCTGCTGGCTTGATCACCCCTAACAGGCCTCCTCTGCCAGACTGCCCCCCTCCAATTTCCCTCTCCTATAGGCCTTGTCTCTCCTAACTGCCCTCCTCTGCTGAACTGGTTCCCCCCAACTGCCCTCCCCTGAAGGCCTGGTCCCCCCCAACTGCCCTTCCCTGCAGGCCTGGTTGCCTATAACTGCCCTGCCTTGCAAGCCTGGTCCCTCCCACCTACTCTCCCCTACTGGCCTGAAAAATTCAGGGTGTTTCTTTGCTTAGAATAAAAAATTGTGAGCTCTTACTTATAACTCATATATAAAATCATATTATTATTATGGTCTTACAATATATGGATGAGTTTTCTTCACAATACACAATTATCAAACTCCAGCTGGGTGCTCCACAATTCACTCAATTCTGGCACCATCTACTAGGACAGTGGTTGGCAAACTCATTAGTCAACAGAGATAAATATCAACAGTACAACAATTGAAATTTTTTTTGAGAGCCAAATTTTTTTAACTTAAACTTCTTCTAATGCCACTTCTTCAAAATAGACTCGCCCAGGCTGTGGTATTTTGTGGAAGAGCCACACTCAAGGAGCCAAAGAACTGCATGTGGCTTGCAAGCCATAGTTTGCTGACCACTGTACTAGGAGATAGTTTTAGATTCCACATGTTAAGAGCCCAGTCTAACAATATTGCCCCTCCCCTTCCTACTTCATATGCCATTGCAAGTTCAGTTGTCACGTATGTTACTGACTGACATACTGGGTTTCAGACCAAGGCTCTGTCCATTATAACCTGAATAACCTTAAACAGATGATTTTCTCTCTCAGAGATTGTCATCTGATCTAAAAAACAGGATGGATAACAAAAACCATCTCTTAAGGTTGTTGTGAAGATTAATTGCAACACTCCAAGGCACATCCAGGCAGGGTAAGCACTCAATAAATGTCAACGGGTATTATTTAAATTTTGTCAAACAAATTAAATTTGGCTCAACATAAAACTGAACTACAGAGAACTGGCTGGTCATGTCCACAGATGCTGTCTCTCTAGTGAGGAAATGCCTTTGAATGAGGGCAGCTGCCACAAATAATTGGGATACAAAGTATTTCAAAGACAAAAAGGACCTGAAAATGATCTTTCTTTTTGTATTATTGAGGCACTATCTTCAAAAACCTAACATGACTTTTTTAAGGTCATTGAGTAAGATGGTGCAAAGAATATTAGAATATGGGTTCCCCTTTCCTGGGTATTGCCTTGTCAGATACACTGAATCAGTCTTTCAGGTATTGATAATTACAGTATTGATTAATATTTATACACAGTCTTTTTTAAAAAAGTATAAGTGTACAATAAATTCTTATGCACATAGGCACATAAACTCTTAAACAATATTTAATAATAAGAAAACTTTAGAACAGCATTGCATGTTCCCTTTGATCTTTCCTTCTCCACTTTCTGACCCTGTATCAATTCCATTCAATTGAATGTCAGGATAACCAGGCACTTTAAGGATCATTTCCTCAACTCTTTTAATACTGTGTGTAAAAGTATGTCAGTTATAAATAAATAAAGAAATATGATCTAAATTTTATTTGCTAATTTAAAAAAAATGACTACTTGAGGATACAATCAAAATCATTTTATTAAAATACAACAATATTAATGACTAAGGACTAGGTAACATGGTTTATATGAATCAAAATTTTTATTAAGTTGAGTGAAAGACACTAATACCTCTCTTGGCATATATATATAGAACATTTATTCCCTTAATATTTTAGCTCTCCTTGCACCAAGTTTAATAATGTGGCTAAAATCTAAATATCAGAAACCATTAGCAGTGTTTTATGGGTTTATTTTTTTTCTAATTACTAACATTGTTCAATCTTCTCTTTGAAATGGAAACAAAGATAAGGGTAATATAGAATTATTAAAATAATATGGCATTCAGAAGGCTTGATATGAACTTAGGAAAATCACTAATGCTTTCTAAAGCAGCAATACTTAACTCTAAATTGTTTTTCAAAAATGGGTTCTCAAAAATGCAAATTCATGGACTAAAAGACTAAAAGATATGACACATTAGTTAGGCTTTCCAAGTTTGCATTCTTTTTTACAAAATATATATTTCATTGATTTTTTACAGAGAGGAAGGGAGAGATATAGAGAGTTAGAAATGTTGACCAGCTGCCTCCTGCACATCTCCTACTGGGGATGTGCCCACAACCAAGGTACATGCCCTTGACCGGAATCGAACCTGGGACCTTTCAGTCCATAGGCTGATGCTCTATCCACTGAGCCAAACCAGTTAGAACCAAGTTTGCTTTCTTAACTAGTTCCTGGAATATTTCTTATTTTTTTTTTTTACGTTGAAGAACCTCTGATATTCTGACCCTTTAAGAGGTTAAATCTTCAAAAACTAAAATTCCATTCAGCAAAGTCTTAATATTGAGTACCAAAAATAATATTCCTATTTAAGAATTTTTACATTAGCTGAAAACACATTATCAAAAATTCTGGCTGTTGGAATTAAAATATGTTTTCTGTTACTGCATGAAAATTATTTTAATTATAACATTTTAGAGGTATATATATTCAAATTTATCTTTGGCTATGCCTGTAAATGTCAGCTATTTGAGTATTTTTTATTGAAATTCTGCTTTCTACTTTGTATTCTACTACCAAAGCCTAATACATGATAAAACTTATAGATTTTATTATATCTCTGATATACATTAATTTATATTCTCATTGTTTTAATTATACAAATGTACATAGTATTTATTGTATGGCAGGGACTGTGTAATATATTATATCATGGAATCTTTATTACAATCCTAAGAGAAGGTATTATTATCTCCTTTATACAGATAAGGAAACTGAGGAGGCATGATAGAGCTATATATTTACCCAAGACCTTGCAGGTAGCATAGGCCATGAAAACCGAATTCAAACCCAGGCAGTCTGGCCAGGAGTCGATACTCTTCCTCACATTTTGCTGCCTCTTACATGAGAGTGATAAATATCTTTGAGGTCAAAAGTTGGAAGCTTTGATTTTATTGGGCTTTTTGCCTAATTCTTTCCATAGTAAGTGAGGGAGAGAGAGGCCAATTTTTTAAAAATCTGTTGAACAAGTCTTATTAGAGATAAACCTTTTTGGCAAGCTTCTCTAAAATAATTTTATTTTACAGGATTTTCAGTTAAAAAACTATTTCATCAAAAATTAATATTCCAACTTAGCACAATGAAGCCTGACTTTTATTTTCCTCTTATTAAAATCAGTCACTAAACCAAAAGGAATTGCATGAGGTTTTGTTTTGTGTTTGACTTCAGTATTTCTATTACAGAAGCTCTTCATCACCATGGACTTGAATGTGAAGAAAAAAAATTAATATGGTTTATAGCAGTAATCCTCTTAAATACTTGAGACTTTGCCAGCTTTCAACTAACAAGCCAGGTTATTAACGGCGGCGGTCCTACAACACTCAGGGATTATTGTCTAGGGCTGCTGACGAGGCACTGCTAGTGACCAGTTTGTAAAATGCAATCTGTTATTTTATTTCACAACTTGATCAATGATTAAAACTGCTTGAAGTACAAAAACCTGCCTACCCAACCAGCTGATGTTTTTTGCAACGCAGAATTGAATGGTTCTTTTTATGTGTGATTAAAGATTCTGATTATTACCTGTGTAAGTTATCTGGCAGCTTTTTTTTTTTTATTTGATCAAGTAATCTTGAAAAGAACTTCAAGATTTTTTTTAAAAAATTAACATTACCTTTATAAAAAAATGACAGCTCTGTCAGAAGACTGTCTCTCCTTATCTGATTCTTAATATGAAGTTTCTGACAAGTATACAGATTTGCCTTAATTATTTATTCATTTCATTGAAACCATCTTCATCTGCTTTAAATTTCTAATAAGTCTATTTAAATAAAAAGAATCTTATATGAATGTTGATTTTATACTTCAAAAATCATGAAGGTGTCTGTATTTATATAGAAGTAATATGAAGCAATGATAATGGTTGTATAAGTAAATGGCCAAAATAAAAAGGATAATTACATTAGATGATGACATGATAACATTTCAAACCAATTTAGTATAAAATATGCAACAATAAGAGAGCATTTCTTGCCGAAACCGGTTTGGCTCATTGGATAGAGCGTCGGCCTACGGACTGAAAGGTCCTGGGTTCGATTCAGGTCAAGGGCATGTATCCTGGTTGCTGACACATCCCCAGTAGGGGGCGTGCAGGAGGCGGCTGATCGATGTCTCTCTCTCTTCGATGTTTCTAACTTTCTATCCCTCTCCCTTCCTCTCTGTAAAAAATCAATAAAATATATTTTTAAAAGAGAGCATTTCTTTTATGAAAATATGAAAGATATAATCTGAAAAGATTAAATAAAATTTCATATTTGTCAACTTCTTAAATTGAGCAAATTGGGACAAATAGAACATTTTACATTGGCTCAATAAATAGGGTAATTCTATATTCCCTTTTTCTGGGGCCCAACTTCAGGTTTTTATATTATTTTATTTGTCTTGTTTTGTTTGGTTTGGTTGGGTTGATTTTAATGTCTCATTACAAGCTTAATAGCTAAAAACCTGCCTTTTTTGCCTATTGGCACCTAGATGATATCTTTGGGAATTATTTTTCATAAGTTTCTAAATGCAGCATGAATTTTTATATTGGCCCCCAACCCTTTCAAAAGCCACTCTCCCATTAAAATATAGTCATGTGCTGTGCAATGACAGTACAGACCTCATATGCCACAGTGGTTCCATAAATTTTAATGGAACTGAAAAATTTCTATAGCCTAGTGATGTCCTAGCCATCACAACATTGTAGCACAGTGCATTACTCACTTGTTTGCATTGGTGCTGGTGTAAGCAAACCTACTGAGCTGCCAGTGGTATAAAAGTCTAGCACATATAACGATGTACACTACATGATACTTGATAATGACAATAAATGACTATGTTACTGGTTTATGTTCTCACTATACTTTTTATCATTATTTTAGAGTGTACTCTTTCTATTTATAAAATATTTGCTGTAAAACAATATGCTGTGTTATGCCAGCCAGCAGCAGTCTCATGCATCTTATGTTTATTGCATCTCTTGATTGCATCATTCTCTCCTGTGCTTGACTTAACCTTGTGTTGTTTTACAAAATCAGGGTGGCTTAAGTGTACAGTATTTGTAAAGTCCATCGTAGTGTTCAGTAATGTCCTAAGTCTTCACAGTCATTCACTACTTGCTCACTCAGAGAAATTTACAGTCCTACAGGCTTCATTCATGGTACAATTCTTATACTGGTGTACCATTTTCTTTGTTTATACGGTATTTTTGCTATACTTGTATATATTTGTGTACATAAACATATCTAAACATAAAAAACTGTGTATAGATATGTTTATATACACAAATATTATTTTTTTACAATTGCCTACAGTATTCAGCACATAACATGCTATGCATGTTTGTAGATGAGAAGCAATAAGCTACACCATATATCCTTGGAAGGATATGTAGTGGGCTACATCATCCAGGTTTATGTAAGTGCAGTCTATCATGTTCACACAATGAAATCACTTAAAGACACATTTCTCAGAATGCATCCCTGTTGATAAGCTGTATGTAACTGTATGTTTATTAATTGAAAGTATGAAGTCTTTGGATTTAAACGCTGAGTAATCCACCTGAAAGGTAGGTGAAGGAGATTCTGGCTATGAACATTTTATTTTTAGTTCAGTTCTAAGAAATTTTTCCTGCTTTAAAACAATGTGTCAGAAGCAGGTAGGAAGCCCCTTTTCCCCCATAAATAGACAAATATAAACACTAGAGACTATTTTACACGTGAGAATAAAAGTCAAGAAAAATGTTTGTAGAAAAGGAAGTTAGGTAGCTGCTTGTACCTTTATCTTTTACTCATAAATATTGTTCAGAATATCATATCTTACAAGAGTCCTCTTTGTGATGAATCTCAAAGTTCTATTTTTATGTGACAAAGGCTATAGATAAAAAAATGTGTTTATATATATATTTATTATTTTCAAATTTTCTCTTATTTTTTATTGTGTTACATTTATACATATCTGCCCCACCCTTCCAGTCATAATCCCAACCTCCCAGTGTTTTGTGTTCATTGGTTATGCTTATATGCATGCATAAAAGTCCTTTGGTTGATCTCTTATCTACCCACCTCTCCTTAATCTTCCTGCTGTCTGTTTAATGTTTTACTGCCTCAGTATCTATCCTTTTCTTCATCAGTTTACAATGTTCTTTATTATCCACAAATGAGTGAGATCATGTGGTGCTTCCCCTTCATTGACTGGCTTATTTCACTAAGCATAAGGCTCTCCAGTTCCATCCAGGTCGCTGCAAATGGTAAGAATTCCTTCTTTTTAATGGCAGCATAGAATTCTATTGTGTAGATGTACCACAGTTTTCTGATCCACTCATCCGCTGACGGGCACCTAGGCTGTTTCCAAATTGTAGCTATTGTAAATTGTGCTGCTATGAACATAGGGGTGCATAAATCCTTTCTGATTGGTGTTTCTACTTTCTTAGGCTATATTCCTAAGAATGAGATTGCTGGGTCAGATGGGAGTTTCATTTTTAGTTTTTTGAGGAAACTCCATACTGTTCTTCACAGTGGCTGCACCAGTCTGCATTCCCACCAACACAGTTCCTTTTCTCCGCATCCTCTCCAACACTTGTGGTTTGTTGATTTGTTGATGATTGCCATTCTGACAGGTGTGAGATGGTATCGCATATATATATATATATATATATATATATATATATATATATATATATACTAAATACTAAATAACAAAAGTCGGTAATGAGAATGATAGAGGTGGGGATAAGGTATAGCAAATTCACTATAGCTCCTGATATTCAGAATGATTTCTATAAAATGCATGGATTTTTATACATCACCCTGAAGAATTGGACATTTGTTGTCTTGCAATGGAAAAGAAAAGAAAACTGAAAGCTTTGCCAGCTTTTTTGGTGAGATGCTTTTGACAAGTGATCAAATCATTGAACACTTCTTCCTGAAGACTAATGTTCAGATGTAGCCTAAGTATGAGCCCTGTGACAGCATGAACATTCTTTCCTTTGTGTTGCATTCATTATATAACAGAAAGTGTAGAAAACATATCTGACACCACACACACACACACACACACACACACACACAAAAGGCTGTGACTTCATGTCTCTGATATGAAATTCTTACTAATAAAAACATTCTCATTGTTAAAAAATAATTTTATAATTGCCTTTTTTTGGTTATATGTAAGCAAAATATAAGTTATGTGGTAGATAGGAATGCAATGTAACTTAAGAAATATGGGTATTATTTTGTAAAGGCTGCCATGTAAGTTATTGGCCTCCTCTATTATAGCATAACATTAATATATCTTCTTGAAATATTTACATAAGTAGAAAGAAGTCACACAAATAAAAAAACCTAACATTATATAATTCATCAATAAATATTCCATGTCTCTCTAAATGTTACAGAATCAGTTATTTAAATATAAACTCAATATTATCATTTTATTCAAATATTAGCAATAATTTAATATAATTCTTCAGTTAGTTTTCCGATTTTCCTAATTGTCTATTTTCCATTGTTTATTTTTGATAAGTTTATACAATACAATTAGTTAACATTTTTATACTTATTTAATATGTACATTTACCCTGAATTTTTCTTTCTCTTCCTTAAAACTTTGTCTGTTTCTTGTCATTCATTGATTTTGCTTATTATAAATTATATATCATATCTGTGACTCAAATATTCTTTCAGTTTTTACAAATATCCTTTCATTATCTTCTTCTATTTCAAGCTTAAGTTCATTTTGTCATAATTAAAACATGACTTTACTTTTGTAATTTTTCTAGTGGAATGGGAAGAAGAATTCAGTTTTAATACTATTGTCAGGTGAGCTTTCATACAATCTTTGGCTATATGGTAATTGATTTATGTGCAGAGATAGTAGGTATTATCCAAAACATGATTTTTTTTCTAACTAGCTAAAATTACACTCATAAGTAAGTTACATTGTTCATTGTTCATTTTCTTTTGATATTGTACAATGAAGACACAGGTGAAAGACTGCTAAAAGAAAATTTACTGCCAAAACCAGTTTGGCTCAGTGGATAGATCATTGGCCTGCAGACTGAAAGGTCCCAGGTTTGATTTTGGTCAAGGGCATATGCCTTGGTTGCGGGCACATCCCAGTAGGGGGCATGCAAGAGGCAGCTGATCAATGTCTCTCCCTCACTGATGTTTCTAACTCTCTATCCTTCTCCCTTCATCTCTCTAAAACCTCAATAAAATATATTTTAAGAAAAAGATAAAATTTACCAAAGACTTGGTCAAGTAAAAAGGCAATCAGATAAGTTAAAGGCTCTCACTCTAGCAGCAGACACAAATATGGTTTCCACATAATCTAATGCTGAAGAGATTACAACTTTAGAAATCCAAGTTCTTTGGGCAAACAAGAAAATAAAAGACTAATCCATTTGGAATGAACAGTGATTAACTGGAGAAAGAACTGATTCATTTTCTTTTAATATTTATATATTTGCTATTATATTATACTAGAGGCCTGGTGCACAAAATTCATGCACTGGAGGCAGAGGTTCCCTCAGCTCAGCCTGTTCCCTCTCGCAGTCTGGGAGCCCTCGGGCAGTATCCCACTGAACAGGGGCAGACTTCAGGCTGAGCAGCACTTTCCCTGTGGGAGTGTACTGACCACCAGGGGGCAGCTTCTGTGTTAAGCATCTGATCCCTGATCATCAGTGCGTGTCATAGTGGTCAGTTGTTCCACCATCTGGTTGATTTGCATAGTAGCTTTTTATTATATAGGATTATTCACATCTGATTTAGAGAATATTAATTAAAATCTGCTGAAGTTTTTAAGGAAGAGTTTATGATTTTAAGCAGACTCTGCATCTATTCCAATCTATATAATAAAAGCCTAAGCGATTATTATGGCAGAACAACCAGGAATGACCCATCAATATGATGCACACTGACCATCAGGGGGCAGATGCCACTCAACCAGAAGGCAGCCAAAAGTACACCATTGGTGGTGGGAGCATCTCTCGCATCTGCAATAGCACTATGGAAAAGCAAGCCAAGCAGTAAGGAGCAGTGAGCAGGCGGCCAATAAGGAGTGAGGGTTCCCAAACTGGGAGAGGGCTGTCCACCTGGCAGACATTCCACAAGGGCTCCCAAACTACAAGAAGGCACAGACACCCCACTCTACTGTACAAATTTTGTGCACTGGGCCTTTGGTATAATATTTTAAAAGTGAAAGAGGTTTCTGATCTTTTCTTTAAATATATCTATCTTAAGTCCTGGCAGTGTAACTTATCCTGTTGTACTTTAGAGATCAATAAATGATTCTAAAACACTTTAAAAGTGAGTCATAGTTAACCCTATTTCAGCAGAACTGCCACAAAATAAATAAGCCATACAATAAAGCTTTACTGAGTAGAAGCAGAAGAACAAAAGTCCTGAAAATCTTATAATTTCAAACTGCCGAGGAACTGCTGGAGGAACTGGGGATATTAAACCGAAGGTTACAGTTTGCCTGGGACAAATTCTTGGTTTACAAAATGAGCTGTCCTCTGAGATTTGAAGAGAGAAAGAGTATGAAGTACATTAACTAAAGGTGAGAAAATTGAGCAAAAAAACAAAGAGCTAAAAAAAATCATTTATTTTACTTATTATCTGAATTTTATAATCATTTGAGTTTACCCAACCAAACAAAAGGATTATTTTTAAGTGTCACTTAACTATCTGTATACAGTTTTCACACAGAGGGCAATATTGTTGAGTGGCTGTGAATCTAACATTGAGGTTTTTATCTGTCAATTTGTTATTACTCTGAGATACTAAATACTGTTGGATATCACCAATAATAGCATGCCTGAAAAAGAATACCTAAAAAAAGACTATAGACAAAAAAATAATAGCCTAAGTGACAAAAGTACATTTATTTGGATATCTTGTATGTATAGAGTTAGGACAATTAAGTAAAAAATATATGTAAGGCAGAATAATTTTATTTGACTTTCTATATTGATTTTAAAAGAATCACTAACCTTTCTTATTATATTCTGTTATAAAATCTACTAATATGTTGTTAAAGTTGTCAGAGAGAGAAATATTGGCAAACTATCAAATGGCATATGTTAACAGGAACCCTGGCTCTTAGCTCAATTTAGAGAAATGATTATGTACACCATTGGATATATTTTATTTGTTTGTTTGTTTATTTAATCGTTATAAGTCAAATGCTTAATTATTGCTTGCTAAGATAACTGTGTTCATTTTTGTGAGATTGTAGATCAGAATGACCTGGAGTTTTACATAATACATGCCTAACAATTCAACATGTATGATAAAAAAATCAATATAGCTTTTTTTTTCTTTTCTTTATTAATTAAGGTATTTCATATGTGTTGTCTCCCCATTGATCATGCACTCATCTCCCCTAGTGTCTGTGTCCATTGGTTATGCTTATATTAATGCATACAAGTCCTCTGGTTGATATCTTCCTTTTAATCCCATCTCTCTTACGTTCCCTCTGAGATTTGAGAGTCCAAAAATACTTCTCTGTTCCTGGATCTCTTTTTGTTCATCAGTTTATATTGTTCATTATATTTCACCAATGATTGAGATCATGTGATATTTATCTTTCTCTGGCTTATTTCACTTAGCATAATGCTCTCCAGTTCCGTCCATGCTGTTGCAAATGATAAGAATTCCTTCTTTTTTATAGCAGTGTATTATTTCATAGTGTAAATGTACCACAGATTTTTAATCCACACATCTATTGATGGGCATTTAGGCTGTTTCCAAATCTTAGCTATACTAAATTGTGCTACTATGAATATAAGGATGCATATATCCTTTCTTATTGGTGTTTCTATTTTCTTGGGATATATTCCTAGAAGTGGGATCACTGGGCCAAATTGGAGTTCCATTTTTAATTTTTGAGGAAATTCTCTACTGTTCTCCACGAGGGTTCCTTTTTCTCCGCCTCATCTCCAACAGCTGTTGTTTGTTGATTTGTTGAAATAGCCATTCTGAGAGGTGTGAGGTGGTATTTCATTGTTGTTTTGATTTGCATTTCTCAGATGATTAGTAACTTTGAGCATGTTTTCATATGTCTCTTGGCCTTCCTTATGTCCTCTTTCGAAAAGTATCTATTTGGGTCCATTGCCTATTATTTTGACTGGTTGTCTATTTTCTTTTTGTTAAGTTGTATGATTTCCCTGTAAATGTTGGATATTAAACCCTTATCAGTGATAACATTGGCAAATATGTTCTCTCATGCAGTGGGCTTTTTTGTTGTAGCTTTATAATACTGAAAGGGACAACAAAACCAAATGAAGCACATAATAAAACACCCCTCATTTTCATCTATGTATATCCTTTAGTATTCCCTGACTTCCTTTGAAGAGATAAGCAGAGATGAGATTCCTTCACTATTATTTCAGTGCTTTCTCTCAAGGCACCTGATTTTGACAGTGCAACCATCTTATTGACTAAGCACAAGAATATTAACTCTATTGTTTAAAAATAACTTTGGAATTCAGAAAAGAAAAATACATATGAGGAAGTCGAATTAAAGGAAATTTAGGCATAACTATTGGCTTCCAAATTTAGGTAGTGATACAGAACTATATAACATCATAGTAGTAAATTGACTTCTTAAAAAGGGAAAAAAGAAAATATGAAATGGAATACCTCTTTTAGATGGTAAGTTAGCAATTTTTATCAAATGCATTAAAGTTGTATTACTCTGACAGAGAATTTCATATTTCAATAATTTGCCATAGAAATAAAATGACATATGTTTAGAAATATTTATGTACAAAATAATTTATAACTTAGAATAGAAAATCTATAAAGACAACTATATAATAAAAATTGCTACCTATATAAATATAACATAATTTATATATTTACACTAGAGACCTGGTGCATGAAATTTGTGCATGGGGAGTGTCCGTCTGCCCAACCTGTTCCCTCTCCAATCTGGGATGCCTTGAATGATGTCCAGCTGCTCGTTTAAGCCCAATCCTATCTGGACAGTTGGGTAGTCAGACATCCCTCTCACCATCCAGGACTGCTGGCCCCAATTGCCCCTAACCACTTCTGCCTGCCAGCCTGATCACCCCCTAATTACTCCCCTGCCAACCTGATTGATGCCTAAGTGCTCCCTTGCTAGCCTGTTTACCCCCAACTTCCCTCCCCTGTGGGCCTGGTCACCCCTAACTACCCTCCCCTGAAGGCCTGGGTCCCCCCAAACTGCCCTTTTCTGCAGGCCCAGTCACCCCCAACTCCCCTCCTCTGTGGGCCTGGTCACCCCTAACTGCCCTCTCTTGCAGGCCTGGACCCTGCAAACTGCCCTCCCCTGTTGTCTATCTTGTGGTGGCCATCTTGTGTCCACATGTGGGCAGGATCTTTTGACCATATGGGAGCAGTCATTTTGTGTGTTGGAGTGATGGTCAATCTGCATATTACTCTTTTATTAGATAGGATAGAGACCTGCTGCACTGGTGGGGGCCAGCTGGTTTGCCCTGAAAGGTGTCCCAGATTAGGGTGGGTGTTCCTTTGGGGCATAGGGTGGTCTGGAGAGGGGCCTGTGGTGGTTTGCAACCTGGCCACACCCTCTGGCGACCCAAGTGGAGGCCCTCATATCTGGGACTTATTCATCTTCTACCATTGAAACTTTGTAGCCTGGAGCAGAGCCTAGCCTTCTGCTCCCATAGCCATTGAAACATTTTTGCCTTAAGTGGAGGCTTAGGGTGTGGGAAAAGCTTGGCTTCCTCTATTGCCAGGGGCAACACAAGTCTCCTTCCTTCTCTCTCTGTGGCCATAGTCATTTTGGTTGGGTTAATTTGCATACTCACTCTGATTGGTTGGTGGGTGTGACTAGTGGGCATGACTAGTGGGTATAGCAGAAGTACAGTCAATTTGCATATTACTCTTTTATTAGATAGGATATAACTAGAGGTCCATTGCAGAAATCTTCCCATAAGAATAGGGCTTCCTGCAGCCAGAGCGAAGCAGAGAAGTGAATTCTAATACATAGCTTGTGTAATGTGTGTCCAGTATCAAATAATATTAGTGCCTTCTCCCTTTTCTGTCTATTATCTAACATAAAATTATGGTGTGTTTTTTAAACTCTATAAAATCAAGTTTAACTTTATAATCTCAAAGTTCACCATTTCTCTCTTGGATTTATACCCTTCTCTTTTCACATCTTCATGCCCTTCTCTGCTTCCTCTCTCCCTCCGTTCTTAGCTACTTTTCTCCCTCCTCTCTGCGCTCCTCTCTCCCTCTCTTCTCCTCTGCCTCACTCCCTTTTCTGCTGCTTTGCTTTCCTTCTGCAGCACTTGGCTTCCTTCTATGCTGTCTTCAGTCTCTGCTCTTTACCTGCATATGCAAATTAACCTCGATCTTTGTTGGGTTATTTTGCATAGTTGCTCCTGATTGGTTGGTGGGTGTAGGGATGGTCAATTGGTATGTTTCTCTTTTATTAGTTTAGATAATGTATTCATAAAATAAAACATATGCACACTGAAAAAAGCATACTATAAGCTGTATTTGTATGAGAAAGTAAGTTGAACACTCCAAGTGCACTTTACACTTGGAAAATACATATAGTATGCATAACCCAACTGCATACATGTTTATGTATTTTATTTATTTTTAATTTAGTGATTATGTATTAATTTGATAATAAAATATTCCAGCTTATATTAAATAAATATAGCAATGAATGTCCTCCCCAAAGATCATGAGAATCACTTGAAAGAGTATGAGTAGTAAACTTTTTAATGTTATGATTTCCCCAGATTATTTTTCAAGGCCCAAATCTTCCATTCATATGATATCTGTGACATTTGGATATTTTACATGATAATTGAGATTGCTATGTCAGGTAAACAACTATTCTTAAGTGATTACTTAATTTCATAGCACTGGTATTCTACTTGAAAAAAAATAATACTAAAAACACCTATATCAATATATTATATAAATTACTTGATATGAAACAATGACATGAAGCAAAACAACAGTGATCTGAATTTAACATCTGTCCTTTACTAGTTACCTGATGTTAATTATATCAGTTCAAATAACTTCCATTTCCTTTTCCATAAGAAAAGAGCTCACATTTTGTCATGTCTAAAATCTTTTTATATACCCAATTTAGTGCATGGGAAAAGAATTATATTGGACAGCAGATGATCAAACTCAGGCAAAGCTCTGAGTTGCAACTCATAGGCATAGCTGTGAAATTCATGCACTAGACAAATTCCAAAGAAGTGACAATGTGAAAAGCGAAGGGTGTGGACCCAAGAGAAAAATGGTGAACTTTGAGATTATAAAGTAAAACTTCATTTTATAGAGTTTAAAAAACATATCATAATTTTATGTTAGATAATAGAAAGAAAAGGAAGAAGGCACTAATATTATCTGATACTAGACACACATTAAACAAGCCATGTATTAGAACTCATTTACTCCCCAGAAAATTGGGTGAAAAATATGTAATCAGTTGCCTTTTAACATTGGGGAAATAGGGATGGAACTAATAAATAACATACTGATAAACTACATATAGACAACTAGTAGGCAAATGCAGAAGCTAGTATCTAAGTTCATAGCCCATTTTCCTTCTAATATATTCTAACACACCACACTGGTGTTTTTACTTGATCTGAAAGTAGATCAGTTAGAAAAGAGCACGTATTTATGTATTACACTCTATGCTAAAAAGACCTAACCAGAGTGGGCCATTTGTGAAAATCAAACCCAGAAAATCACCTGTGTAAATTGTCATCCTCCTCTTGCTCCTCTTCATGATCATCAAACTTAAACCTCTGTGAAAATTATATCTAATGCAATTTTTGCCTGCATGTGTAGTATGTTGTTAGTAGGAAAATAAGCCTTTAAAGACATTGAAAGCTGGCTATCAAAAAATATATATCTTTATTCCTTATCTTAGTTCTTTATAGAAATGGCATATTGTGTGTATATATACACACACACACACACACACACACACACATACACACACATATACATACATACACATATACATACACTATATACATTTATATAGTGATTTCAGAGAGGAAGGGAAAAGTATAGAGAGATAGAAACATCAATGAATCAATGATGAGAGAGAAATATTGATCAGCTGCCTCCTGCATACCCCACACTGGGGATTGATCCTGCAACCACAACATGTGCCCTTGATCAGAATTGAATCTGTGACCCTTTAATCCACAGGCCAATGCTCTATCCACTGAGCTAAACCAGCCAAGGCAAATGACCTTTGTTTTTAAATGGTCAATTAAAAACTTAAAATTACCAATTCAGCTGGAAAAACATCCCTTCGTGTGGATGCTTATGCTTCAGGCTACCATGTAAACTAAAAATCATATTTTAGGATGAGAAAATGAATATACATATGTAATAAGCCTACTCAAATATCATGAAAGCAATTAAAAATATTTATAGACCATGTCTCATGAAGCCAAAATACAACTCTTACTTTTTTTTTTCTGGGAGATGACCTTATTGTAAATAATATAGTTAATGCACACAATCATCATATTCTGTACTAATTGGATTTTCTGTGAAATAGTTTTAAATAGCAAAGTCAACAGTTAACATGATTAAAAATGCATGCATAATAAGACTTTTATTCTATCTTGTGTTAATATTTATTTTAAAATGTTCTTATATTATGGAGCCATCTGTTTCTTATCTATTATGATATTTACTAGAGGCCCAGTACATGAAATTACTGCATTTGGGGGGTGTACCTCAGCCCAGGTTGCACCCTCTCCAATATGGGATCCCTAGAGGGATGTCCGACCACTCATTTAGGCCTGATCCCTGGATCAGATCTAAATGGATGATCGGACATCCTTCTCACAATCCAGGACTACTGGCTCCCAACTGCTCACCTGCCTGCTTTCCTAATTGTCCCTAACTGCTTCTGCCTGCCAGCCTGATCACCCCCTAACTGCTCCCCTGCCAGCCTGTTTGCCCCTACCTGCCATCCCCTGCAGGCCTGGTCATTCCTAACTGCCCTCCCCTGCAGACCTGGATCTCCTGCCAACTGTCCTTACCTGTAGGCCCAGTAATCCCCAACTTCCTCCCCTGCCGGCCTGATTGCCCACAACTGCCCTCCCTTGCAGGCCTGGTCCCTCCCAACTGCCCTTTCCTGCTGACCATCTTATGGTGGCCATCTTATGTCCACATAGGGGCAGCCATCTTTGACCACATGGGGTCAGCCATCTTGTGTGTTGCAGTGATGGTCAATATACATATTACTCTTTTATTAGATAGGAAGTTCTGTAATCATAGCACTCAAGGGAGATCATATTTTTCTTCATGATAGGAAAGATATTCTATATTTCGTTCAAAATAAATATTTTCATTCAAACTCTAAAGTAACTGGGAAGTAACTTAATAATATTAAAGATTGAGCCTGACTTCTTCATGAATTTTTTTTTCCTTATTATCTAATATTCACAGTGACTTCAAAATGAGTAACTAGGTCATAAATTTCCTTGTCTCTACAAGAAAAAGAAAAGTTCTCAAGCCAGCCAATAGGTCACATTTTGGAACCTCTATATCCTCACAGAAACACTAGAAATATTCTTTTGAATATATGACTTTCAAATCACCTTTTGAACATTTTGAGATCAATTAAACAATAAGTATATTCTCATTTACAAAAGAAATCAATCAGCTGTCACTTTTGATTGATTATTCTTATTTGGAGTGGTATTTAATCTATGAATTTATTACATATTTTCAACTACTAAAAAATGGCATATGAATTAGAAATGATGTCTCAAGTGAATGGACAAGAAAATCCAATTCTCTCCCAAAACATTTTGTGAAATCTTCCTTGAACCTTGTGACCAGCTGTTATTGAAGAAGGCAAGTTATTCTTGTTAGGCATAAAACTGTAACACCTGCTACGCTATCAAGCACAACACATTAGCAAAAAATTGAACCCACAATATATGCCCAGGGCAAATTAAGCAAATTCTACAGTATTAGTTTGATTCACAGGAGTCTTTTGAAGACCTTATGTGCTATTTTCACTGTAAAATATGCTACATGAGGCTTAGGTAATTTTTGTGTGTAAGACCATTTAGCTGGTACCCCAGGAACTTTATAGGTCACTGACCTCTCTCATTGTTCTAAATATAGATCAGAAAAATGTTTTCCATATGAACATTTTAATATTATGGGATTGAAAGCATCCTTAATTAAGTGGCAGGGTGAGTACAGTCTACCTAAATGGAATAATTTTATCACTATAACTGTTTATAATCACTATAATATGGTTATAATAAAATGTAGATGGCATTCAATAGTATTCTTTTTTTATTCTTTATTGATTAAAGTATTACTATGTCTCTTTTTCCCCCATTGAGTTCTCCCCTATCACTCCCATCCCCCAGCACATATCCTCACCACCCCCCCCCCCCCCCCCCGCTAGTGTCTGTGTCCATTGGTTATGCTTATATACATGCATACAAGTTCTTTGGTTGATTTCTAACCCCCCACTACCCTCCCCTCTTCCCTTTGAGGTTTGATGGTCAGAGCCAGAGAAGCTTAGAAAAGTATTATTCTTTTAAAAATTTCTATTGACAATACACTCTTTTATTGCCTACCAAGTCTGACTGCTTTCTCCCACCCTTGGGTATATCATTACTTACCATGGTTATTTTTAAATCAGGTTCCAAAACACAAAATTCTCACTCTTTAGAAAAACATGGACCCACACTTTTCTCATTAAAAATCCAGCTTAGCAAGAAATTAATTTGGTCCATTGGCAGCCTCTTTCACTGATACTTTTTTTCAATGACAGTATTTTTCTATTGTGTATTTAGCATTGCAGCTAAATCTCTTGTAAAAAAAGTGAAAGCCAGAACTGCTTAGCTACGGGAGGATGAGAATGGTGAAAAAGGAGCTTTTGTGGAATCTATGTGTTCTCTTCTTAACCAAAAGCACAAGTTTATCAAATACATTTATAGGGAGCATGGGTTGTTGAAAGTGGCACATGGAAACTGTATCCATTTCTATGTTCATGGAAAGAGCAGGAAATTGAGTTGTATTACCCTACAATTAATGTTATGATTCAATCAGCAAAAGGATGTTTTAAGTGAGAGGAGAAAGCATTAATTCAGACTCTTATGTGTCATGGTTTGCAGTCAGCAGGTTACATACATATTTCACATATTCTCAATCATTCTCCAAAGTATTCACCACAATCTCCATTTTTACCTCCATTTTATAGGTAAGTAAACTAGAGATTAGAAAAATTTAATAACTTGCCAAATTATCCATAGTTAATACCAGGCAGGATTTGTATCAAGATCAATCTAAGTTTATTTTTCCATTGCACGAAAAATGCAGATTAAATGGAATATACATATGAGAATTCAGAACTAGCTCCTAAAAAAAACATATATATGAAAAAACCAAGCAACACTAAAAAAGGTAATTCTTACTATATATTAATTATTTCTTAGTTTGTAATGGAAAAATTACTATCTCTGATTAAGTAATGAAGGGTAAATTGTTAAGTCAGGAATTATTTCATAGATTCAGGTCAACTGCCTGTTATCCAAACTATTCATCCAACTGAAGTATATTCAGTATGTGTGTATGTGTGTGTGTGTG
Organism: Lasiurus cinereus; assembly: GCA_011751065.1. Lineage (NCBI taxonomy): Eukaryota > Metazoa > Chordata > Mammalia > Chiroptera > Vespertilionidae > Lasiurus > Lasiurus cinereus. The sequence continues at coordinate 42,476,550 of JAAGEH010000012.1, forward strand.
TGATTTACATTGAACATTTGGATGGAAATATTTTCAAGACCCTTTATTAAATGCTAATATAATATCAGAATTGATATTGCATATTTTTGTTATAAAGCAACTAAATCATAGGAATCTGCATATTTTAACTTTCACATTTTTGTGATTACACACTTTACATACCTGTTCTTACTAATCCTTATGCTTTTTTGAGGAGAATAGCTAAGATCAAATATGAGACAGCATCTGACCTACACAGAATATGTTTAGAAAATGTTTTGCAAAGTAAATAAACAGTATCAACTGTTACCAACATAAAGCAAAGCTTAAAATCATGACCCAGAGATATAATTCTTTAATAATACCCCCATCAGAAAATTTCAGTATTAAAAATATGGTTGGCAATAGAAATAAATTGACATTTGCTCATTCAACGTTATTCTCTGTTATCTCTTACAATAAAAATATAGTTTTCTGAAAATATTATAACAGTATGAAGAAAACCATCAGATGGTGTTATATCAAAAAAAATTTGTTACATTAATACAATTGTATCCTTACATAAATGGTATACTAATTAAGTGCCTAAAGCCTCTCATAAGATCAATGAGGGAGAGAACAATATGTTTACATTCTCTCCTATGATAGAAGGTATTTTATAATTCCTTCCAAGAAATGCTTCCCCCAACGTATATCCATAAGTTTGGAAAAGATAAAAAAATAAACAATATTCATAGGACATGTGGTGAATTTAAGAACATGTTGCTTTATATACATTCTCTAAATATTTGTTATTTAGTATAAATCTAGTCCTAACCTTCAGAAGGTCATTGGGAGATTATTGACCAATTCAATCTCTAAGGTATTCTGCAAACTCTAACTGGTTTATAATATGAAAAATAAATTCACTTAAACTTTAAAATATCAAAGAATACAAATAGCCCTCTGCTTAAATATTTTATAATGATAAATTAGAAAAGTTGTACAGAAATAGTTAAATATATTTTGATTCAATTGTATCTGCTTGCATGGAAAACGGTTGGTAACAATGAACTATACAACTAAGTTTTTTATAAAGTTTTCAAACAGTAATAAAATGCTGTACTGTAAATCTAAAATGACCTGCAAAACTCAAGGGGAAAGTGAATATGATCTTTTTCCAGTTATTCTAGCAGAGACAATATAATTTTTGAACTTCTTGACAGCTCTATTGCTTTCTCTACCGTGAGCTGGCAGTGCGTTACCGGCGCCTTCATCAAGAAATGTTCTTTCACCTAACAGTGCAAAGTCAAGATTTCACCTATTATGTGTTTATGACAGTGTAGTTTGGAAGAAACACAAAGCAAAGTGAATTAAGCTAAAAACAGACAGGATTAAAGGTTAATAATAGCAAATTAGCATTCTTGTCATGTTTTTTTTTTAATATCTGAAACAGTGCTATTTAAAACAATCTTCTGTGATGAAAACATTTTCTTTTCTAAATGGAAACATATTTTGCACTGCATATGTAAAGACATGCAGAAAATGTAAATTTAGACTTCATGGAAGTAGACTGAATCTCTCAACCGCATTTAATATTTCAAAAATTAATGAATAGTGATTATTGGATAAGAGGCAGTCCTTGGATAGAACACTATGGCTTGTTCATTTTTTTGTCTTTTGACAATTTAAAACATATGGCTGCAAATAACAGGAAATTAATTTCTTCTCTTCACAAGTTAAGAAAATAATGGCATTTTTAGTGCTTTAAGGGGACACTCAAATAAGTCTAGCAAAGAGTTTTTATTAAAAAGCAAGTATTATGCTCTATTATATTCAATGTTACACTGGTTTTCTTCACAGGCTTGCATACAATATTATACTTCAGGACAAAGTATTTGAAAAAAAAAACCTGAGTCAAATGTATATCAAGTGTTTTGTTTAGGGAGTATACTATACAGAACAATTAACTTAAAAAGATCAAGTCAGTGAGGAAAGGAAGACTATCAGAGGAGAATGCAAGAAAGGAAATGTTTTGCAGATGTACTGCATTTAAATTAATAAAATCTCATTAGGTTTTATGTTTGCCAATAACGGCTGGAAAAGTTACCATACATTGTAGGAACAATTACCCAAATCTTCACTGTCTCATTAGGTTTGTCATACTGTTTTCATTATAATACATTAGAACTTGCAAGTGAGCCTTCCGTAATGACATATTGTTCCAATTCTCCTTTCAGCAGGCTCTAAGATATTTTAGTATTTGTGCTATAAGCCAGCAGGTGTCTTCACTTTGCTTTTCTGAATCAGTTTTATACACAGACCTCCAGACACCGAATGGAATGTAAAAGGGCTTTCAACAACCACATAAAACTGAGTCTGATGAGAGTAAAGCAATACACACTATTTTTTATGATTTTATAGTAATTCAAGACACTAAAAATGTGCACCTTTACAGTACATGTCTGCTCTGTTAAGACCTGTTAGTGAAAGCTGTATCAATGTAGATAAACCATGCAGTATGTAAAGTTTAAAGATTTGCATAACAAATGGAAGACATAGAGCTGATTTGAATATCTGAAGCACTATAAACTTCAATAAGAACAACCAACACTGAGCTTTCAAGGCACTTGCATTCAAATGAGAAAGATTTAAAAAGGATACGATTTTTAAAATGCTTTGAAGCTTCTTATTAAAGGTCTTAGACAGCTCAAGGTTAAAATAAATATTGGATTTAAGGTGGATGAAAAAAGATTTTGAAGCAATTTAAAGTAGAAATCACTTAGCAGTGAAATAGAATGAATGTTTATAGTTAGTGTAATTGTCACCTGACCTTCAGTAAACAAAGAACCACTCAATACCAGTCACAAGAATGAAAAAAAAAAAAACTTTCGCAAATGCTTTCAACTTTTTACTCTACTCATTTCTTATGAGTAAATTAGAAATTGGAAAAATATTTTTTCCTAACAAAATAAAGCCCCCTCCCTCCAAAGCATAGCTAAATTTGAACATCTGAAACAATAGTGATCAAGATACTTGCTGATGCATTAAACAATGACTAGAGTGAAATAACATTTTCTGAAGTGTCCTTTTTAAAGCAGGTGACAGCTCACGAATATCTTATTCAATTTGTGTATGAAATAGGGGAACAAAAGCTATTGCTAAATGGGTTAAAGTGGTTTCAAAAGTCCTCATGATGGTAGGCATTATTTAAATTTTATGACTGGGAAAATAAAGACCAAAAGAATAATCTCTTGCATCTGCAGTCCTTTTAAAAATATTCAAAACTTTTATCCATTAATAAGATAAGAATATTATTTTGTGAGATACATGCCTACTTGTCTATACCCAATGATTTATATAACTCCTGGCATAATTAGAGTACAATTAGCAAAAAAAAGGTTAAAAAAAAGACATACTATGTAGAAAGAAATAAAATACAGAACTCTCAAACAAAAGAGTAATGATTTAAACAATATATTATTTTTATAAGGTACATTATTCCCAGTTCTATAGAATGGGTGGAACAAATCATCCCTGAGAGGCTTACTCCCACAGGAAGTCACTGTTAACTTTGTCATTCATCATATGAGCAGTGTTGTGAGGAGTTATGTGGCTTAATTTGCTTAGAATTCTGCAGTACCAGGGCATCATTGCAGTAGTGACCTAACAAATTCTTACAGAAAATTATCTGCAGAAAACTATTGCTAGGCTGGATATATGAATGAAACACTGTCATTACTACCATGTAATAGGTAGAAAAAAAAAGTTTTATTCCAATTATTTGTATTTACTCTATAAAAACAACAGTGTGTGGATCCATGTAAACATTGGTTATTACACATAGTATTTGGAAATTAATTTACTTGGCAATAAACATGTTTGTTTTCAAAAGGGCCCATCCAGAAAGTAAAAATTTTCAGATTAATTCAAAATCGAATAAGAATGAAATACACCTTGAAAATGTCAAACAGATATGAGTGAAAATAACAGAACAAATTGGAGGATATTTGTTCAGCACTTTGACATAGAGAACTTAATTTTAATAAGTTACTAAAAATAAGAAAATTTAGGCCTTAGAACAGAGGTGTGTTGTCTTTTAATCTGTCATTTCTCATATATATTCCATTCTAACTCATAATCATCTTCTGGCAATGGAACTGAATGCCCTATTATTGATTGCTTCATCTGTACACCTGGGTGCTAAACATGAATGACTAAGTGTCTGGTACTTTCTTAGGTTCTTTATCTGTATTAACCTTTTTATTATATCTAATTTAGGAAGAAGAAACTATCATTATTTTCATCATCATTCCTATTTATGAATGAATAAACCAAAAAGGCTAAGAAACTAGACCAAAGCCAGATAGTGAGAGTTTGAAATAAGATTTAAAACCAAGACCACATTATTGAACATTATATATACAATCTTCTCAAGAATGCAATCATGATCAATATAGATGATTTCATAGAATTTTTAATCCTATTTCCAATCTCTCTCTCTCTCTCTGTCTCTATCTCTCTTTCTCTGTCTCCTCTCTCTCCTTTCCTCTCTCTCTTTTTATTCTCTCTCTCCCCATGCACAGGCATGCAGATTATTGATACACATTTAGCAAAAGTTTCTCCCCTTTTCATCACACAAATAGGACAATATGTTTATAGATGGTTAACTGCTTTTGAAAACATCTACCAACATCATAGCCAAAGTTGGATTTATCTTAGGTATATAAGCATGCTTCAACATTTAAAAAAATAATTCAATATAATCAATCTCACCAACAGGTTGAAGACAAATAAATTATTATATTAGTAGGTTCAGGAAAATCATTTGATAAAAATCCATTATCCATTTAAGGTTAGAAATGTTCAATAATTTAGGTATGTGGGAATGTTCTTACCTTGGTAAACATATCTATAAGAAATCTATTGTTAACATCATACTTGATGAGAAATTTTCCCACTGAGATCAGAAACAAAGACAGGATGTCAACTATTATCACCACTTTTCAATATTATACTTGTTCTAACTAATAAAGTAAGATAAGAAAAGCGGGAAAAATATATAGATTGGGAAGAAATATCTAACACTGTCTTTGTTCAAATATGACATGATTGCCAAAGTATAAAAGCTAATAGGACCAACAGCACAAATACTACTGGAGCCCTGGCCAACGTGGTTCAGTTGGTTGGAGTGTCCTCCCGGATACTGAAAAGTTGTGGATTTGCTTCCTGGTCAGGGCACATACCTAGATTGTGGGTTCAATCCCTAGTCAGCACATGTTTAGAAGGCAACCAATTAATGTTCTCTCTCACATTGATATTTCTCTCTCCTCTCTCTCTCTTCCTTCCTTCCCCCCCACCTCCTCTAAAGCAATAAGCAGGAGAATCCAAGATGGCAGCATAGGTAAACACCTACACTGCTGCCTCACACAACAATTTCAAAAGTACAACTAAAATACAGAACCGACATCATCCAGAACCACAGGAAAGCTGGCTGAGTGGAAGTTCTACAGCTAGAAGGAAAGAGAGGGACTCACAGAAACCCAGAGGAGCTGCAAAAAGCTGAGGTTCAGAAACGTGCACGCTGAGAGATCAGGTGCCGGAGTACCTGGCTGGCTTTCTCTGGCGGGAGTGAAACAGAGACTCCCAACGCCATTGAACCCCTTATCTTAGGACACTAAACCCCAGATCCAGCTGAAACTCATACGGGGGGAGTTTGGACTGTGAAAAGGGAGAGGTGCACAGAAATTTAGGGGAGTCGCAAAAGATCAGAGGCCTGATAGCGAGCATGGCACTATGCAGAGGACAGATTGCTGATTGTGCCACTGGCTTTCGCAAGTGGTCAGGAGACAGACCCTCCCAACTGTGCCACTTCTGACTCCACTAAGCCCCTGTTTCAGGCGAAACCCTGGAGACCTAGACTCGTGTGGTCCTGGTGCACAGGGGAGCTGGAAAGGCAGCGGTCTAGAGGCACTGCAGGTGCGCACTCGCACAAGGACCACTCCAGTGATTACCCAGTCACATGAGACTCAGGGGCCGTGGAGGGCGGGGCCGACTGGAAGGCAAGGCGGTCCCTTAAGCCCTGAGAGTCCACCCATCCCAAGCTCAACAGAGGCTTCTTTGGTTTTGCAAGTCTGGTATCATAAGGCTGAATTCAACACAGAAGTTTCCCCGGCATAGTGAAAATGCCGAGACAAGGGAAGGGATCACAAACAAAATAAATGGAGGAAAAAAAACGACTGGATATAGAGTTCAAAACCACACTTATAAGGTTTTTCAAGAATATGCTAGAGAAGTTGGATAAAGTTAGCAAGAGCCAAAATGAGATGAAAAAGGACCAACTAGAGATGCAAAAGATCCAACTAGAGATGGAAAAGGTCCAACTAGAGATGAAAAAGGACCAACTAGAAATTAAACATACACTGACTGAAATAAAAAAATATTATACAGACTCCTAACAGCAGACTAGAGGAAGGCAAGAATCAAGTCAAAAATTTGAAATATAAAGAAGCAAAAAACACTCAACTGGAAAAGCAAGAAGAGAAAAGAATCCAAAAATGTGAAGATAATGTAAGGAGATTCTGGGACAGCTTCAAGCGTACCAACATCAGAATTGTGGGAGTGCCAGAAGAGAGAGAGCAAGATACTGAAAACCTATTTAAAGAAATAATTACTGAAAACTTCCCACATCTGGTGAAAGAAATAGACTTACAAGTCCAGGAAGCACACAGAACCCCATATAAAAGGAACCCTAAGAGGACCACACCAAGACACATCATAATTAAAATACCAAGAGCAAAAGACAAAGAGAAAATATTAAAAGCAGCTAGAGAAAAACAGTTCATTACCTACAAGGGAGCACCCATATGACTGTCAGCTGATTTCTCAACCGAAATGATGCAGGCCAGATGGGAGTGGCAAGAAATATTCAACGTGATGAATAGCAAGAACCTACAACCAAGAATAACCTATCCAGCAAAGCTATCATTCAGAATTGAAGGGCAGATAAAGAGCTTCACAGAGAAGAAAAAGCTAAAGGAGTTAATCAACTCCAAACCAGTATTATATGAAATGCTGAAAGGTACTCTTTTAGAAGAGGAAGAAGAAAAAGGTAAAAGCCAAAAAATTATGAACAACAAATACATATCTATCAACAAGTGAATCTAAAAATTAAGTGAATTAAAAATTTGATCAACAGAATAAACTGGTGAATATAATAAAATCAGTAGCACAGAAAGGGAGTGGACTGATAATTCTCAGGGGGAAAGGGGTGAGGGGTGCACAGGGAGAGACTGGACAAAAATCATACACCTATGGATGAGATCAATGGGAGGGAGGGAAGGGTGGGAGTTGGGTGGAGGGGTGCTATGGAGGGGAAAAACGAGAAACAAATGTAATAATCTGAATAATAAAGATTTAATAAAAAAATAAAGTCAATAAGCACATCTAGCTACTTGAAATGAAGAGACCATAAAGATATTTAAATTATTTAGATGCTATGGGTTGAATGCTTGTGTATCCCCTCACCATCCACTACCATCTCAAAAGTCATGTATTGAAACCAAAAGGTCAATGTCATTGGAGTAGAATGTGGAAACTCTGGGAGGCACTAAAGTCATAAGGCTCTACCCACATAAATGGGGTTAATGATCTTATAAAAGTGACTCCAGAGAGCTAGTTATCTTTTTCCAGCAGGTGAGGATACAATAAGTCTTCAATCTGCAAGAGTGCCCTCACCCACCAATGGTGGAACCCTGATCTCAAACTTCCAGCATCTAGAATTGAGAGGAATACATTTCTGTTGTTTTTGAGCCCTCCGGTTTATGGTATGGGACCAAGGCTAATAGCCTATCCTAGGAATTTTATAAAAGGCTCTGGGTTCTTTTAGACCCCTCTAGTCAGTTACCCTCTCTGCAAGTCTATTTTATTTTTACTTATTTTTAAACTATTTTTTATTGATATCAGAGAGGAAGGGAGATGGAAAGATAGAAACATGAATGATGAGAGAGTCATTGATCAGCTGCCTCCTGCATATTCCCTACTGGGGATCGAACTTGCAAGCCAGGCATTTGCTCTGACATGGAATTGAACCATTACCTTCTGATTAATAGGTTGACACTCAACCACTCAGCTACACTGGCCAGGCAAATCTGAGTTATTTTAAATAGCTTGGAGAGCTTCTTGATGAAACTGAGTGGCAGAGGAAGCAGATTACTGCTTTTTCAATTTTGCTATGAAGATATGGCAACAAAGATTTGAATATAGAAATAGATGTATTTGCCCAAGTACTATTTTTCCTATTATCAGTGTCAAAGTTTATAATAAGGTTGCTATAGAAACAAAGCATACACAAATATAACATAATTGAAAAAAATGGCATGGCATATTTAACAAGAATAATGTAGTTAGTCTGTACCCCTGCTAAAGTCCTATAGTAGCTTTAAAAAATTATTTCAGAAAAAAATATTATTTAGCTTTGGGTACCTATAAGAATAATAACACATAATAAGCTTTAAATTGGTACAATGATCAGACTTACTTTAAGATTAAGGAATAAGGTAAATATGGATGTACTATTTACCAGTGCAATTATTGGTAAATTTTATGTACAAAAATATACACACATACCTGCACACATGTGGCTTAGCTATTAACTTTTAAGTTAGTATCCTGTAAGCTATAAATCTATAATAATAAAAGGGTAATATGCCAGTTAGACTGGACAGCCGAATGACCTTCCAGATGTCCTTCCCGATGACCTTCTGGATGAAGCCAGGGCTTTGAGGGCCGAGGGCAGCCGCCCAGGGCAGCCACCATGGCTGTGAGGACCAAGTCTCCGGCACAAATTTCATGCATCGGGCCTCTAGTATAAAATGTTAATTATGTTGGTTGAATAATAGTATGAAAACAGGATACATTTTACACGGTAGTATAAGACAAAAAATTATAGTAATATAACAGGTCTAATCTTCTTGTTGCAATAAACACATTCTATAACTTTAAGCCAAGTTATATTAACCTTTTTGGGCCTTTTTTTCAGTTTTTTCACAGGATGAAGCAAAATTAGTTTTACAGTTGTGAATGTGTAAAACAGAATTTATTCTTGTATGATTCATTATTTTATTTAATAAGTTTTTATTGAGTAACTGATATGTATTAATTATTGTATTATTTTTGCCCCACCCTGTATTAAAGGTTTAACCATTTTTTTAATTCTAAAATTATAAGGACTTTGTTTGATAATATTTTTAAAAATATATTGTTTCCAATTAGCGGTTGTACTATGCACTGTTCATAATTTCTATTAGCCAATATTCAGAATTAGAGTAAGATATTCTGAAATCAAGACAATTATCCACATATAAAATTTGAAAGTATTTTAATATTGCTATTATTAACTATTCTGTTTTGCTCCCAAAAGATTAAATGTGCCTAGTACTCTAAGTTTATCCATGTATAAACTGTCTCTCCCTAGACCCACAACTTACATGGATTTTGAAAATGATTTAAGTAACCCAATTTATACTCAGATATACTTCCAGGCAAAGGCATACTTCACATTAACTTTATGTCTTTAAAAAAAACCACTGTACTTTGTATTGATTTTGTTTTTCTTTTAAAATCAAGAAGTAAGATAAAATGTTGGTTCAAGCCAATATTATGTAGGCCACCATAAGTTGTTTTTAAAGTTATAACAGAACAATAGAAGAAAATTCAATTAAATGCTTTCTTATAAAAACAATTTCCCTTGTAATTGAGTTCTTAGAGTTTACTAAAGAACATCCTTGTTTATTTGCCTTTATAATGTTTCTCTATATCTCTTATTTGGGCTTGTCAGCAACTCAGTAAATTATTTAATTTTACACTGCCATTCCTAATATAATAAATTGCTCCTTCATATAAAATGACTAAAATTTAGAAACAAACATAAAATTGAAAGTAACAAATTTGAGATGAGAGAAAGCAATTATAATAAGGAACATACTATATTAAATCATTTTCAGCTTATTTACAAATATATAATCAATTATAAAAAATAATTTTTAAAGAAAGATGTTTTAGGTCTGTTAGTTTTTATAAAATGGACTTTGATTGCAGCTGAGTTTTTGGGTGGAGATTTCAACTATTTTAATTGGGTCTTTTTTAACAGACTTTTACTGTTGGAATTAGAAAATGTAAATAAAAAATGTAAAATATAAATTCCTTCATTTCTCAATAACTCATAGAAATAGAGATAAGCTATATAGATATCCCAGCAAAGGACAGGACCCAACAATAATTACTTGTGACTGAAATAGCCTATGTTATATTATTCCCAGTCAAAATGACCTTTCAAAATATGCTTTTTCCAGTTTCATGTAAAATTGGTTTGTATTTGTTGAATATACACTGTGGTGGCAAGGACCAATTCTATGTATGGTGAAAGTAGAAGTATAATATATATATATATATTAGACTAAAACCTCATGTGTAAGTTTTTCCAGAAAAGTAACCATAAATGATTATTAATAATAATAATAATCTTATCTAATAGAGTAATATACAAATTGACCATACCTCTGCTATACCCACAAGCCATACCCACCAGCCAATTATGAGTGAGTATGCAAATTAACACAACCAAGATGGCTGTGACCATGGAGAGAGCAGGAGGCTTGGGTTTCCTTGGCAATGGAGGAAGCCAAACTTTCTGCCTTTCTTGGCCTACCTTAAGACTACAAAGTTTCAATTATAGAAGGTAAATAAATCCCAGATACCAAGGCCTCCACTAGGATAGCTGGGGAGCTTGGCTGGCCTGCTAACTATCACAGGCCCCTCTCCCAGGCTGCCCCATTCCCCAAGGGAATTCCCACTCTGATCTGGGACACTTCAGGGCAAACCAGCCAGCCCCCACACAGACACCAGGCCTCTATCCTATCTAATCCTCTTATCTAATAAAATAATAATATGTAAGTTGACCATCACTCCATCACACAAGATGGCTGCCCCCATGTGGACACAAAATGGCCACCACAAGATGGCCAGCAGGGGAGGTCAGTTGGGAGGGACCAGGCCTGCAAGTGAGGGCAATTGAGGGTGATCATGCCTGCAGGGGAGGGCAGTTAGGGTGACCAGGCTGGCAGGGGAGGGAAGTTGTAGGTGACCAGGCCTGCAGGAAAGGGCAGTTGTGGGGGATACCCATGCATGCAGGATGACCAGGCCTGTAGAGGAGGGCAATTAGGGTCATACAGGCTGGCAGGGAAGCAGTTAGGCATTGATCAGGCTGGGAGGGGAGCAATTAGGGGTTGATTAGCCTGGCTGGCAGAAGTGGTTAAGGGCAATCAGGAAGGCTGGTAGGCAAGCAATTGGGAGCCAGCAGTCCTGAATTGTGAGAGGGATGTCTGACTGCCTGTTTAGGCCTGATCCTACCAGAATGAGCCTAAATGTGCAGTTGGACATCCTCTGAGGGGTCCCAGATTAGAGAGGGTGCAGGCTAGGCTGAGGGATACACACCCCCATGCACGAATTTTGTGCACCAAGCCTCTAGTAATAATAATAATAATAACAAAACAATACCTACATGTAATCAAGGGGTCATTATTTTTAGGTCTTAAAATTGTGTTTCCATTATAGGTCTTTAACTAACAACATGTTGAATTCTTTCAATAACACGTGCACCCTTAAGGTAAATAATTTATCATAAAAATAATGCAATACTTTAATTCCATGAGTGACGCAGTTAAACTTATTGAATTATCCATTGTTTTTTGACTTGCATTTCTATGGCAAGGCTTTCTGAAAGCCATACCACTGTAGAGAGGCAAATTCAACCAAAATCAATCATGTTTTATTATGTTCAGAAAAACAGTTTTAATACAACTTTCTTCTTGGAATCAGTTAGAACAAATGCAATTTTCTACAGGGCTATTGTTCAGGATGATGAACCACATATATACACATCTGGCCACCTGAAAAGAGAATCCAAGAAAATTTGAAGATACTCCTACAGAAACAACACTTGATGAATGGAGCCTTTTATCATCTTCTCTTTACTCCTACCAAAATGAAAGGGCAAAACATCTCTGAAAATTTGTAGAGCAGTCACATATTCATTGCAAACCTCCACCAGAGATGCTTAACAGAACACTATATCCTACCAACCTGTGATTGCAAACAAGTCAAAGGCTCATATTATGAACAATATCACCAGAAAACAGTAAACTTCATGATATAAATGTCAGCTTGACATGATGTATTGGTGTGCCACCCCCAAATATTATTCTTTAGATGTTGGAGCACAGAATGCTCACTTCAGCAAAATATATAGGGACTTGTGACTTTTTGAATTTAACATACCACAGGGGATACTACCCAGTAACTATGAAAAAAAATTAACAAATTTTGGATTAGAGCTCCAATACTAAAAAGGCATTAAATAAATGAAATTGCCAAAGGTTTTGGTGAGTTACAAGTTTTGGAGGCTCCATATGAGAACTACAACATAACTCATTATAGCTTCAGGCACTAATAAGTTATGAGGCACTCACACGTATGAGATAAACCCCATAACTTACTGAAGTCTATATCATACCTTCATTATATCCAGGGACATGTGAAATAGCTGAAATTCAGCTCAAAACCCCAAAGTTCAGTAATAAAAGTGAATAAATCAACACATCTATTGATTTTGCTGTCTTTTTTGTGCTTTTTGTTATCCTACTTCCCTTTAGCATCTGAAAGATCCCAGCATTTTTCTTCTGAGCTTCTTCCATGTTGGCATTTTAGGTATGCTGGGAAACATCAAAATAAACTAGGTTTCTGCTTTGCTCTGCTCTCAAGAGTAATTATATTAGTCAGTCAAAAATCTTAGGCACTTTCTTCTTTGAACAAATGAAATGCATTACTTTATTCCAAAGGCAGAACTGTGGAGACAAATTCAAAATCCATACTCATATCATAATGTATGGTGACAAAGAGAAGTATGAGAAAATAATGCAGTGTATTTTAATAAAGGTATAAAGGCAATGTGATTTTTTGATAAATAAGGAACTTAAATGGAATAATAGAAATCAATCATTTAAGAAAGCATCTGATATATGAAACACACACAGGACTTAAAATAAGAATAACTATAAATACTTTTACATTTTGTATTTATATAGTTTAATGTACATTTTCATAAAAAGACAACATAGTTGATATTTCTACTAATATAGAAATGATCATAGTGTAAGAATAAGTAAGAGAGCAAAGAGTGTGTGTGTGTGCCTTCCCTTGCTGCCCAGAGGCCTGGAGCAGCTGAGGCCATGTGTCACGCCTCTATCATCACCGTGACGATGATGCAAGCATTCTGCATCACCCCCTCAGCACCTGCATATACAAATTAACTCACCTGTATATGCTCAGCACCTGTATATGCAAATTAACTCACCATCTTTGTTGGGTTAATTTGCATACTCACTCCTGATTAAATGGTGAGCATTGCAAAAGTATGGTCAATTTTTATCTTATTCTTTTATTAGTGTAGACTAGAGGCCCAGAGCATGAAATCATGCACCTGTGGGGTCCCTTGGTCTGGCCTGCAGGGATCAGTGGACCTCTGCACCATCACAGCCTGGCCTTACCCTTCAGCTCATCGTGTTCTAGCCCACTGTCAGCATTGATCCCGCTCAGCACAAAGTAGTGCATGAAGCAGCAGGCGGCCAAGGAGGAGCACAAGAGCATGCCAGGCTCTGTGCTGCTCCCACTCATCCCAGCCCTGCTGTGCCTGCCACTGCCTCTTGGTAGGCTCACTGACACTCTTCTGTGGTCTCTGCATGCTGGGTCCTGGGGTGATACTGGTGTGCCCATGACTGTGGAGCTGCTCCTCATCAGAACCTCCCAACTCACACAGCACTAGAGAAGCAGCCATGGGCTAGCACTCAGTTAGTCCCAATGCTGGTACTGGTCTGAGAGAGGGGTCTGTGCTGGTTTGCAGGCTGGCCATGGGGGGAGGTATGCAAGGTTAGTGTCTGCAGTAGAGGCTCACACCACTACAGCTGTACTCACCAGCCATGGGCCCAGTATCTGGCTCCTGTCAGTCAGCTGAGTGGCATGCCCACTGTGGAAATACATTGGCTACCAGGGGGAAGCTCCTGCATTACGCATATGCCCCCTGGTGGTCAGTGTGTCTCATAGCTGCAAGCCAGTAGTCTAGTCATCCAGTTGTCTGGTTGATTAAGCTTTTATATATATAGACTAGAGGCCCAGTGCACGAATTTTATGTGAGATCCCTCAGCCCAGCCTTCATGCTCTTGCATCCTGGGTGCCCTTGGGGGATGCAGTTAGCTGGCCTAAGCTGGCAGTTGGACATTCTTAGCACTGCTGTGGAGGTGGGAGAGGCTCCTGCCATTGCACCTACATTGCCAGCCATGAGCCCAGCTTCTGGCTGAACAGAGCTCCTCCTATGCGAGTGCACTGACCACCAGGAGGCAGCTCCTGCATTGAGCATCTGCCCCCTGGTGGTCAGTGCTCATCATAGCAACCAGTTGTTCTACATTTTGGTCATTTTGCATATTAGGCTTTCATTATAAAGGATTGTTATAGGAGAGGCAGCACAAAGAGTTTCAGCTCAGAGAGCACTAGAAATCTCCACAGAATTAGATATTGAACAGAGGCTTTCTCAGGAAACAGTAATTTCTACAATAGATGTCAACTTTTATCAATGTTGAAATGGACAAAATTGTAAAGATGGGAGTTTTGAACATTAAGCATTACAAGTGGTTATCTATGGTGATGAATTGATAGTTTTATATGTCTTAATGACTGCTTAAAAATCCACAGACATATTTATCTTCAGTAAAATCCTTTCTTGGTTATGTCAGTCTTTAGAGACTAAAGGGGGATAATAATATGAAAACAAATGCTATTGGTAGGGTTATCGTACACTCCAATTTGCTTGAGCAGTCTCAATTGAACCCTATTATGGAGGCATAATTATTAATTGCACCCCTTTCACTTCACAAATGTCATGATTTAGATAATAAACTTGACAATCATACTGCTTGGTAGATCCAAGAAAACACTAGAATGACAGACATTGAAGATGACCATTACCCTTAATTGACTACTTTCAGCCTACTTAACAAGTACCTTGGCTATCAAATAATATTTCATCACTTTCAGTCAAATCATCCAGAACAAATTTTTACTTGTAACATATTTCATTAGTTTTACCAGGATCAAGATAATGCCACAAACATTTGAAATAGATATAAGGAAGATCATTATAACTCTTAATCAAATAGCAAAATTCTGCATTGCTGTTTTCAGAGACACAGCCTAATCTTATCATGTGTCCTCAGCCAGCCACTGTTCTTAGAAATGTTTATGTGCTGCTACAGATAATGAAGAAGTTGATTTAATTGAAATTCTGTTATTTAATAATAACAGCAGCAAAATAAAGTAAGATTTCCTAACATCTACTCTGTCTCTTTGTAAGTTATGGGACTCAACCTTTTGTGATTTTCTTCTCTGCAATGTGATATAATGTGTTATACTAATATAAGATATTGGCACACAATAAGTCACACCAAAAAGGAAGAAGAATTTTGATAGCATTGGAAATAATAAGATAATATTCATGTATCCCAATATATTTGAAATAATGTCTCTTGTTTTCATTGATAGCAGCTCAGAGAAGATGATGGTGATTGAGGGACTCTGTTTATTATGATAATACAAATAAAAGAATACCATGTGTAGTTACTTGCTTTGTGTGATATGTATTATACTTTAATTTCTACAATGTTTTCATTATTACTAATAAGAGTATTCATTATGTTTTTCCGTCATGTGAATAGTGCAAATATTGGCAGTACAATAAAAAAATAATTGTTCCCCTACTTAAAACCTTACTCTAGCTGCCTAATGTTTGTGTACCTACCTAATTCATATATTGAAGTTTTAACTTTCATGGTGATGCATTAGGAGGTGAATCCTTTGGGAAGTGATTAGGTTATGGGGCCCCACATCTGAGCATATTCTCTTAGTCACTGAACTGTATTTATTCTAAATTTTTGAACTTATAAACTAGTAAGTGCTTAAATGCTTTCTATACATCATGCTGTCTGTTCATCACAATAATATCCTGCAGAACAGTGCTGCCATAATGTTACATATGAAGATGACTTACCCAAGTTTACACATTTCAAATGATCAAGTTTGACTATCATACCCTCACATGGATTTATTCTGCTTTTATTTATAGAAAATCTTTTTATTTTCTTTATGATAATTACCTGATAAGCAGCATTTTTATTATAAGCAGCAATTTTGGAGAATTTAAATTTCTTTCATTTGGCAACTGGAATATTTCTCTCAATACATGAGTCACTGTTTCAAAAAATAATTTGAATAAAAAATAAATAGTTCATTAGGAATATAAAAGGAAATTAAACTTATTATACAACAGAAGTAGAGAGGTTTATATTTTGTTCCTTGTTGTATTCTTTGTAAGACTTTAAGAAACATAAAGTATCAATATTAATCCTGAATCTTAACAAGAAATATACATTAAAATGGACTAGAGAGATGACATAAAAACAGCAATCTATAGATTTGTTCTGTAATTTCATAAGAAAATAAGCTTTGTTAAAGTAGTATTAAAGGTCCTTTTTTGTCCTTCTCTGCTGGAGTTGACAAAACTTTCCAGAGTCCAAAACAATGTAGAAAAAGAAAAAAATCATATGAAAATGACACTTAGGAAAACGTGCAGTATGTCAGTTAAACAGTGTAATTCTAAAATTATTTGATGTTTGTTTTCTGCATCAAATTCTTTATGCTCAGTCCTGCTTTCTCTTTTGCTTTTATTCAGATGTTGTAGCCATCCAGCTATTTCCTATTCACTTACCTCAGGAGCATACAGCCAGAAGCTTCCATGACAGTTAAATGGATGAGTTACAATATCAGTGGGAAAAATATCTGGACATTATGATAAATGCTTTTATAATTCCCCAGTTAAAGAAAATAATTTACCCTCTGAACAATACCCCTATTACCCTGGGGTTGCTTGAATTTAGGTTGGAAGTATGGTCAATTACCTCACTTTCCTTAGCTCTCTAGCCTGCTGATTGACAGATGTAAATGTCTTTATACATATGAAACAATGAGAGACTGTTAAATGGTGTGCAATTGTGGGAACTTCATTTATAATGCAATGAATTGGGCAGGTGAAAAGAAACTACACATCTATCGGAAATATTATTTGTGCTGTTATAGCAATATAAAATATAAATTGAATTGGAATAGAAATAAACTGAACACTTTCACTTTGGCAATGGAAAGAAACATTGTTTCTATTTTTTTTTTCAGGGAAAGTATTCAGTCATAATGTTATACATTATTGTCTCATGTGGGGCATAAAATAAGTTGCAGTTGAGATTTTACCCAGATATTACCCTTTGTTCCATACAAGGACCTGAGGAGTAAATATAAAGGAAACATTAATCTAACCACCTCATTCTTTCTCTCCTAAAGTCATCTTTATGCATTAGGAAAACTTTGTAACTCTCTGTTATTTTATTTTTAAGTTTATCACCTTTGCCAGGATGATGATTACCACATCCTTAGGCAACGCATTATTCATAAAATATCTTGGGAAAGCACGCATATAGAGGTTGAAACAAATCTGAAAGACTTCCATCTATAAAGAACTTTCCTCTAATCATAGCTTGGAATAAAATTCTGTTTTTAAAATCTTTATTTTTTTAACATTCTATGTGTACTTTATGTCTAAGAGTCACTCAAGGTTAGGTCACTCAAGGTTAGGCTCTTACTTCCCAGTCTGGGTGCATATGAAATACAACCAATAGATGTTTCTCTCTCACATCACATTCATGTTTCTGTATCCCTCTTCCTTCCTTTCTCTGTATGATCAATGAAAGCATATCCTTGGGTGAGGAATAAACAAACAAACAAACAAACAAAATTATTAATTAATAAAATGCCCCAAATTAAAAATCAGTGTTTTTTTTTAAATATTAATATACTGGAATAAAAATTGTCTCAAGTCATTAAAAAAGAGATGTGCATGCCAAACCGGTAGAGCTCAGTGGATTGAGTGTTGACCCATGCACCAAGAGGTCATGGGTTCGATTCTTGGTCAGGGCATATGCCTGGGTTGCAGACTGGTTGCCAAGAAGGAGGTGTGCAGGAGGCAACTGATAGATGTTTCTCATTGTTGATGTTTCTATTTCTCCACCTTTCCCTGTCTATCTAAAAGTAAAAACAAACAAATGTATTTTTTAAAAAAAGAGATATGCACACCTCTAATTGATTAAAATATTAATCTTAGTCTTGTTTTTGAATTCATAATAATTTCTGTAAAATTTATTTTTCTATGCAATAAGATGGATAATGTATGATTGGTGGCACTGTTTTTTTTAGAGTTGTCCGAAAACAAGAAAGTCATGATACTTTTGTTTTCATTAAAAATATTAGTTTCCCTTACTGGTTTGGCTTAGTGGATAGAGCATCAGCCTGCGGACTGAAAGGTCTCAAGTTCAATTCAGGTCAAGGGCATGTACCTTGGTTGCTGGACACATCTTTAGTAGGGGGTGTGCAGGAGGCAGCTGATCAATGTTTGTCTCTCATTGATGTTTCTATCTCTCTCCTTTACTCTATAAAAAATCAATAAAATGTATTTTTAAAATATTAGTAAATATCCATAGTTTCTTCTAAATAAAACACTTCAAAATTTCCTGATGCAGGATATATTCATGTTCTTAAAATGAGTAATAATGCTGCTAATATAATGAAACCCTTGAATTTCTTTGAAAGCCATTATCAATATCCTTATCCACCTTCCTCAATATTCCATAAAATGTTATCTTTCTTTAAAAAAAAAAAAAGGTTTCTTTCTTATAGGCCATGATATAAAAAGGCAGGGAAAAGCTAAAAGCCACTACAATAATTAAACCATATAAAAATGAAAATAGATTGAAATTTGTACAGTCCCCATGGAAAACAGTCCCCTTAAGAAATTAAGAATGGAACTATCATATGACCCAACGATTTCTTCTTCTGGTTATTTATCCAAAGAATATAAAAACACTAATTTAAAAAAGATATTTTCAGCCATAAAAAATTAAAACATTGCCATTTGTGACAAAATGATTGAATCTTTAGCTAAGTGAAATAAGTCAGATGCAAAAAAGCAAAGTATGATTTCAACATGTGACATATAAAACAAAGCAACACAGAAACACAGATACAAAGAATAGACTGATGGTTGCCAGAGGGCAGGGTAATTGTGGAGTTGGATGAAAAGGTGAAGGAATTAAAAAGTGCAAATTGGCAGTTACAGAATAGTCACAGAGATATAAATTATAGCATAGGGAATATAGTCAATAATACAGTGGTACCTCGAGATACGCGATTTTTGAGATACGAGCCTTCGAGCGAGCGATTTTTGCTTTGAAATACGAGCAACATTTGAGATAGGAGTAATCACGCAGATTGGCCGGCTGCACACAACCCACCAATTTACCGTGACTCGAGAGTCTCATAGTTTTCCAAGCCTCAAGGTTACGGAACGAATTAAACTCATATCTCGAGGTACCACTGTATTGTAATAACTATGTATGGGATCAGGTGGGTACTTAAAATATAGCAGGGAATACTTGGCAAAGTTTATGATTGTCTAACCACTATGATGGAATTAGTACAGAATAATATTGGATGTAAACTGTAATTGAAAAATAAAAATAATACATTTTCAATTTTTAAAAAGTAAAAATGAACTAATAAAACAAAATTCATAGAAACAAACAATAAATACAATGTCTGTTACCAGAGGCCAAGCGGGGTACAAGGAGTGCAAAAACACCTAAAGGTTAGTAAATATATGATAAAAGAAGGAAACTAGACTTTTGGTGGTGAGCACTCAATAGAGCATACATACAGTGGTACCTCGAGATACGGGTGCCCTAACATACGCGATTTTTGAGATACGAGCCATCGAGTGAGCGATTTTTGCTTTGAAATACGAGCAACATTTGAGATAGGAGTAATTGCTTGGATTGGCCTGCTGCACATGACCCACCAGTTTACCGCGACTGCAGCGTCTCATAGTTTCCCACGCCTCAAGGTTACAGAACGAATTAAACTCTTATCTCGAGGTACCACTGTACTTTACTTTTCCGTGTATAAGACATCCCACCCCTTTTCCAACCTAAAATTAAGAAATCATTATTTTAAACATTTTGCTGAGTTTCCTCTTAAGGCCTTCTTGTTTTTTTTTGGAGGAGTTGTTCTTCCTATTATCTCCACTATTTGATCATACACTCAGTGGGAGAAAGTCCATATTGTCTCCCTGTAGCACTATTTCCATGATCTTGTACATAGTTGATTAAATTTAGTTTGATTTTTGCAGAGTAAGATAATTGCTTTCTGATATGTATCTTTTTATTTTTATTACTAGAGGCCTGGTGCACAAAATTAGTGCAGAGGGGGGGTGTTCCTCAGCCCAGCCTACAACCTGTCCAATCTGGGACTCCTCAAAGGATGTCCTAATGCCCAGTGGGATCAAGCCTAAATGGGCAGTTGGATATCCCTCTCATAATCCAGGACTGCTGGCTTCCAACTGCTCACCTACCTGCTTTCCTGATTGCCCCTACCTGCTTTTGCCTGCCAGACTGAACACCCGCTAACCCCTCCCCTGCCAGCCTGATTGATGTCTCAGCCTATTTTCCCCTAACTGCCCTCCTCTGTAGGCCTGATCCCTCCTAATTGCCCTCCCCTGCAGGGCTAGTTCCCCCGTGACTGCTCTTCTCTGCAGGCCTGGGTCCTTCCAAACTGCCCTTTCCTGCAGGCCCAGTCACTCCCAACTTCCCTCCTCTTCTGGCCTGGTCACTCCTAACTGCCCTCCCCTGCAGATCTGGTCCCTCTTCAGGCCATCTTGTGGTGGCCATCTTGTGTCCACATAGGGGCAAGATCTTTGACCAGATGGGAGCAGCCATCTTGTGTATTGGAGTGATGGTCAATCTGCATATTACTCTTTTATTAGATAGGATAGAGGCCTGGTGAATGGGTGGGGGTCAACTGGTTTGCCCTGAAGGGTGTCCTGGATCAGGGTGGGGGTTGCCTTGGGGCATGGGACTGCCTGGGCAAGGGGCCTGTGGTGGTTTGCAGGCTGGCCACACCTCCCTGTGACCCAAGTGGAGTCCCTGGGATCTGGGATTTATCTATCTCCTATAATTGAAACTTTGTAGCCTTGAGTGGAGGACTGGGCCTGCCAGGATGTGTGAAAAGCTTGGCTTCCTCCATCACTGGGGAAAGCCGAGCCTCCCTCCTGCTCGCTCTGTGGCCACAGCCATCTTGGTTATGGTTAATTTGCATATTACTCTTTAAGTTCTTCTGCTGTGGGTTCTTCTGATCAGGTATTTCTATAGAGCACAAATCTTAGAAAACTCACTTTTTCTCTCTTCCATGAAGAGGAATTTGGATGTAAATTGGCATTTCTCCTTTTTTAACTACTATTTCCCATAGGGATCTTTTCAAACATATATTTTAATTAATTTCAGAGAAGAGGGGAGAGGGAGAGAGAGAGAAACAACAATGATGAGAGAGAATTATTGATCAGTTGCTGCATGCTCTGCAGTGGGATGGAGCATGCAGCCCATATGCCCTTAACTGGAATCAAACCATGACCCTTCAGTCTGCAGGCTTATCCACTGAGCCAAGTCAGCCCTTGGTAGTCTTTTTTGATCCCTATTACTAATAGTGGTTCTGAGAGTAAATCAAGACAAAATGAAAAATGAGGCATCATCTTCTGTGGATAATTTGCATTTCAATACATTTCCACACCAAGTGATTCAAGTCCATGGATCTTGGTTCCAAGGAGTTTCTCTGGTGCATCATCATTTCTTCAGAATAGGTTTGTCCAAATGAATGGAACCTAAACATTGTGATTACAATAACTATCTAGTTAATTGCACTTGTGTGAATTTACATTTAGTGCTAAATTCTGGCTTCTTCATAAATAATATATGGGTAGGCAAAACAAAATTTATTCTTGCTTTATTTGTTTATTAATTATTGTGTTATTATTTATTATAATTATATTAGAGGCTTGGTGCATGGCCTCCGCCCTCTCCCAATCTAGGACACCTTGAGGGATGTCAGACTGCCGGTTTCAGACTGCCGGTTTCAGCCTGATCCTCAGCTCATCCCAGCTGGCTCTGCCTACTGCAGTTGCTCAGTAAATAGCTCTGCAATGGAGGCATGAGAGGCTGCACTTACCAGCCGTGAGCCCAGCATCTGGTGTCCATTGGTCAGCTGAGCTGCACTCCCACTGTGGGAGTGCACTGACCACTACGGGCAGCTCCTGCATTGAGCAGCTGTCCCCTGGTGGTCAGTGCGCCTGATAGTGACTGGTCAACTGGCTGTTCGGTCGTTCGGTCCTTTGGTAATTTGGTCAACTAAGCTTGTTTATATATAAACATAAAAGTAATTTTGAGAACATCTGCATATTTTTTAGCCTTCCTATGTGTTAATTATTCACTAGAAAGAATGTGAGAGTTAGTTTTTTTCAGATGCACTGCATATTTGGGCTGTTAGCTTAAAAGTTACAAATATCTGTCTTTATCTTATTTCCTGGGTGATTATTCTCTATGTTCAAGGTGCTTATTGTTCATGTAATTTTTTTCTAGTATGGACTAACATTTTTATTATTGTATTTTATTTTTTATGTCAAGAATGTATATATGTATAAATTATAAATATTTTATATTAAATACATATTTTATTTTATATAAAAAAGAGCTAATATGCTAATTAAACCTAACAGCAGAACGACCATCCAGACAACATTCTGGACAAAGCCAGGGAAAACAGGGCTGGCCGTAGATGTGAGGGGCTGTGAGGGCCAAGCCCCTTGTACAAATTTTGTGCATTGGGTCTCTAGTATTAAATATATAAAAGGACAATATTAAAACACACTCCTTTTTCATATGTTATTTTTTTGTTGTTGTTCAAGAGCGTTCAAAGTTTGCTTGCTCTCTCTTTAACAAACTTTGTTTCAATACTATTTATTAAGGGAATACCATGCTAAGGTTGCAAAGAGAAACTAAGTAAAATTATTGCATTTGTTTTTTCAAAAACTTACCCAGAAACCAAATCCAAATTTTGAAATGCATATATAAAAATGAACATATACAATTATAACCATATCTAGAAAAAATATTACATGATAAATGAAAAGTAATGTTTTAAGATAGTTGTTACAAAATACAAATTATTTTGTGTTTTATTGAAACTGAATGATAATAGTTTAAATATTTTTGTAGAGGAGATAGGATAGCAGGAAATTTCTGAAACAAGATTTATCTTTTTCTCTCCATCTGAAATTTGTTTTAAATGTCTGAGATTAAATTGACCATTCAGATAAGTCCAGTAGATTTCTAATCAAAACAGAGTATATATTTATATGCCCAAGGCATTTTTCAGCCATGAGAACTTTCTACTAAGTCCAGCATTATTGGAAGAAAAATAAAGATGAAAGTATATAAAGTTATAGTGTACCCAATAATAATAATATATAAAATATCCACAAATTACATAATTAAGTGCATAAAGAGTCTATTCAATAGCTTGATTTTTTCTTTTTTGATCTCTAAAAATTGGAAGATGACTCTCATTGTGAAAATCTAATAAGAATAGCATCATTGTGGAAAAATACAAAGAAAAAATTCTTTGTAATGGAATTTTTATTCTCCCTTTAAAAACTGTAGCAACATTGTAAAATTTGTACTGTAATGCATGCAGGTGTAAGCACTCAGGTTTGGTTTCCTGAAGAGCTTTTGTGTATGTGTATGATAAAAAACAATTTTTGCTGGCACACAATCCCTAGGTCTCTACATTTGTATGTGATGTCACATGTAAAAGCAACAAATCAGAGGATGCCTCTACAGAAACTGATTTAAAAAACCCAACCTGCTCCTAAACAATAACTCTGGCCAACTAAACCATGGCCTATCAGAAAAATACATGAACATCAAAACTAAAATTAGAAGGGTAATAAACCCTGTAGACAGACTTTTGGTACCTAAGTCAAATGGCTGCTAACAACAGCATTATTGTGGGCCAATTATCTAAAGCCATTTTGAAAGGCTGTTTTTCAGCATGTTTCTTCAATTCTTCAGTATGTGGTGATGACCAACATCAGATACTATTAAGAAGTCTTCAAGCGTGTAAAATAATATGATTTCACAATGATTACATATTCCCTCTACAGCTGGCTGAGTTTTTACATCTCCATTTGTCATTGACGATTGTGTCCAATTAAATGATTAGCTTTTAAAAACTGCTGCACATTATGTGAGTGAACTTGTGTTCTATTGCACTGAGTGATGCAGAAACAAACTCATTACAGCATGTAATTCACCCATATTAAATAACAAACAGATGGCTGCTGTAAATGAGAGCTCCTTTTTCTCTTCAAAAGTGCCAGGAAAAAGGTGTTTTTATTTATCTTTGTTTCCAGCTTCTTTCTGTTTTCTTGACAAGTGGGCAGCTGGCTGCTGAGGTTTTCAATTGGTGCAGAAGAATGAAAAGCCTGTTTCCATTAATTTCCCCATAAAATAAGTCTTTGAATCATTTCTGTTATAAATGCAAGTGCAGTAGCAAGCTGCTGCTTGATTAATTCACTTATTATGAAGATTTCATCTTTTATAAGAGGGCCTGCAGGTAATTTATCTTGTTTAGTAAGATTAGAAAAATGTAATTATCTTGATACCTTTGGACCCCTCTCATTTTAATTGTGTTCCCATAAATTTCAAACATAAATATGGGAATTTTTGTGCACAAATGTTCCAACATGTGGTCAAAAAATGTGCTATAAGATCTGCATAAACATTTATCAAGTAACATACATTAAGACCATATTATCACAGGAATGCAGAGAAATAAAGTCAGCAAATAAATGTGCTAGTATATACAAACAAATATCTGCATTTCTGGTTCCCTAGTCTCCTAACAGCTGGAGTGAGGTGAATGTTTTAAGATTCGTTTAAAAAACTTTTTTTTTTTAATCAAGCATAAATGTCACTAAGGAGATGAAGAAACCTGTCTTATTTATACTAATAAAATTAAAACAGTTTGTCTTAAAATGTTCCAAATTCAAATGAATTGACTTACCAGTGTATATTTCACATACTGATTACAACATTTCCATCACATTTCTTATCCATGGGAATTTGGATACATCTCTGATTTTATAATGACAATGTAATTTAATTTAAAATGAATGTGAAGAGAGAGATGTTTTCCAATCCCTTTTCATGTGTAACTCTGCATATTCTGTCTTGCAGGAACCATTTTCTCAGGCTCAGTAGGATCACTTCCCTTTTCTCTGATCTTTCCTTCAGTACTATTGGATTTGGTATTTAATATCTTTAATTTCATTATATTAATATTAATTAATGTGCTTGTTCTAGATTTAAAATATATCATGCTTACCCACTTCATTACTTAGTATGGTAATAAATATATATTTCTGCCAGCCTAGACCAGTGGTCGGCAAACTCATTAGTCAACAGAGCCAAATATTAACAGTACAATCAATGATTGAAATTTCTTTTGAGAGCCAAATTTTTAAAACTTAAACTTCTTCTAAATCTACTTCTTCAAAATAGAATAGCCCAGGCTGTGGTATTTTGTGGAAGAGCCACACTCAATGGGGCCAAAGAGCAGCATGTGACTCGTGAGCCACAGTTTGCCGACCACTGTCCTAGACTCATTGTTCTAGAAGAAAGTTATCAGGAATATTATATAATACAACTCTATTTTTTTCAGATTTGTCCAGGCTTTCAATAGGAGAGCATTCCATCCTTTGTGGTATGCATTAAACAGATCAAGTGATTGTTTAGGTAAATTACATAAGATCTGTGCTCATTCATGCATACAACGAGATATAATTGAGATACACCAAGGTTTGCTAAATAAGGAATAGTATGTATATTAAATGATGTAGTTCAATTTCTAACTATCATACCTTTCTACTTTTAAAGCATCCTTCCATATATTTCAATAAAATTGTGCATCTTGCAAAAGTGAGTTAAAATAACATGATAGAAACACAGAAAATATTTGTCTAAAAGGGTTGCCTGTTTGTATATTCATCCTTTACCTTTGTGATATACTCTCTTTATTTTATGGATATAGTCACTGCCTCTAAATGGATCTGTCTCTAGGGCTTTGTGTCAAAAATTGTAAATGGTCAATATTTGCATATTATTCTCTGATACATTTTATGAATATATGCTAAGGCTGGATTATGTAACAAGACCCAGTGTCAGGGACAAGGAAGCTCCTCAATTTATTGAACAAGTGGTCTCTTCCCCTTATTGTCTGTGTCTCTCTGACCTCAGATGTACATGCAGTCCTTGCCCTGTCTACCCAGCTGATTTGCTATGAGCATCAAAGACAGCATTTTGATGAATGAATTAATTTCATTTTCTTGTTCATTCTAAGTTTCTCAAAACACTCTACCAAATACTTAGTGTCAAATAATTTTATAATGTTTATCAGGGTTATACTATTCAATATTATACATAAAAAGAGACAAAGGAACTAAATAGATTTTTAAAGTAGATTTGGATGTCAGGTTAATGCATCTGATGTAATTCATTACCCTGTTATAATAATAACAAAAATAATTGCAATATTTATAAGTAATCCTATGTTTTGATAATTGATAGAAATGAAGTGGCATCTTAGCATTTTCCTCTAATTTTTTCTTGTCATATTAGGTCTTCGCCATGTCTCCCTACATCTGTCTATCTTCTTACACTGTTCACTAATGTTGACTAACGCCCTCTTTATGGCTTCACTTATACATATCTGTGAAAGCATCTGGAATATTTCTCAAGACTCTTAGGACTTCTCTTCCATTGAGATAGAAATATGTGAAAGAAGACTTCTGAGATTCACTCTTAACTTGGAGCAGGCAACTCTGAGAAAAAAGAAAATGCCAGAATTATATGTTACCTGAATGCAAATTTGATCATGAGCTTCCTCTATTATTAGGCTACTACATAAAGGAGATAGTTTTATCATTGAGAAAAGGATTTGAACAGAATTTGTCTCTGGCTCAGGGAAATTTCTAATATCTCAATGGGACAAAATCTCAAATTGTCATTATATACAAAATTTCAATTTGGTTCTGAATTTGCACTAATGAGTCTGGAGTAAGTTGCTATCAGGTTAAGAAAATAAAAAATAAAAGGTGAGGACAGAAGAAAGATGGTGGAAACAAACAAACATCAAAAAAAAAAAGCTCTCACACACACACACACACACACACACACACACCAAATGCCTGCTAATATAAAAGCTAAAATGCTGAGAGCCCTATTGGTTAGCAGGCCTTCATTTCCAATATGAACATGGTATCATAAAAGCAACATTTCATCATTCTCTTGGAAAGGATCTAAAAGCAAGAAGAAAAACATTATGTAAAAAAAGAGCTTAATTTTCTTTAAAATATGTGGGCTCTAAAGTAGATATAAGTAAATCAGCAGAAATACAATACAGTTAGGAAAATGCCAGCAAGAGAGAAATGGCAAAAAAATACCAGCAAAAAAGAAATAAGAAATGGCTGAAACCGGTTTAGCTCAGTGGATAGAGCGTCAATCTGTGGACTGAAAGGTCCCAGGTTTGATTCCAGTCAAGGGCACATCCCCAGTAGGAGGCGTGCAAGAGGCAGCTGATCAATGTTTCTCTCTCATCAATGTTTCTAACTCTCTATCCTCCTCCCTTCCTCTCTGTAAAAAATCAATAAAATATATTTAAAAAAAAGAAAGAAAGAAGAAATGAAAGGAATTAGCAGTTGCATCTATGGGACACACACACAAAAAAATAGTTCTAATACCAAGGTCCAAAACCTTCTAATAGCAAAAATAAAAGTGAAATTAGCACTGCTTTTCAAATAATTGGTCATTTCAGTTCTGTATTATAATGTAAGATGCCACTCTATAGTAAACCACAATGGCTCAAATAAATAACATAGATAAATCTAATGACTATGTGGGGTGAACTGGCTTAGCTTATGTTTAGATGTTGTCAACTGAGATAATGAGATAGCCTCATTCACATCTGACAATTGAAGCTGACATGGTCCTATTTTCATTGACCTTCTTCACATGGCTCTTTGGGTTTACTCAAAGAAGAATAATCTCATATAGCAAGATCTCTGACATGGAGACTCGATTATAAGATCAGAAAGATGAGAAACTACCAGGATTCTTAAGCCTTGAATGTGGAATTGTCACATTTTTACTTGCTTTGGGCTTGTTTCTACCATTTGTAACAATTAAAAGGACATCAAAGTATATGGCTATAATTAGTGTATTTCAATATTTCTGAAATTTTTGTGTTCTTGAAAAAAGTATGTTAAACTAGATAATATTAAATATTTATTAATATTAATAAATTATTTAATATTTAATATTACTTAATATTAAATATTTAAAATTATATTAAAATTAGTATTAAAACTAGATAATAAAATTATATTAAAAAAAATTTAGCCAAAACTGGTTTGGCTCAGTGGATAAAGTATCGGCCTGTGGACTGAAAGGTCCCAGTTTCGATTCTGGTCAAGGGCATATACTTGGGTTGCGGGCACATCCCCAGTAGGGGACATGCAGGAGGTGACTGATCGATATCTCTCTCTCATCGATGTTTCTAACTCTATCCCTCTCCCTTCTTCTCTGTAAAAAAAATCAATAAAATTTATTTAAAAAATTTAATCATTGTTTTCTTATAAAATTGAAATTATATATTTATTTATTTTTGTAATTAAATAAAAATTTGATAGTCACTGGAATGATCTTCCTTCAGTAATCCTATCTAATAAAAATATAATATGCAAATTGACAGTCATTCCCACACATAATATGGCTGTCCCCATGTGGTCAAAGACGGCTGCCCCCCTGTGGACACAAGATGGCCCCCACAAGATGGTCAGCGGAGGAGGGCAGGTGACAGGGACCAGGCCTGCAAGGGAGGGAAGTTGGGGGCAACTAAGCCAGCAGGAAAGGGTAGTTGGAAGGGACCAGGTCTGCAGGGAAGGGCAATGAAGAGAAAACAGGCTGGCAGGGGAGCAGTTAGAGTGTGATCACATTGGCAGACAGAAGCAGTTAGGGGCAATCAGGACAGCAGGCAGGTGAGCAGTTGGCAGCCAGCAGTTATGGATTGTGAGAGAGGGATGTCTGATCTGCTCTTTCTGATTTTTAGTGGAATCAGGCCTAAATGGACAGCCGGACATCCCTTGAGGGTCCCGAATTGGAGAAGGTGCAGGTTGGGCTGAGTGTCACACAACACCCATGCATGAATTTTGTGCACCGGGCCCCTAGTTACTACATAAAGGCACACAAATGAATAGCAACAGTGGATTAGTCACTGGGGATTTTATCATGCCTTCTGAACCTGTTTTAAAAGTTATCTTCTGAAAATTAGTGGGATTAAAGTTATGTTATAATAACATGTCAATATTAAATTATTTTCCATAAACATAGTAAATATCTGTTTTATAATCAATTGTATTGCCAGATTCTTTTATTCTACAGTAATTTTTCAGAAAAGAATATCCATCAACATCTGGATATTTTTTACTATTTCACTTTGAAAAGACAAGTATTTAGGCACCTATACAGCAAGTGCCATCATTAGTTAAACTGGATGACCTTTTATGTGTGACCACCAGAGGGACCTCAACTTTTCATCTTAATGACTTTTTCCTCCATACAAATTACTATAGTATTTGGTCCATCACGCAATGTTAGCCACAGGCTTTACCAGTTATACTGTTGCTGCTCTTTCTGATTTTTAAACAACAAAAATTTGTTTTAATACCTTGTGCTTAATACTCTTAATGCTGTTTCTGCCTCATCTGGCAACCAGATGCACAACTAACCACTTTCTATCAAAGAGGTTGCTTAGGGATTGATATGTTGGCAATTAGGTTGTCCATATAACTACTCGGCATGGTGCACCCTTCATAATAGTATGCTTCATGACATTTGGAATTCATAGGCATGCATTACTTATCTCATTTGGTCATCTCTACAACCCTGTGAGGAGACAAAACTAGTAGCAACTTCAACACAATTTTTTTTAGATGTTGCAGTTAAAATCTAAAGTGGTGTAGTGACTTATGAAAGAGACAACACTTACAGTCAAGCTGAGAATAAGAACTTATATTTCATGAGTCCTAGTCTAATGCTTCTCCCACTAAAATTATTCTAGAGAAAGCTTTGTAGCTACCTTCTCTCCTTTGTAGTCACATGGCGTCAAGGCCTTCATAAACTATAAAAATCCACTGCTTAACTTGCACTTGATCCCAACTATGGATACATTAATTCAATCCAGCTGTATAACTAAAGAACTTAACACTAGATGAATAAATAATTGACTAAGCAAATAAACACACACATAAATACATATTGTGATCATACCAAAATGTGTATTATCCCTGTATCAAAATATTATAGAGATTTATTATGCACCTAGCACTGAACTATACTATGCATTAAAATTGTTATGTCATTGCCTGGCCAGTGTTGCTCAGTGGTTGAATGTTGCTCTATGAATCAAGAGGTTGCTGTTTGATTCCCAGTTATGAGCTCAATCCCCAGTAAGTGTGCAGGAGGCAGCTGGTCAATGATTCCCTCTCATTATTGATGTTTCTACCTTCCTCTCCCTTCTTCTCTAAAAACAATAAAAATATACTTTAAAAAATATGGTGTATTCTCTATAGGATTAGTTAGGATTAGTATTCTCAATTTACAGGTGATAAAATGAAGTTTAAGGAACTTTTCCAAGAGTACACAACTAATAAGTGGTGAAGTCATGATTTGAACCACTTCTATTGACTTCTTCAACTTATTGGTTTTACTGCATTTATTTTTATCAACATAATTAGTACTTACATATGCAAGACACTATTATAAATAACTTCCAAATAGTAACTAATTTAATCACTGCGATATGCTTTTTCCAGCTGCTGGCAATTTTTGTTCTATGTTCTTCATAACATGCATGAAATATGAAATCCATTCCAGTTCATTTAAATTATTCAGAGATTTGATGCTTCTTTTCTTCTAAAACACATACAAAATGCAGTTTTTAAAGAGCATAGAAGCTTTTTACAATATGCTTTCTTAAAATGGATTTCTCTCTAGAATATTTTATTTTATTTATTTTATTTAATTTCTTTATTGATTAAGGTGTTACATATGTGTCCTTATTTCTCTATTATCCTCTTATCCCCTCCACCTATGTCCTCATCCCCAGGGTGTCTGTGTCCATTGGTTAGGCTTATATGCATGCATACAAGTCCTTTGGTTGATTTCTCACCGTGACCCCCACCCTCCCCTACCTTTCCTCTAAGGTTTGATGGTCTTTAGAATATTTTTATGAAAAAAATGACATGGCATAAATATATAACATAATTGTCTCCACTAGTTCACTCACATTTCTTTGCAATTCTAGTAGTTTTTCACATGCTATCTAAATTCATAACATAAAACTGGACTTATTGAGATAGCTATAGCAGATAAAATTATCCCCATGTTATGCTATAAACAATAAAGTATGATACTTATAACAGGTAAAATGTACCCATTTTATACTATAAAGAGCAGAATTTGATAACAACAGCAGACAAAATATTGCCCATGTTATAATAGGACATGGAGCAAATTAATATTTGTAGACCTCCTTTGACATCTTTATAACTTAATTAGTTCTTACAAGTTGCAATGATTTATACAATTATTCTATTGTGAAATTTGAATTGTTCCATAAAATATTAGAATACACTTTGTCTATGTATACATAAGAGCTGGCTGGCATAAATCCATAGATCAATTTGGGAAGAACTGACATGTTTTCCATGTTGAGACTTCGAATCCAGGGACACAGTATATCTCTCCATTCATTTAGGTGATCTTTGATTCCTATAATGAGCACTTTGTAATATTCAATATATAGATCTTGTACTTATTCTATTCAATGATATTTAAATATTTATTTTTTAAAAGTGAATCTAAATAGTATTATGTTTTCTTCAGATTCTTAGTATATATAGTATAAAATGTGATTTATATTTTGTGTGATAATCTTGTCTCCTATAACTTTGTTGAAATAATCAATTGTAGAATATTTTTGTAGGTTCACTGAGATTTTCCAAGTAGACAAATAGGAATAGAATTATTTATTAATCTGTGATATGGGTATATTTTATTTCTTTTTTTTTTCATTATTGCAGTGACTGAAGCTTCCATGCTGAGTTGAATAAGCAGATATTCTGGTCTTGGCTTTAATCTGAGGGAAATGATTCAGCCCTTCACCATTAAGTATGAAGTATGATATTAGCTGTAGGTATTTTCAGGTGCATGTTTTACAAATTGAGATAATATCCCTTTATTCCCAATTTTTTGACTAGATATTCTCAAGGATTAAAAAAAAAGGAGATTGGTGGAGGGCATAATCAAAGTGGTTATAAGGGAAATATGAGGAATTTTTGTGCTATTGAAAATGTTTAGTTTCTTGACTGTGGTGATAGGTACAAAACCCTCCAAAAGTTATAAATTTGTATTAAATTTAATACACATACAAATACAAATGAGTAAAAGTAAAACTGTGGAAATCTAAAAATGCTGAGTGGATTATACCACTTTGAATATCTTGATTTGGTGTTATACCACAGTTTTGCAAAATGTTACCACATGGGGGAAATGGGTAATAGATATAGGGATCTCTAGCTAGTATGTCTTACAATAGCATGTGAGTCTAAAATTTTATCAACACACTATTAATTAAAAAATTGAAGTTGTTAACTATTGTCGATAGAAGTTTGATCTTTTGCAAAAGAATTACCAAAGGAATTCAATGCAGGTGTGGACATGTCTGATGAATTTTATTTAGATTCAGTTACTTCATTTGTTAAAAGGTAAAATTTTGTGAATATACAGTTTTAAATTATCTTAATGTAAAGTATGCTCAGCAATTAAAATGTTGTGTCTACTACTAATGTTTATATGATTAACACTTTAACAGTCATAATTCAGCCATATCTGACAACTAAGTAAAATGCATTTATGGATGGTGAAAATAGCTAAAGAATAAAGTTATAAGCAACTACAGTCCTGAATATATATATATATATTCATTCTGTGAGTTTCTGCCATTTCTATTTTTCCTCCAGAGTAGTTATTAGGATTACTAAAACATAGTATGAAAATTGAGATGTTTTATCCTGATACATACACTGTTCGTAGTTAAATTTCAAAACACATATCAATTAATTTATAAAACCATTTATAATTAAATAAAATGAACCTCAATCTAAAACCTTTGTTCCTTTCTGGGAAAGATTAAACACAACTCCAATCTTCCCATCAGAACACCTCAGAGAAGATAGTACTATTCTTCGACACACCTCTCAAGTCAGGTACTCACTGAACACTAATGCTGGGAGAAAATACTAGACTTGTTTTCCTAGAAAAGAAGAACTGGACTACTGTTGATTTATGAGCTCTGCCTAGTTAATAAGAAGAAATTAAATGTCACAGCTCCCTCCCTCTAATGTCTCCAGTCACTGGTAGTTTACTATAACTTTGACTTGATTCACATGTTACATTTTTGCAAAATCTCTTTTCTGATCTGGGACATGTTTATATACATAAATCAGATGAATTCTAATATTTATTGAATGATAGCTTCCAGTTACAACACCAATCATTGTGTATGTAAGGTATATGGAAATAAATTATTTCTATCTGGATGGATTAGAGAATAAAATAGTAATTTTTACTGATATATGGTTTCTCTTCCATAGTTACATAGTAAAACAAAGGGGGCTTAAAAACTCACTAGAATAGTAAGTAAAAACCAGACTTATGTAGACAATACTATTCTAGGATGACAAAGCGTTTGGGGATGCCAATTTGAAGCCACCTATTGATGTTACAAATATGAAAATTAATTGAAAAGAAGGAAGAAAGGAAGTAAGGGGGAAAAGAAGGAAGGAAGGAAGGAAGGAAGGAAGGAAGGAAGGAAGGAAGGAAGGAAGGAAAGAAAGAAAGAAAAAACTTGGCCTTTTCCAAACACATTTTAAAAGTTCCAAATAATTGAGCATGATGACTGAAAACAAAGTATATGGAAATAAAATCTCTAAAGACCTGTTGATAAGGTCACATCTATAATAATAAAAGCATAATATGCAAATCAACTGAACTATCAAAGAGCAGAACAACCATCCAGATGACACTCTGGATGACCATGCTATGATATGCACTGGTGCCAGGCCAACCAAGGCTGGTGTAATGTGATGGCTTAAGGGGCGCCACCATCATCCCATCATTGCCCCACAGAGGGAAGTCCAGGCCACCCTCTGCATGGAGATCCATCATGGAGTCACGGCCAGGTGGGTGGGGCCTTCCTCTGCTGGAAGATCAATCACAGAGCCCTGCTATTTATTGCCCCAAAGAGGGAGACTCAGGCTATCCAGCTGGCAGTGAGATGGTAGGTGGGCAGGCCCTCCCTCTGCTGGGCTCTCAGTCTCCCTACAGAGGGAGGCCCAGGCCAGTGAACTGATCACACTCCACACCTGTCACCCACAGAAGAAGGTGACCAGTGGCAAGGGAGGGTAGGCAGTGCCAGTGGTGGGGGTGGGGCCAGCTGCCAGGAGCAGGGAGGAAAGCCCTCCTAGGCCCTTATTGCTGGCCAGTCCTAGGGACCCTACATGAGGGGTGCTGGATTATTAGAGGGTGCAAGCCAGGCAGAGGGACACCCTCATGCACCAATTTTGTGCACAAGGCCTCTATTTGAACAATATTTATAGAGGAAATTCCTACTTCCCAAAGGATGATTCAAGGTCTTGATATCATTGGAATATTACCAATTTTATACTTTTACTATAGGCCTAGTGCAGGAAATTCATGCATGTGGTGGGGGTGTCTTTCAGCCCAGCCTGCTCCCTCTCCAAACTGGGAACCCTTGAGGAATGTCCGACTGCCCGTTTAGGCCGGGTTGGACATCCCTATGAAATCCAGGACTGCTGACTCCCAACTGCTCACCTGCCTGCCTTCCTGATTGCCCCTAGCCGCTTCTACCTGCCAGCCTGATCACCCCCTAACCACTCCAATGCCAGCCTGATAGATACCTAACTGCTCCCCTGCCAGCCTGTTTATCCCTAATTCCCCTCCCCTGCAAGCCTCATCACCCCGAACTGCCCTCCACTGCAGGCCTGGTCACCCTTAACTGCCCTTCCCTGCAGGCCTGGGTCCCACCCAATTTCCCTTCCCTGCAGGGTTGATCACTCCCAACTGTCCTCCCTTTCAGACCTGGTCCCTCTCAATTGCCCTCCACTGTGGGCCATCTTCTGGTGCCATCTTGTGTCCACATGGGGGAAGGATCTTTTGACCACATTGAGGCAGTCATCTTGTGTGTTGGAGTGATGGTCAATCTGCCTATTACTCTTTTTTTAAAAAACATATTTTATTAATTTTTTGCATAGAGGAAGGGAGAGGGATAGAGAGTTAGAAACATCAATGAGAGAGAAACACCAAACAGCTTCCTCCTATATGCCCCCTACCCGGAATGTGCCTGCAACCAAGGTACATGCCCTTGACCAGAATCAAACTTGGGACCTTTCAGTACACAGGCTGACTGCTCTATCCACTGACCCAAACTGGTTTCAGCCATATTACTTTTTTATTAGATAGGATAGAGGCCTGCTGCATAAGGGGTGGGGGTTAGCTGGTTTGCCCTGAAGGGTGTCCCTGATCAAGGTTGGGGTTCCCTTGGGGTGTGGGATGGCCTGGGCAAGGGTTCTGTGGTCATTTGCAGGCCATCCATAACCCCTGGTGACCCAAGCAGAAGCCCTGGTATCTGGGACTTATTTATCTTCTACAATTGAAATTTTGTAGCCTGGAGCAGAGCCAAGCCTTCTGCCTCGGCTGCCAGGGTGTGCAGAAAGCTTGGCTTTCTCCATCACCAGGGGCAACCAAAGCCTCCCTCCTGCTCTCTCTGTGGCCTTACCCATTTTGTTTGGGTTAATTTGCATACCCACTCATGATTGGCTGATGGGTGTGGCTTGTGGGCATAATGGAGATATGGTCAACTTACATATTACTGTTTTATTAGATACGATATGAAATATAGAAGGCAATATAGGACATGAGAAATGTAAGATATATAACATATATAACATTTGATCTGACAACCATTCACTGGTATATAATATGTAAGGATATCAAGTAAACACTAAGACAATTAGATTTTATTTACACTTCCATAAGATTTGTGATGAGTAGAAGTTGTCAGCAAAATAAAAAGTCTTAAAATAAATAGTAAATTGTAGTTTTTGACATAAATTAAAACTGACACTGTGTTATTCACAGTTATATGGTTATAAAAGTTTTTTTCTATTAATATGAGAAAATTTTACAAAACACCCATCAGATATAGAACTGCTTTTTCACTTTGAAAGGATTAATACTGTTGGAAGTTTTTCTTAGAAAATTGTTTTTTTTTAATAAATTAAATGGTATATAAAATATGTAAACAACATGTGTTAAAAATTAAAAAAAAAACAAGAATGAGGAAGCAAAAATACTTGCATGACTTTAAAGGATCATATACTATACATCAAAATTATACAGCAGCATTTTAGACCAAATGATGATCTACACTGATGAGAGGTTTGAACAAATTGAGCAATATATTATTTTCAATTTGCCTTATGGTAGCCCAGCTTTAAAAAATTAAAAATAAGTGCATGTAAGATTTTATTTCTGGATATAGATATTGATTTAAATTCATGTAAAGGACATAATTTAAAATATCACAATTATAATGTTAAAATATTTTATAATTTTATTCAGTAATACACTGATCTTAATATTCCTCACTATAATATTTGAACATAATAAGTACAACTCATGGTTCATTTTTTAATGCAAATAGTGCTTTAAATAATGTTATTGACAATTCACATTGCTACTACTTCAGCAGAAGAAAAATCACTACAGATTGAGTAAATCAGATCTGTTTATCAAATCTGACATTTCTGTCAATAGAGTATAAATTATGTGAAAATCTTGACTACAATGACAATTAGTGGTTTTACTGAAAAGAAAGCAAAGCAAAACATATGGAATCTATAATAATCTATAATAATAAAAGCATAATATGCTAATTATACTGGATGGTCAAAGGACCTTCCAGACGTCATTCTGGATGTCCTTTCCAATGAAGATATGGCGATGGGGGCCAAGACAGAGTTGCTTAAGGGTGATCAGGCAGGCAAGCGAGTTGTTGGGGGCAATCAGTCAGGTAGGCAAGTGAGCTGTTAGAAGCTAGCAGTCCCAGATTGCAAGAGGGATGTCCCACTTCCAGTTTAGGCCTGATTCTGCAGGGACATCCCCCGAGGGCTCCTGGATTGGGAAAGGGTGTAGGCTGGGCCCCTGCATGCATAAATTTCATGCACCAGGCTTCTACTAAAATATAATCATGTAAGAATTATGTATCTTTATTTGAATACTCATCTAAATATTATGGACCACCCTAACCAGCTTGGCTCAGTGGATAGAGCATCAGCCTACAGACTGAAGGGTTCCAGGTTCGATTCCAGTCAAGGGCATGTACCTTGGTTGCAGGCACATCCCCAATAGGGGGTATGCAGAAGACAGCTGATCTGATGTTTCTAACTCTTTATCCCTCTCCTTTCCTCTCTGTAAAAAAAAAAATCAATAAAATATTTTTTAATAAAATAAAATAAAAATAAAATAAATAAATATTATGGACCCAGCCCAAATGTAAACATACACACATGGACATAAATAATTAAATTCAACCACCTTTGATATTTTGTCAACTTCCAGTTACATACAACAAACAACAACAAAAAAACAACCCATTCAGCTTTACACATATAAGCACACATAAACTCTTAATGAATTTATACTTAAATTAGAAAGTTGGAACATATTCTCAGATAGCTTGTTTCTTTTTAAATATATATTTTTTAATTTATTTCAAAGAGGAAGGAAGAGGGAGAGAGAGAGATAGAAACATAAATGATGAGAGAGAATCATTGATAGGCTGCCTCCTGCATACCTCCTACTGGAGATCAAGCCCACTCATCCAGGCATATGCCCTTGACTGGAATCGAACCTGTGACCCTTCAGTCCACAGGCGGATGCTCTATCCACTGAGCCATGCTAGCTGGGGCTCAGATAGCTTGTTTTATACCTAACCAATATTCAATCTTAGTGTACCTTGCTCTCCAATTTTACTCTTGCTGTGGACTCATCCATACCAGTGAAAGGAACTGTCCTGAATCAAAAAGAAGTTGTAAAGTCAGAGAGGTAATGAAGTGAACACATTGACTAGGCCCCGTGGGCCACTAGTTAGGTGTTGGGTTTACTAAGAATTAGATGAGAAGCCCTCAGAGAGTTTGAGATGAAGAGTGACATGTTCTGACTTCTAATTTTAAAGGATCATACTTACTGTTGTAGTGAATAGAGATTCTGTTAATTCAGATATTGAATTTAGTGTTTGGTTTTATTTCTTTACCATTCTGCCATTTTATAAAAAGTATATGACAAGTGAATTAGTTCATATCCTCATTTCAGAAGAAAATGCAAGTTAAGTTTTAATTAGAAGTAGGTATTATTCACTAATATATATTTGAACTTTGGTATTGAGTAAAAACATTTTTAAAATATGTGTTAACCTGATATTTCCCTATGTAACAGGAAGTGTGGGATTAGGCATACTACAGCTGTATATCTGCTCAAATGTGACATAAAGAATCCAGGATTCTGTCTTTCTGCTCCACTGTCTACCCCAACCCCCAGTTTTAATGTTATGACTTGTTTTCATGATTATAGTGTGGAAGCTCCATTAATGTGTTGGGGGATGCAGAGAGCACACAAGTGCAGCCAGCATTCAGCTATGTTCACTGCATCAGGAGATCTACATTTTCATATTTGCTACAGTAGTCAAGGTAGATATTAAATAAAGGGGACAACAACTATAACCAGCTTGTATTTTTTAAGACACAAATATTTATGTTTTACAATGTGTATGCATGTGAGGGGGAGAGAGAGAGACTTGTTATTCACTGGGTGATTCTTGTACATGCCTTAACCAAGATTGGATCTTGGCATATCAGAATGTGCTCTAATGAACTGAGCAATCCAGGCAAGGTGAGTTTGTTTCTTAAGGAAGGAGAGAGGGTCATGTCTTCCACAGGAAAAAGCTAAGGTGCCATAATTAAAACATAGGAAATTATTTACATAAGAGAAATGTCTCAAGTTGAAGAGGGTATACTAGGTCTGGCCTGGATGTCATGGCCATGAGATAAGTGATTTATTTATTGATACAGGGGAATATATCAATTAATTATAACTTCATCTTTGCCTCATATGGTATATGTGTATGAAGGGGAGGGGGAGAGAGAGAGAGAATATATGAATACATGAAGAATAAAACCCTTCTGTTTTCTTGACTTCAGAAACATCTCCGTATATAGTCATAGTATTAGTTGAGCATAGTAGTCCTGTTTTGTCCTAGTTGGATTTTCAGAAGCAGGACAGACTGGACTTCTACATCTCATTTTCATTTTTGACTCACAAAAAGAAAACACAAATGGAATAAAGGTTATTATGATTATTATTCTCCCAGGATTATAAAATTAAAATAATTGCCAAAACCGGTTTGGCTCAGTGGATAGAGCGTTGGCTTGTGGACTGAAAGGTCCCAGGTTCGATTCCGGTCAAGGGCATGTACCTTGGTTGCGGTAGCTGATTGATGTCTCTCTCTCATCAATGTTTCTAACTCTCTATCGCTCTCCCTTCTTCTCTGTAAAAAAATCAATAAAATATATTTTTAAAAAATAAAAATTAAATTAAAATAATTTACCTATTACTATCACTAACAACTAGATGGAAGAGGAGTCCATGCCTTCGAATTCACTGCATAAGACAGTAGTATTAAGATTAAAATACTAATGCCACATAGGTTACCAAAGGCTAAAAATGATTTATTTGTTTAAATCATTTATTTGACAAATGATTTAAACAAATAACACAATTTAAATGAAAGAATAAATAAAATAGCAGAAAGAAAATACTATAAACATTAACTGGATATAAGTAACCAGATGTGTACCTGATGGATTATTAAAGCTTCCCTGAACAAAAATTCCATGAAAGAAAATTATTGTTTATGAGACAAACAAATCTCTAGAGTACAAAGAAGAAAGATGAGAGGCCCAATTTGTGAGATGGCATTAGATCCTTGACCTCATTTCTTCAACAAATTTATTTAGCTCTGTCTGTACTGATTTATTTAATATTTGCCTTATAAATGCTTTTACTTTTACTTTACTAAGGATTTATTCATTTAATTATCCAAAGGATTCATTACAGAGATGTTTGAAATCAACTGTGACAGAAAGATTGTCAATTAGTTCCACTGGTTACTACACATGAATAGTTGAGTTTATTTCACAAAATGTTAAAATAACTTATCCAATTAGGAAATGTTATAAGAAGAGTGACTTAAAATAAACATGTTATATTTACTGTCCAAATGAATCATAGACAGAGCAAAATTATAGATTATGGTAAGATGCTTTAATGCAGTGTATAAATTCAGAATATTTAAACAGCAGGGACTATTTAAAAATAAGCTTATTTTATTATGACCCTATTCTTTTAGTAATTGCTGTCAATAACCTTCTTTTGTGCAAGTAATTTGTCCTTCTCTTTCTAAGTCATCCTAGGCCTTTATTGGCTTGACCGATTTTTTAAAATATTATGGTATAGTTTGGAGCAATGTCCACTGAAATAGAAATATACATATTTTTTCATTGGGATGATCCCTCTGTACTGAGCTAGAGATTCACAAATATACAAAGACAGCAGAAGACTAAAAGTTTAAGGAGCTGCTTTTATTTTTCAGAGATCCCTTCATTCTCTGCTTCAGTAATAATTCACATCCTTGTTACTATGCCACTCTCCACTCAAAACTGCTAATTTTATAAACAAACAACAACTGATCAGTTGTTTCTGCCATCCTTATACACAGTGTTGAAGAGCAAGGGCTCAGGCATCAGATGGTCTGGGACGGAACCTGCCTTTGACATTTATTAGCTATGAAGCTTGAAAAGTTTTTCATCTCTCCATGTTTTATTTTTCTCAACTTCATGATAATGCTTAATTCTGATTATTGTTAAGATTAAATGAGTCAACACTGTAAAAGTGATTTAAAAAGTGTTCAATGTGCCTATGTGGTTTGGCTCAGTGAATAGAGTATTAGTCTGTGGGCTGAAGGGTCCTGGGTAACGTGCTCCACCCCCAGAAGGGG
This sequence comes from Lasiurus cinereus, assembly GCA_011751065.1. Taxonomy (NCBI): domain Eukaryota; kingdom Metazoa; phylum Chordata; class Mammalia; order Chiroptera; family Vespertilionidae; genus Lasiurus; species Lasiurus cinereus. The sequence goes on from JAAGEH010000012.1 coordinate 42,517,911, forward strand.
GTTGGGGGTGTGCAGGAGGCAGCTGATCAGTGATTCTCAACATTGGTATTTCTATTTCTCTCTCCCTCTTCCTTCCTCTCTGAAATCAATATATAGACATTTCACAGTGTCCAAGGTATAATAAACATGAGATAAATAAATTATTTAAGAGTTTCACATGTTCTATTTGTATGGATTTATCATTTTTTGTTTCATTTTCTGAATTTATCCCATCCTTTTGGAAATTATGCCTGACTGATCACATAGATACTTGCCTATTCTGCTTAAGAAAAAGGACATTTTACTTATTTTTGTATGGAGGGTTGTGTGTATGTGTCGATTTCTCACATTATAGAACTTATTATCTTATATATACATTTTTCAGAAGTATAACTATCTTTTCTAAATGTTTCAGATATCTGGAAAGAGCCATTCCCCCATGTGTAATTCATAATTTGCTAGCTGTTTCTGGTCATGGGAAATTACGACAAATTTGAATCAATCCCCCCAAATTCTCAATTTATGAGAACCCAGATATTGTGACATCATAGCAGCTTTTTCCTCAAGACTGACTTGTTTCTTGTTTGCATTATTATTTCTCAGATCAGTTCTTTCTCACATTGACCTGGGTTCTCAGAGCTCATCCTTCAGTGGTTTCTAGAAAAATCCATGCAGTATTCTATTTTCTTGTTGCTCCAATCTAATTTTTTTCATCTCTTTCCCTGCAGCAAAAATACCCCCTTCCCTGATTCTTGCATGGCAGTCCCACCCCTTGAGATATGATATTCTACCCCATTTAGATTTTGCAAAGATTATCAACTAAGAAAGGCCTCTACTTGTGAAGAAGTCTTATAATCGCTGCTAAGAAAAACAAACAAAAATTTTGGACCTTTTCATAATTGAGCACTGCTTTGATTTCAGAAATTATGATATGTTTTCCACAGATATGTTATGGGTGTTTTAATAATAGCTGGCCTTGCTGGACATACTGCGTGATTTTGTACCTTTGCTAAAAAAACAAACAAAACACAAGGGTTATATATACCATATATTTCCCATCACCGCCCTCTTTACTCACCTCTGTCCAGCCTCAACCCCCAGGTCTTCAAAATCCTATTGCCCAAATCCATAGGCTACTAGTATGCATATATGCACATAAGTTATTTGGTTTATCTCTCCTTGCCCCTCCACCCTGACATTGAGATATGTCAGTCTGTTCCATGTCTCCATGCTTCGGGTCTCAATTTGTTGGACCATTCATTTTGTTCATTAGATTGAAGGATTGTCGGGAATTTGCATAGAGCCTTGCCAACCAAAAGCTTCAAGAAAGCTCAGTCTTTGGCAGAAAATTATATCCAAAAAGAAAAGAGACAGCTAGGAGAGGACAAGAGCCAGATGTATGTGGCAATAGGGTGTCCTAATAAGTAGCTGATATAAAATGAGAAAAACGGTTAACATGTTTCTGTCAGATAGTTAGCATATGGAACTCATGGAAAAGAGGACAATAGTGACTGGAAAAAGAGGAATTGTATAAAGCTGGGCAGACCCAGGCCTTGAGGAACTCTGATCATGATTCTAGTTCCAGGGAAAAGAGCAGGAGCTTAATCAAACAGGGAAGTTTTAGAATTGTGCCCTGAAAGAGGCTGTCAAGATGAGGTAACAGTGCTAAACTGTGTCTTAAATTAAGGGTGTGTCACCCTAGTTGGTTTGGCTCAATGCATAAAGAGTTGGCTTGTGGACTGAATGGTCCCGCTTGGATTCCTTGAGACACATGCCCAGGTTGTAGACTCAATCACAGTTAGGGGGCATGCAAGAGGCAGCAGATCAATAATTCTCTCTCATCATTGATATTTCTATCACTCTCTCCCTCTCTCCTCCTCTCCGAAATTAATAAAAATATTTTCTAAAAAAAGTGTGTCAAGCAGAGTACCCTGCACCAATCTCAGGAAAGGATTCCAAACCACTCTACCCAATGCATCTTGCTATCAGAATCACCAAAGAAAACAATAACCAAGCACCAAATGAAACATCTTACTCACTTACAGAGAAGAGAGAGCAGCATCAGCTCTAACAGTGGGTTCCATCTTCATGGCTGGTGGGTCTATCCTTGTGGCCAGTGCAGGGCAACTGGTCTACTGGTGAATACCTCATCTTGTGCTGCACTGGAGTGAACACAGTCTCCTTCCTGCACAGCACAGATATAGCAGTGAAGTTGGCAAGTCAGCAGAAGGCACACATGCTGTAAGCAAAGACAAAAGAGGAATCATTGAACCTAAAACAGGAAAGATATTTCACACAAGTGATAAGCCTGACATTGACTATGTGAACTCTCTATCTCTTGGGAAGAAAATGTTCCAGGCTTAGGGCCCAATCTTATGTGGCTGAGTTGGGGCAGAAAGACTGCGTGTAAGAGACTGCCTTTCCCAAAAGGTGTTTATAAAATGTAGCCACAGCAGTGTGTAGTCAAAAGCACAGTTCTAGAAACAAATCAACAGAAATAAGAATCCCAGCTACATCAGATTTTAACTGCAGAATCTAAGTAACTTAATTATCTCACTAAAGCTCAGCTTTCTTGTCTAAAAAAGTATGATGCATTATAATAACAGACTAGATAACTCATAATTTATAAACCATATAAATTCTGATTGGAGTTTTGTGAGTATTAAATAGTATGTTCATCACCCAGTAAAATGGCTAGCACATAGAAAGCAACACCACTATTGTGTTTTGAAGTATCTCTGACATAGAGATGATAAAGCTAAGAGAAAGGGGGATAGGTAAAGTGTTGCTTCACCTTTAAGGACAATATAACTTTTGCTATTAAAAATAAAGACTAAGTAATCAAAGTATAGAACAACATAAGTTGGGTGTTTCTACCCTAAATTTTATTTAGTTCAAAACAGAACAAAATTTATATGTAAACTGACCTATACCTAAGTGTTCAGATTCACTGAACTGACACTTTTGTTGACCAATGAAACCAGAGGTTCTAGGGGAAATCATACCTTTTCTGGCTTCTAGAACTGCCCATATTCCTTGCCTCTGCTACCTTCCTTCTTCTTACTAATACATCATTCCTACCTCTAGTTCTTTTGCCACATCTTTATTATTTTATCCTTCTGCCTCTAAGGACTATTTTGTTTTTACTTTTCTAAAATCTTTATTATTGAAAGTATTATATATGTTCCTGTCTCCCCCATTCCAACCTTCCTCTACCCCCTGTCCCAGGCTTTCTCTACCCTATTGTCTGTGTCCATGAGTTATGCATATGTGTACTAGTACACAAGTTTTTTGGTTGATCTCTCTCCATTCCCACCAGCCCCCAAACCTGCCTTTCCTCTGAGATTCCATAATCTGTTCCATGCTTCCATTTTGATTTTATTGGACCCAACTAGATAATCCAAGAGGATCTCCCCATCTCAAGATCCTTAACTTAATCACATCTACAAATGTCCTTTTGCCATGAAAGGTTCTGGTGAATTGGGTATAACCATCTTTGGGGATGCCATTATTCATCCTTATCACACCTTTCTTAACAAAATTAAAAATTTTCAGAGTATAATTAGATGATTTTGGTAAGATTTTAGCATAGTCATTTTATTTGGCTTTGCAAACTTATCTATAGAGAATTGGTGTGCTTATACATTCACTTAGTTTATTTAAAATTAATTCAATCAACATTTATTAAGTACTTAATGTGGCCTAGGTACAGAAACCAAGTGCCAGATGAAATAGTAACCCAGAAAGCACCAAGAGAGACCAATAGATATATGCATTGTAGTAACAGACTAGATAACTCTATGATGATAATTAACTCTCTATTATAAGAACATAGATAAAAGGTATAAATTCATCTGGGAAATTCAAAAAATGTCTGGGAAAAGTGGCGTGTGTAGATCCCCTATAGGCAGGGAAGGAAGTGCATTGGGTCCCTGATCCCTCCCATGTGCAAAACAGTGAAGAGTAAGAGAGGCTTTCAATACATGCAAGCAGTAATGTCAACAGATACCTAAATGAAGGATGTCATTGGAGGAATTAGCAGGGTTCAATCCTGAAGAAATAACCAAAATCTGGATTATTATCTTGTATCCTAAGCCAGAGAGTATAAAATTTATCTTGAACATCATTGGGATCAAGTAGGTACTTTGAAGCAAAGTCTGGAAGATGGTTTGGCAGGTGGATGTAATGGATGGAAACAAATGGAAAATTTGAGAGGGGAATAAAAAAATGACCCTCAAACAGTGAATGAGAAAGAATACCCTGAGTTTCATGTGAGAGGCACTTCTATGGCTAAAACTTTGATTTTAATCTGGTGAGGTCTTGAGCAGAGAAACCAGCCACACCATTTCAGATTTCTAACCTAAGAAAACTGCAAGATAATAGTTGTGTTCTTTAAAGCATTACATTTCTGATAACTTCTTGTGGCAGCAAAAGAAAACTAATATAATAATTCTATGGGAGCTTATAGTCTGGCATGTGATTTCCTCATTAACAGAAACAGATATGTTTCACCCTGTATTCAGTTAGGATTCTATTTTTTCTCCTATTGTTTAGATATTAGTTTGGTAAATAGAACCAAAGGAAAGAGCACATGGTCTAGACCTGGCCAATCAAACAACCCATTTTCTAAGACAGAGTAATTGGAGCAATCAGACTTCCCTCTGATATTTGCCACTTATTAGTAAACTAGAGGCCTGATGCACACAATTCTTGCAAGAGGCTCGGCCCCCACCACCGAGGCTGCCTCTGCCCTCTGCCTCAGTGCAGTGGTTGGGGAACCCTGCCTCAGCCCCTGCTGCCATGGCTTCATCTGGAATATAGATCATATTTTTGTGAAATTGACAGTTATGTGACTGTAACAAAACCTTCTTTAACCTAAATGAGACAAAGTGGGATTTCTATTATTTGCAACTGAAAGATCCCTGATTAATTCACCCTTCAATTAAAGTTAATAAAAGTCTATGCTTATGGCATAATAAAATTATAGACTTTATTAGTGTTCACTCATCTTTTTTAGTTTCAGTTTTCATCATAAGTTAAATAAGCATTATCATAGTCTATAATGTGCTTCAATGTCTTCAAAAGTATAAAATGTGGTTTTATTACTATTAACAGATTCAACTGCTGAATGTTATGCCATATCTCTTAATTAAATGGCTGGGCAAAGTTTCCATTGTAAGACCAAATGACAAATGAGGTTAAGTAAATGTTACTTTCAGGGGTATAAGACAGAAATAAATCTAAAGAGAGCTAATGGAATTCAAAGCACAGAGCACACCAAGTTAACATGGCACTGAAAAACATATCATGGACCCTGGTCAGGTAGCTCAGTTAGTTGGAGCATCATACTATGCCTTAAAAGGTTGCCAGTTCAATTCCAGGTCAGGGCACATATCTAGGTTGAGGCTTTAATCTCTGGTTTGGGTGCATACAAGAGATGGATTTTTCTCTCTCACATCAGTGTTTCTCTTTGTCCCTCTTCCTCTTTCCCTAAAAATCAATAAGAACCTATCTTCAGATGAGAATTAAAAAAAACAAAAAACATGGTGATAAATGCTGAGAAGCATCAGAAATATCAAGATAAGAGTTCCACTCTAAAGATTAAGGCAGTGCTTATTCAAAAGACTCAGATTCAACTACTATTTTTGAAGGCCTGATACAATGATAATCTGTCCTGCGTAAAAATTGAACACTTATGGAGATTTTAAAATCCCACCAAATTTATACAGCTGGTAGTAGAAAACCTGAAAATATAAACCCAAGACCTTTTCCCCAAGTCTGTATTATTTTTACCACAAAATGTAATTTCCATATTAGTTTGTGTTTATCTCCTCAAGTAGGCTAATGAAAACTTCAAAGCTTAATAGTCAGAACACAGATTCTTCCAATATAACCAAATAAAAGCCTTAATTATTGTATGTATTAATGCCTAACATATTTTGATTTACATTCAGGAGTGTTTTTCAAGAGCTTTTTAGCTTTGATTCCAAATATTTCATATCTAAATAGCTTGCTTATGGAATATATGTATGTGTACATAACTACATGGTTACATGTAGACTTATATATAATTTTATATTGTTTTCTCTGTTTTTCATTAAAATATTATTTTTATTTCTTTAAGTCACTAAAATAATGGGAAAGAATTTTTAGCTTAAGACAGTGTTCAAACACTTTAGTAAAAATTATTACTTGCTAGAGACTCAGTGCACAAAATTCATGCTTGGGGGTATCCCCTCAGCCAAGCCTGGATCCTCTCCAATCTGGACCCCTCGGGGGATGTCCAACTGCCAGTTTAGGCCAAACCGGCAGTCTGATATCTCTTTCACAATCTGGGACCAATGGCTGCTAACTATGCTCCCTGACAGCTTGGTCAGTGCCAACTGCCCCCTTTTGCCAACATGGTCACCCCCAACTGCCTCCCTGCCAGCCTGGTCACACACAACTCCCCCTAACCCCCACCAGCCTGGTCGTCCCATGCAGCCTGCTGGTCAGTCATTTGGTCATCCCTCACTAACACCCCTGCTGGCCTGGTCACCCCACACAGCCTGCTGGTCAATAGTTTATTCGTTCCTCTGTAACCCCCAGGCTGGCTTGGTTGCCCCACACAACAGCCTGCTGTTCGGTTGTTATTGTGAGGGTATCATAAGCAATTTGCACATTACCCATTTATTAGTATAAATAAGGTCAATAATTTATGAACTAAGAAAAATTAATAGGATTTACAACTCTTTTCAACTACATGTAGCACAAGTAATACTAATTATATTTTCATTAACCTTTGAGGCTATATCAGTTCTAATAATTTAGTTCTTTTAGGAACCAATCCATGGTTTTATGGTAAAATAAAATGTAAACAGAAATAAGGTCAAGGTACATACTTATTTCAGGGGAAAAAAATAAAAAAAAACAACCATTTGTTTCCATGACTTTAAAATCCAATTATGCTGAAACAAGTTTGGTTCAATGGATAGAGCCACTGAAAGTTCCAGGTTCGATTCCTGTCAGGGGCATGTATCTTTGTTGCGGGCACATCCCCAGTAAGGGGCATGCAAGAGGTGGCTGATCGATGTCGCTCTCATCAATATTTCTGACTTTCTGTCTCTCTTCCTTCCTCTCTGTGGAAATCAATAAAATATATTTAAAAAATAATAAATAATACAATAAAATCTCATTATAACATATCAGATCCAAAATAAAAGTCTTTTAATAATTAGTAATTTCTTTCTTTAAAATGTGCAGGGTTTGAGTACTCAAGTATACTGAATTATCCCTTTACTGCACAACACTTACAGTAGAAACCCATGTGGTTTTGCTGAATATTTTTCTCTAAAGCAAAGCAAGATGAACATATGAGGAAGCTGTTAAATAAGTAGCCTCTCCCCCTTCTTTATTTCTGATCACACACTCCATAGTTCTTGTAGCAGAGACTGTTAGATTTCCCCATCTCTAGCAATAGTTAGAACTAAGTATATGAACAATGAGAAGAAGATTACATATTCAAGGTTCCATTGCAGCTAGATGGGCCATATAAAAATGTTCTGTTCAGTGGAAAATAGACAAAATTTCTTTTTTTATATATATTTTATTGATTTTTTACAAAGAGGAAAGGAGAGGGATAGAGAGTTAGAAACATTGATGAGAGAGAGACATTGATTAGCCGCCTCCTGCACGCCCCCACTGGGGATATGCCAGCAACCAAGATACATGCCCTTAACCAGAATCGAACTTGGGACCCCTCAGTCCACAGGCCGACACTCTATCCACTGAGCCTAACCGGTTTCGGCTATACAAAATTTCTGAGCTCAGTTTTTTCTGAGACAAAATTTCTGACTTAAGCCTTTGTTGGAAAGTGATATGCTTCCCTTTGTTTTTATCCCCTTCCTTTTACCTAGAAGGTAGATATAATGACAGGAACTGATGCATACCTCTTAGGACATCATATGGAAAATGATAATTAGGTTGGCATAGTATAGAAATAGAAAATGTTGGTCCCTACTACCATAGAATTGTCCTATCAACCCTGAACTGATTGAGTTAGACTGTTTCATGAAACAAATGCCATTTAAGCCACTGATATTTTGTTCATTATTTATAGCTAAAATGGCATCTTTAATTATATAGGTCTTTATTTTAATCTTCCTTTCACATATAAGTTTAAATCCCTAGTTTTCTCTACTTATCACACATCTGCCTATAATATTCTATCTCATATTAAGCAAAAAAAAATTCTCCTTTTTGTCTGATGAAAAAGTCAGAAAACAAGATACTTTGAAATTATTAAATGTTCATTATCACCATACTCAGATAGGCTTTCATGAATGAATGTAATGAAATTCTACTGTAAACTACTCTCACTCACTATATCAAATATTTTATCCTCTACTTTCTAACTTCTCATTCTATGCCTCCTCAACTCAATTCTTAGCTACCTTAATATTCTGTTAAAAGAAAACGATAAAACAATAGCTACAAGATTCAGTTTCCATCTTCTCTCAAAAGATCTGAACAATTTTGGTATCATTTTCCACCATATTCCTCACTCAATTTACAGAACTTGGAGAGTCAACTGCTTTCAAGTGCCCATATCCCACATATGTTGGAAATCTCAACAAGTTTTATCTTTATTCTTTTCTGCATTTCAAAAACTGTCTTTCTCTACTAAATCATTTTATCTGGATTCCAGGTTGGGGTGCATACGGGAGGCAACTGATTAATGTTTTTGTCTCATCTCTCTCTCTCTCTCTCTCTCTCTCTCTCTCTCTCTCTCTCTCTTTCTCTCTCCCTCTCTCTTTAACTATCCTTTCTTTTTCCATTCCTCTCTCTCTAAAAATCAACAAAAAACACATCTTCTGGTGAAGATTAAAATATATTAAAAAAATTAAAAAGAACACATATTTACCCTCCAACCTCATTCCATTTGCTTTGTTTTCTCACTATTCTTATTTTTAGCCTTGGTACTTGAGACATGTTACCCATTCAAATAATCTCCATCTATTACTCAATTCACCTATTAACTCAATATATATTGACTTTAGCAATTGTTAGAATCATTAAATAAATATTATTAAATTAATCTAAGTCCAAGTAACTTGTTAGGTTTACTTAATTTCTTATAATTATGCTTTGTCAACATTTTATATATTTCTCTCATATCTCTGGTTATTCCTTCCTTGTTTTGTTTTACTGCGCCTTTATCACCTTTTAAATACTGGTGTTTCATCAGGTTCAGTCCTGAAGTCTCTTTATTTCCCATTTTCCATGGATTCAAAAGGAAATCTTGTCTATCCCCATGGTGTAAATGTCACTTTATGACAGTGGTTCTGAATTATAGTGCCAGATCAGATCTGGCTACATATATTCAATGCTTATTCAACATTTTTACATTTATATCTTATTCATATATGTACCTTAGCTTCTCCAAAATGAAAAACTTAATATCTGCTTTCTTATCTGCTCTACCTTTTACAATCTTTGTATTTTCAAGTGATCATTCCAGTCTTCTACATACTCAAGCTAATTACCATTAACTTTCAGGATTTCTTTATTAATTTTCATATCCAAACCATTATTAAATTTTGTGATTTCTATCTCCAAATATATCTATTTTTTATTTTTCTTCATCTCTACTAATATAACATTACTCCAATTTGCAAAGGATTCCCTTCTGTTGTATTACTGACCCCTTAATTTGCATTTTATTTGCCCCTGTTCTTCATTGAACATTAAATGATTTTTAAAAATAAGGCAGATATATTACTCATTAACTTAAAGCAGTTCAATAACTTTCTAATGCCTAAAAACCTTCATTGCTTAAAATATCCTGTACAATCTGTATCTTTTTTATTTATATTTCATTTCCAACCATTATCTCTCTGGCTTTTCATCTTTTAGAAATAGAGGTCCTCATTCTGTGATTTAAAAGTCAGGCTTTTTCCTACCTTGGAATCATCATATGAATAGTCTACTGTCTTAATTTTGCTTCTTCTTACCTCCTCATTTAATTAACCGTTTTCAGATCTTAGCTTGAGCATCATCATCTCAGAACATATTTCCTTTTGAATCCAAACTACATTATATCCCCATATTCTATTCTTTTGAAGGAATATGACCTTTATTTAATCCATTTCTTATTTGTAAAATGTATTTTCTTTTGCCTAGACTAGAAGCTTACTGATGGCAGAAGTCATACCTATTTTGCTCAATGCTATATCTAGAACAGTTGAGACAGTATCTGCCACACAGTTTATATTCAATAAATAATATTTTTAATTCCTAAATGAAGGTTGCTTATTATCTCACCTCTATATAAAGTCAATTTAAGTGTGTTCTAGCTACAGGGAAAATAACATGATGGCTAAGTTATTTTACATTTTACATTCCCATTTATTGGATTTATGAACTTTCCACATTGAAGTAGTATATAAAGTATGGTCAAATTCAGGTTAATAACAAAAATAGTTTTCTCAGCCACAATATTCAAAGTACAGACAATGGTGAATTTCCCAAGTTAGACTGCCCTTTTTGTCTATAACTAGAGGCCCAATACATTAAATTCATGCAAGGGGCTCAGCCCTCAAGCCCCAGCTGCCTTGGCCTTTGTGGCCCTGGCTGCTTCCTCGCTCTGGATGCCTCACAGCCCTACAGCCCCATTCCCCGCCCACTGGTTGTTCCATAATGTCATTTCATAGTCCAGTCTAATTAGCATATTATATCTTTATTATATAGGATTATATAGGATAATGATGTGACTATTCTCAGGGTCCAGCTGGCATTCTCAGGTGAAATGTTATGTTTTCATTGAACATTTGTTCTAAACTCTATAGTATGTCAGAAATAAATAGGATTTTATTTTCTAGATTGGACATATCAATATAATTACATATCTTGTAATTATGCTTTGTCAACATTTTATATATTCCTTTCTCTTGTATTACTGATGCCTTAATTTGTATTTATATTTCATTTCTCACCATTTTAGTCTTCTCTAAACCATTTTTACAGTAATATGTACTCCCAATTCAAAAAAGGAAATTTCAAAACTTGTTAGAATACAACTATTTACAATGCCTGAAATCTAAGTATAAAGCAACTCTCCAACAGTCTCTTAGGCACAAAGATAAATTTACTAACAAAGAAATTTGCATTAAGATTTTATGTTTTTTATCCAATACTTAGAGCTAAATGAGAATAGAGTATCATGTACCAACTAATGAGACCAAGAATAAGAAATATAAAACCCAATAGTCTCTCAAGATTTTCACCTGTCATTGTGAAAGTAATCTCTTGGAATAAATGCAAGAAATATATTCATTTGTGCATCTTCACTAAGAAGAAATAATCAATTCTTCCTTAAACTACAAATGGATAAAAATAAAGTAGTAAATAATAAAATTTTATATCACATAGTATGTGCATATATATATATATATATATATATTCACACATATGTATATACAAATTTAAATTCTATTATCTATGAAATGTATAATATAATAATTAAATGAAGAGTCATAAAATAGAAATGACACACTAGGAAAAAATTATATTGCTACTAAGGTGTTTACACAAACTTTCTAACCTCTGCAAATGGACATAAAACTACATTTATAAACCATAGCTCTAGATGGTTTTCTGTGCTCTAACTGATGCTAATTGGTTGGCTTACCTTTCCCAGTTGCTTTGGGTGCTGAGCTGTGTCTTAACTTCTCCTCATCTGTGTGCTGTGTCTGGTGGTGCATGCTTCTCTCATTCTTCACCTACATGTAAAACTTCACTGTGTACTCACTGAACTTAAATGCAGTATTTCTCTGGTTGAGAGTCAAAAGTATTTTTGACATTGTACAGATCTCTAATTTTCTAATCTTTAATTTAAATAGATATCATGAAAGTTATTGCCTTAGATTTTAAAGATCCTATTTCAAGATTTAAGTCTTATGACTAAAGTGACTTTTTACTGTATTCTAAATTACATATGCTAAATGGAAAGAGTGTGACAAGAATATCCAACTATTATGCACCCCTATGTTCATATCAGCACAATTTACAATAGCTACAATTTGGAAACAGCCTAGGTGCCCGTCAGCAGATGAGTGGGTCAGAAAACTGTGGTACATTTATACAATGGAATTCTATGCTGCCATTAAAAAGAAGGAACTCTTACCATTTGCAGCAACCTGGATGGAACTGGAGAGCCTTATGCTTAGTGAAATAAGCCAGTCAATGAAGGAGAAACACCACATGCTCTCCCTCATTTGTGGATAATAAAGAACATTATAAACTGATGAACAAAAGGATAGATACAGAGGCAGTAAAACATCAAACAGACTCTGATATCATAGCAGGAAGATTAAGGAGAGGTGGGGTAGATAAGAGATCAATCAAAGGACTTGTATCTATGCATATAAGCATAACCAATAAACATAGACACTGGGGGGTTGGGGTATGCCTGGGAGGGAGGGGGGGGCAATGGGGAGATATGTATACATCTAACACAATAAAAAAATATACAACTATCTTGGCAAACTTGGAGGCACTTACACAGCAGTTTTATCTCTACTCTCACACATTTCCACCTTAAGAAAATAGTTAACAATTATTATTTCCTTCTCTGTGCCCTTCTAGGCTTTAATAGATGTATAGTTAAATTTGTATTTTATATGCATACCTCATATTTTTAGTATAAATGTGTCCTGAATATCTCAAAGGACATAACTAAAATATTATCTGTTACTTATCTGAAATACAAATTTAACTAGGTGTCCTATATATTTATTTGCTAAATCTGATAACCTTATGTCAAGCTGTATTCCAAAGCATAGCAAGAGACAGAGAGAAAACAACTAAATCATGGCACATAAGGGCTGTTCTAAGTGACTGGCTAAATATTTGAAAATTTAAAACTTAGACTAAAACTCTCTATATTAGGAAAGTCTTTTGTGAAACTACTCCTGAATTCACATAGGTAAGGCATCTAAAAGTTTCTTGTAATTTTTAAATTTTATTTTTAATTCTCCAACTCATTTTATTTCTCAAAGAAAGTGATGGAAATAAACCATAGACCACTTCAGTTAATGGTGTTGATGTTCATTTCAGGGACCCTTAGAAAGCTATCATACTTTCATTCTCTCTATTATGTTATTTGCTTTTCAATATATAAAAAGATTTCTTTGTTAGAATGAAACATGGCTTTCAAATCATTAATATCTACAAAGGAAAGCCTGAAGGTTATCAGGGCTCAGACAATTAGGTTTAACTTTTTAAAAACATAGCCATATGTCAGTTCAGCAGAATTCCTTGTATACATCTAAAACAACAGCCAGAGAATGATACTGGCTTAAAAATACCTTTACTTGTCCTGGCATAAAAACATAAGGAAAAGGAAGTTCAAATTTTTCCCCCTGACACTAAAACTCTAAAGCTTCAGGAAATTTCTTTATTACTTCGTACTGTATGTTCTAATCAAGCATAAAGAAGGAGAGTGACTACTATCAAAGGACCCATAAAAAGAGTTTATGATGTTTCAGAATCAGACAACATAAAAAAGGACATATTCAAATTAGAAACCCTATTATAAAGTGTGATTCTATAAGGAATCTCCATAACAGTCTTAATAATGTGATTAAAGAGACAAAGTAATAGCAATATACACAAGTACTAATTAGAACATTGAAACCATTATGCCTCATGTGGGAGACAAGTCATAAAATTCAAAGAATATTTGTAAAAAACACTATCAGACTAGCTTTTAAGTTTTTTAGTGCCTGGGGCTGATTTTGTGAACTTGTTCTATGAGTTGAAAATGTTTAAGAGGTTTAAATTGGCCTAATAATGCATGCTTGTTTGAGAATCTTATTATAATATAAAAATGATTTTTAGAGAAATACTATTTTCACTGGGCTCAATGGTGTAGTTTATGCAAATCTAAAAACTGAAGCAAACTCACAGTATTCCATACAATAAAACTGAAATTAAAAAAAAAAAAGCTACATATACCATTAGTATGCTGTCATGAGTTCTAGGTGTCAGAGAAATCTACACTGAATTATAGTGCCAGATCAGATAAAGGAGCAACATGTTAATTGATTGCACCTTTGCGATGACCACCAGCTAATCAGAAGTGAGTATGCAAATTAACCCAACCAAGATGGTGGGCTAATTTGCATATGCAGGTGCTGAGAAGCCAGGGGCCAGGTGTGACACCATGGTGATGACACAGGCATTCCATACCACCCCAGCTGCTCTGCACCTCTGGGCAGAGTGGGAAGACAGAAAGGCATTTCCAGGCGGAACAAAATGATAGCTCCAGCCAGAGCAAAGGTAGTGCTGGCAGCCAGGGAAGGAAGGCCATTCTTGCATGAATCTTCATGTATCAGGCCTCTAGTAATTATATAATGAAAGCAATGTTTTCAGTTCAACATGTATTACTTTTATTTTAAAATGTGTTGAAATTATCTAAGTACATAACATAAAATGAAAGTTATTTGCATTTGAAATATTATTTGAGAAAATCAAAGCAAAGAAACAATTAAAATAGGAGATATGTCATAAATTCTATTCCATAAAGATGTGTTAGTGTGCATTTACATGATTCACATGTGTTTGGATAGGGGTTCTTGAGGATTCACACTTGCAGCCTAAAGTAAGGAAACTCATTTTAGATGAGTAACTGCTAACATAACTAACATGTGAATTTCTTATTCATGTTGGCAAAACATAACCTGGAGGATGTATAACCACAAAAAGAATTAGGTTATAACAAAACTCAGAGAGGACATTGACTAATTTTAAATACCTGTGATATGCATATGATAATTCTTACTTGGTACAGGTCTTCAGAAATTAATAGGTTACCAAATTCCTGAAGATCCTAATATATTATGCATCATATTGCTTTCAAAATGTTTCAAATGTTTTAATTTTCTATTAGCAAGCAAAGATTTCAATAAAGCAAGATGCCAAGTCTCAATGTTACTTTGAGCCAAGTTAAATAATATTAACACAGTTGAATCTTCTAATCACTTACTATTTTGGAGGGGAGAGGAATAAATTTGTCTAGTTGTACCTATTGCCTTCACTATACTTCCCAACTGTCTTTTCTATAGCCTATTTCAGAATTTGGTTCATTGTTTCCAGGCATAGTATGTGAATTGCAAGTGTCTGTAACTACAAGTAATCAAATTTCATTCTTTTTGTATAAAGCATTTCTCTCTCCCCTTGTGTCATATACAACACATTTTTTTTCTTCCACCTTGGGAAACATGGAACAAATATAAATGTTAGAATCAATAATGAATTTGATGAGAAATGATAACGATGATGCATTTGTTTTTGTTATATATTAAAAACATGCCTGGGTACATTTCCTACTTTTCTAGTCAATTTATAGTGTTTTAGTTTCAGATATTAAACTATTAAAAGTGAAAAAAAGTTACATAATAGCAGAATATACTCATTATTTAGATAGTTTAATTATATTAAAATAAAATTATAAGCAAGAATATAATAAATTATCCTATCATTTTTAAGATTTATAAATAAAACTCTTCTCACTTGATTTTAAGAGCTTCTATTTAATAGCATGGTAAGTTAGTTAATAAAATGTACTTACTATGTAAATACAAGCTCTGTTCTATATACTGCATTGGGAATTGGAAGTTGAACAGGGAGAGCTTACGACTTTATTCATTGTTAAGGTGGAGAAAAAACACACACCATATTTATGGACTGTGTATCTATTGCCTTATAGAATCACAATTCTATTTTGGGTGTTTCTTCTACCTTCTGTGTAGACTAGGAAAAGTAAACCTAGATGCCCTTCTGTAAGTATTGAAAGCAATCTATGTGCAGCCTGCCCTATCAGTTCCAGTAAAGGCAGGGTTGGCACATAACCTGAGTTTGACAACTAAGTAAGCCCTTACTGCTTAAACCTTGAATGAATGACAAAAGGAAGGACAAGGCTGCTGTGATTCATTCACACAGTACCCTCACCTTGATTTTTTTTTAAGCATTGGTATTTTTTCTTTCTTAAATATTTGATAGAATTCACTAGTGAAATCATCTGAGCCTGGGGGTTTTATTCAATATATTATGGTTCACACATTTACTTAGATATTTTATTTGATTCTGTTTTGGTCATCTGTCTTCCTGGAACTTTGCCTTTTATATATTTTGGCATAAAGTGTTGTATGATAATCTTTTGACCTTTAAGTTCAATAAAGTTGGTAATAATGTATTTTTTCAATCTTTATATTGATAATGTATCTTCTAAATTTTTATCCATAAGCCTAACTAAACATTTGTCAATTTTGTTGATCAATTTTATAATCAACTGACTTTTGGTTTCACTGATTTTTCTCTATTGTTTTGCTGTGTATGTTTTTCATTGGTTTATGCCATATAGTAGTAATTTTTTATGTGATAGCATCATTAAATATTTATTCCATGTGATAGGTACCATCTGCAAGGTTTTCTTCAAACAAAAATCAGAAAGCCTTATTTAAATGTATACCTAATACTTTTATTTCAATATTTAAATTTCAATGATTCTGGATAAAGTTTCTGTTAAAATTCAAAAATTTAAACTGATTAATATAAAATGGCAGCATTGCCTCCCCACCTCTGCATCCCAACTTCTGATTATATTAGGAACAAAGTGATTAAGGTGAATAATCCATTTTTATTTGTTTAATTTTACCTTCCTATTCTAGGGTCAACTGCTATATTTATAAAATACAAAAACAAAATTCACTACAAGAGATTCAAGCAAAAAAAAAAAAAAGACACACACCAATAGAATAGATAGAACCCCAATGGTTTCAATGATATTAAATGTAAATAGTTCTAACTACCCATTTAAAAAGCAACATTAAATTAGAAAACAAGACCAAATACTACACTTCCAACAAGAAAGCCACTTAAATATAAAGACAGAATAGCTGAATATAAATAATGAAAAAAGGTATATTATCCTAACACTAATCCCAAAATCCACACACTGAAATTGCTACATTAAAATTAAGTAAATTTCTAAAAACACACACCATATTTCCTAAGGTTTAAAGAGTTGCTTATTTAAGAGAAATTCTTCAATGGAAAATAAAAACCATAAATATTTAAACATATAATTTCAGTTTCACATGAAGTAAAAACTGAGAAAATTGAAAGGAAAAATAAGCAAATCCTTAAATATAATGAAATATTATGATACCCCTATCAAAATATTTAGTAGGTTAAGTATTCAGAAAACAAGTAAGACTACATATTTAAAAATATTATAAATTGAATAAATCTAATTATTTATTTCAAACTAGAGGCCCAGTGCAGGAAAATGTGCATGAGTAGAGTCCCTAGACCTGGCCAGCAATCAGGGCTAATCAGGTTCTCCACCTCCCCACCTCCGTCGTCCCTTGTTTCCCACTCTCCACTGGCTCTGGAGCAGCCATCTACTACATAGAGGATATACTGCATATATCTATAACTCATGAAAAATTCGTGGATAGCCCCATTTCAGTGAATATGCTTTTTAAAGTGTTTTTACACAGAATTACATGTATGCTATATCATTTTATTATTCAATAAACTAGTATATATAATTAAAATGGAAAGATAAGAAAATCATGTTAATCATATCAAAGGAAATGTGTTGGAATATTAAAAATTGGAATGAAGTGTTCACATTTAGAATATTTTTTTAATAAACAGAATGAAAAGTATCTAGTTGTAGCACTGACAATTCAGTCGTGCTCAATTGTTTTTTATCTGCTGTCACATGTCATTCATTAGATACTAAAATGCAGAACAGTAGTTATAATTGTTCTGCATATGACCAGCAAGTCTTTCTGTTAAGACTAGCAAAGTTGGAATATGAGAGAGTCACAATGGGACAGTGCTTAGCTAAATGGCATCTCTCTATATGCCAAGAATTGTGAGACTTGGCACTTAAATCTTAATTATAAAAACAAATCATTCTCAGATATGAAAGGTCTACAGGGAAATTGAATGAGTCACAAGAGAGAATCCATCTTAGATGTGCTTCACATAAATTTAATTGACTCATATAACACAAATAGTCCAGATATATTAGTAAATCAGTGAGATTTCATACATTCATTGGAAAGAAAAGATTCTTTTACTGAAAAGGAAATATAGATTGGGGGGTAAATGTGACTCATGAATAATAGAATACCTTGACTATGAAGCTAAATTAACCAAAATAGTTGTTTCAAACTTCTTCAGTGTTCTGAATACTTGGGACAGATGGTCGCCTCTGAATTCCTTCACAAAATAAGTTTACCTCAAATTTACATATTTTGTGAAAGAAAACAAATATCAAATGAAAGAATTAATTTAGCTAAGCTAGCTGAAGAAGATATTACCAAGTGAGAAGCCGATGATATTTCCTTCAGCAGTACATCTGCCTGTCTCTCAGTGACACACATCATAACTGGGAAAGAGAAGCCAATTTGCAGGGAAATATTTCCTAGTTAAATAGAAACCAATTTAAGATTTGGAAGCACAATAAAATAGTTCTGTCACACATGATTTAGAAAATAACAAGCAGTGACAGTTTTCCTTTGATACTTGCAAACTGTTCAGCTGTACAGTGCATGACTGATCTACTGTAGATAAAGAATACCAGCGCAGGCCTGGTTGCTCAGTGGTTTGAGCAGTACACTGGAAGGTTGCGGGTTTGATCCCTGTTAGGGCATATACCTAGGTTGAGGATTTTAGGTTCAATCTCTGGTGGTGTTCTGTATGACAGGCAATACGTTAATGTCTCTTTTTCTTTCCTTCTCTACCTCTTCTCTTCTCTTCTCTCCTCTCCCCTCCCCTCCCCTCCTCACCCCTCTCTTTCCATCCCTTCCCCTCCCCTCCCTTCCCCACCCCCTCTCCTCTCTTCTCCTTTCTTCTCCTCTTCTCTTCTTTCTTCTCTCTCTCTCTCTCTATCTTAGTTTCTCCCTATCTAAAATTAGTAAAACCTACCCTTGGGTGAGGATAAAAAAAAAAAGTGGTTAGAGACAAAAAAGGAAAACACATATTTTGAAAACCCTGTGTGAGTATCTATTGAATTGTGAGTCTATTGAATACTCAATAGAAAAAAAAAAGAATAGGTTATCTCAGAATATATGTTTGTGTATGTATACTCACCCACCTCATTCAGCCTGACCACCTAACACACCAGGATAAAAATAATTTATTTTCTCTACCTCAATAGTAATTGATTTCCTAGAGACAAAGATGAATAGTTTGAGTTCTCTTGGTTTGTCTGTTTGCTTTTTTGTTAACAAAGACTTGCAACTCTAATAAACCCAAATCAATAAGATGGGTCAAAGTGTTTTATACAATTTACATATGCATATACCCATGTAGTTGTTTCCTGCTTTTTGGCATCATCCTTACCTTTGCTATCTAAATTAAATTTCTTAAGTACTCATGCTATCTAATAAAGAGGGAATATGCTAATTGACTGTCATGCCCTTACAGGATTGTGGTGCCCATAGACAATAAAGAGGAAATATGCTAATTGTCTGCCACACCCTCACAAAATGGCAGCACCCACAACCACAGGATAGTGGTGCCCAGTCCCCTCAACCCCACTTCATCAAGCTGGAATTCCCCAGTGCCTTCAGCCCTGCTGGGGTGTGGCAGGTGCCCTGTGCCTCATCCAGCAAGAATCCCCCAATTCCCACAGCCCTGCCTCACTTACCCTTAGTCCCCCAGTCTATTCAGTCCCACTTCATCTAGCCAGAGTCCCTTAGTCCTTTCAGTCCCATAGGGAAAGGCAGTTGGGGGCAATAGGGCAGGCAGGGCAGTCAATTGGGGATTATCATGCCTGCAATGGAGCAGTTAGGTGTCAATCAGGCTAGCAGGGGAGCAGGTAGGGGGCTATTAGGCTGTCATGCAGAGTGGTTAGGGGCAATTAGACAGGCGAGTGGTTAGATGCCAGCAGTCCTGGATTATGAGAGGGATGTCCAACTGCAGGCAGTCAGACATCCTCCGAGGGGTCCCAGATTGGAGAGGGTGCAAGGCTGGGCTAAGGGACATCTCCCCCCAAGCATGAATTCCATGCACTGGGCTTCTAGTGTTATACACAAGAAGAACATGACCTTCACCATTAATCCCTCCACTACACATATCAGTGTCACCTGTGATACTCGGGTATGATTGGCTTAAGGCTTACTTCTGAGTCATTTCAATCTGCAGCTCCCAGAATTGATGAGCTCATAATTACTGTCCCCAGGCCTGCCTCAGGATTCTGTTCCTTTTATTCTTCATCACTGTATGGGACACAAGGAGGTTCATTCTTTTTCTGTCATTTAATGAAGGGCTAGGTACATAATGTTAATGTGTAGTAGACTTTTATTGACTTTATGTGCGAAGAAGATATTTTATCAGTCAAATTAAAAACAAGTTCAACCCATCATTATTCCTACAAATACATATTGGCCTTCCTTTTTATAAAAAATTCCTCACCATTTCTTCTTTCAATCCTAAGCCTACCCTCTTGTCTTAAGAAATCCATATGAAATAAACAAATATACACCATTAAAAGAAAATGTTATCAAGACATCAAAATTTATTGCTTTACTATGTAGCAATTTAAACCTCTCAGATATGAAAGGTCTGCAGGGAAGTTGAATGAGTCACAAGAGAGAATCCTAGTCTTAGATGTGCTTCACATAAAT
>JAAGEH010000012.1:42538676-42558595 GCA_011751065.1 Lasiurus cinereus
TTGGGGGGGGGGGGTAAATGTGACCCATGAATAATAGAATTCCTTGACTATGAAGCTGAATTAACCAAAATAGTTGTTTAGAACTTTTTCAGTGTTTTAAATACTTGGGACAGATGGTTGCCTCTGAATTCTTTCACAAAATAAGTTTACCTCAAATTTACATATTTTGTGAAAGAATAGCTTTAACTTATTTTATACTCAGAGATCTCATCATTGAAATAGTTCTAACTCATTTTATACTCAGAGGTCTTACCTTTGAAAAGTTTACAGTTTATTAATAAATTGTCACTCTAACAAAATGCTAGTTTTATTTTAAAAAGAAATTCAGTTTTCCTTCCAGGCTCACATACAGCAATGGTTTTTAATATATCATTTTTCCCCAAATATATGCAAATATAGAAGATTATAGAGATTGTTACAAATATAGTTTAGATTTAATCAAAATTATAATAAAACATAATAATGCTAAGGCTAAAATAATGAAAAATAGTAATTCAGAAAAATAAATTGTGTTTGACTGCTATAGTAATTCAGTATTTATTAGAGACTTGTCTTGAGATAATAGGGGATTTCCCAAAATGTTATAATCAAGGAATAAAGATAACATTTTAAATCCATAATTTTTTCTCAGTATCAATTAAATTTTTAAGTAATCCTTGAAATGTGTGCCCTTAAATTTCAGAGATCAGGCATAGCTCCTCTTTTTTAATTCAGAGCAAGAATAATTTACACACTTGTGGGCAGTCATGATCAATAACCAAGTAAATAAATAAATAAGTAAATATGTGTATATAATAACTTTTCATTTTTTACATTAGATTAGAATATGTTAGACATATTGGAATACATGTGTATGTATATACTTACATATATGTATATTTATGCTATTATGAGAATTTGATTTCCATCATTTTTTAAAGGATATCATTCCCTAAGTAGATAGCGAAGATTCAACTTTTTCGTGTTATTTCTTGTTCTAATACTGTGTAAGTTCTATATCCATCATAAGGATGAATGACTTTTCTTCTATACCCTATGATTTGCAGAAATGACTAGTACATTATTACAAATCTGTGGTGTTATACCCAGTAGACTTCCATGCCTGAAGTGTTCTCTGGCAGCTGGATTTCACTCAACATATACACATGTTGAAAAGCACGCGAATCATTACCACCATTCCCCTTTCAATGTGCCATGATTCTCAGGATTTGTTATCAAAGCCATTGCTGTTTCTTAAAACAATACATAGTTTTCCTTTTTTTCCCCCTAACCTCTGGGAGAGTTTAAGTAGCAATGGAATTGCCTGCTATGTTACATATCAATAAAATATCTTGTGAAACCTCCTATCTTTTGTGTGAGTTTTTTTCTTTTTGTGTTTTCATTTTGCCTTCATTCCAGTTCTTTGGATGTTGTTCCATTAATTCTAACATTACTGAAGAAATATTCTGGTAAAATACGTTTCTTGGCAGTTTTCAAGGCTTTCATATTTATATGCAAATTATTTTCATTTCAAAACATTTATCTTTTGATTGCCTTTTCTCCTCTGTCATTTAATTTTTTATGTAATTTCCCATCCTCCCTTGAAGTTTTTAATTAAGTTGACTAGGGTTTGACTGCTTCTTAAATATTTTCCAAAATAACATCATTTTATAACTATTATAATTAGCCTTGTTTTTCAAAATATTGATATTTAAATTAATTTATACTTTCCACTTTTTATTTTTCTTTCTTGTTCCTTTATCAGTTGATCTTTTTGTTTATACATTTTTTCTCTCATTTAAACCATAGAAGTATTGATTTATATGAATTACTTCTAGGCACTGCTTTAGAAATGTCCCACAGATTCTTGTACATACAACATTTTCATTATTTTTTTTTCTAGATAATTTCCAATTTTATTCTTTTACTAGCATTTCTTTGGATTTCCCATTCAAAGGAGTTTTTTTATTGTTACTTTTTGTTTTTAATCAATAGTTTTACTATTGAATTTTAAGTTTTATTACTTTGTGGTTAGATGATACTGATTATATCATTTTTATTTGGGGGATAGTTTCTTTTTCAATTAACGTATGGTCAGCTTTTGTGACAGTTTCATATGAAATTGGAAAGTCATATTCATAAGAGCTTGGATTCAGGATTATATAAATAGCATTATTGGTATCTACCATATTGATTTTTTCGTATGGGTGTTTTACATTTTTGTGACTTTGTTGCCAACTTAATCCATTTGGGTCTGTGAGAGGTATGTTAATATCTCATATTAGGATGTTTTATGTGTTTTCACTTGCTTCTCTGCTAGTTTATTTTATATAAAAGTTATTGGGATATTTTCATTATAAATTGTAGCCCTTAGCAGTATAAGGTAACTTTGTCTTATGTTTTTGAGCGAGTTGTATCTTGCTCAGTATTAAACCCATTAACTGTGTTTTATCTTTATTTTCATCTCCTGATATATTATTGAATATCCTTTTTATTCTCATTGATTTTTACATTGTATATATAGTTTATATAATAGAAAGTATAAAATAGAGTTAGATTTTGCATTGTTAACAGCCTGTAAATATTTTTTTAAATATATTTTATTGATTTTTTATAGAGAGGAAGGGAGAGAGATAGAAAGTCAGAAACATCGATGAGAGAGAGAGACATCGATCAGCCGCCTCCTGCATGCCCCACAGTGGAGATGTGCCCGCAAGCAAGGTACATGCCCCCGACCGGAATCGAACCTGGGACCTTTCAGTCCGCAGGCTGACGCTCTATCCACTGAGCCAAACCGGTCTCGGCACCTGTAAATATTTTTAAAATGGGTAAGATAAGGCCATTAAAATGGGTTCAATTAATTGGCTGGCATTATCTATCTTTTTGTTGTTATATCTAATTCTGTTTACAATTTTTCAAAATTATAGTTCTACTAATTAGCTCATAGATTCTGCTTTTAAATTTTCTATAATCTCAATATATGCAGTAATTAAATTACTAGTAATATCTTCACCATTCACTGGCTCTTCACACTCACTTTAAATATTTTACTTCAAGCTAATAATACCTTTGAGACAGTCAGTATTCTTTCTTTTCAGCTTTTTTGAGGTATATTTGACAAATTAAAATTATATTTACAAATTTCAACTGATTTTTTAAAGTAGCTTGTTCCATATGTATTGTGAGAGAGAACACATAAGATAGAGCAAAAGTAGGTTTACAGTTGTGAGGTGAGTGTGAAACACACTTTATTCTTTTATTATTATTTTTGTATTATTTTCTGTACAAACAAGTGTAAACTTACTTTTGCACCACCCTGTGTAATCCTGTCATTTTCATCCCTGTAATTTAGTTTCCATATAACTCAATGTTCCCAGCAGATATTTTGCTGAAGTGTGTTCTAGGAATTTTCTTAGTTGTTTGAAGTACCTTCCTAGGAAATCATGCAAGTGCTCAAAAGAGCAAGCCTTTGTTTCTGATATCTTAATAATTTATAACTACTGGCCTCTGGCCTTTATTGTTAAAGTCAGTTTGATTGAAATAACAATATTAATAAATACTTCCATTTCTTGACTATTTTAAATATTTTGACTCATTCTGTTTAGGAATTAAGGGTTTTTGTAAGGATTTATTTTCTTTATAAGATAATTGGATGGTTACCTTGGCTGACTGTTATAAAACTCAGTAGTTTAACTAGAATACATTCTGTTCTAGAACCATTATTCAATACATAGTATCCCCCATCAATATGAAGATTATCTTATTATTATTACTCCTACTTCTATTTCATCAGAAAAATATAGTGATATAGATATTTATAGTTACACACACTTTTAATGTGTCAATTGCATAATATTGTTCTGTTTTTGGTTGTAATTTTAGCTCTATAGGGATCTATAGTTCAAAGAGAGCCTAAAATCTTCATCATCCTATACAGCTATGTTTTCTCTCTGTCCAGGTCTGAAATAGTAATATGAAGAGCTACTTTTTAAGGTGATCTTTTTTTTTAACCAGGATATTTTGAGAAATCACCTTCAGGATTAACAGTAATACACATATGCTAGTATCCACACCTTTAACTTCAGTTCATCCAACAATATGTCCACCTACTTCAATTATAATAATGTCCTTTTCTCTCCACTTTTGCTGGCAAAGTAAGAGATACTTATATTCATCATTGTAAGCAATAGTTGGGTAGTTAAGGCAATTATTTAGTCATGATATAATAAATATTATGAGTATAATAAAAGGAAGGGGGTGGCGGAAAAATGTGACAGGAGAAGATCTGACTTTGGCTGGTGGAAACATGGTGTAATATACAGGTCTAGTAACATAGAAACCCACACCTGAAACATATATGTTCATGTTGACCAATGCCACCGCAATTAAATTAATAAATAAATAAAAATAAAATAAAAACTGCAAGTAAGGCACAAGAAAAGAGTATAAAAGTTGCATTGAAAGAGAAATATAAAGTATATTCATTGTAATACATAAAATATTTTAATACAAATACGCACTTAAAAAAAGCTTAATTTAAAACAACTAGTAAACACAACTCAACAACAACAATAAAAAAGAAACATTATTCTGAGGGTTAATTTTCAACAATTAGACTATATTCTTTGTTGTTTGATTTTTTTTTTCAAATTGGTAACTTCAAACTAATTTTCCCTTAGATTTTGGTCAAACTGGTAAGGAAATTCATTAAAAATAAAAGGATTACTCTTTGTAATACCATATCAAGAAGATTGATTTGCACAACATTTATTATGAACTAAACAAATGTTAAAGGTTCAAAGACCATACTCCTGCCTCAGGTAAAACACTGCCAGAACTATTCATTCAACAGATATAAATCTAGCAAGTATATGTTTTAAAAAATTATATTGTTAACTTGTCATGTTTTTGTAAATAAATTTGAATTAAAATAATTTTAACTAAAAGAAAAATAATGCCTTTTGGAAATCAAATTACAGCCAGTTTAAACATGCAATCACTTTTGTTTTAGAAAAAATAATTACAAATAAAATAATGTATATTCTTAAATGTTTTTTATTGTGGTAAAATGCCCATAACATGAAATTTACCTTTTTAATCATTTCTAAGTATGTAATTCAGAGACCTTAAGTGCACTTACAATGTGTGCAACTATCAATATTAACCATACCCAGAATTTATTCATCATCCAAAACTGAAACCCTGTGCCCATCTAATAAAATAATAATATGCAAATTGGTTGGGATGCCCTCATGCAAAGACCAAACAACAGGCTGCATGTGGTGACCAGGCCTGTAGGGGGAGGGCAGTGAGGGGTGATCAGGCCAGCAAGCTGAGGTGGTTAGTGGTGATCAGACTGGCAGGGGGGTGGTCAGTTAGGGGTGACCAGTCTTGCAGTTACAGGATATCACGCCCACAGACCAAGGGGTGATAAGGCCAGCAGAGGGTGGCAGTGAGGGGTGACCAGACTAGCACAGGATGAGGGGGGCAGTTGAGGGTGACCAGGCAAGCAGTGGGGGGAGTAAGGTGTGATCAGGCAGGCAGGTAGGTGAGCAGTTAGAAGCTAGCTGTTCCAGATTGTGAGAGGGAGGGATGTCTGTCTGCCATTAGACCCAATTGGCATCCTCCATAGGGTCCCAGATTGTAGAGGGTTCTGGCTGGGCTGAGGGCCCCCTGCCATCCATGCATGAATTTTGTGCACCAGGCCTGTAGTTGAATAATAATTTTCTACTGTCCCTATCCCTTGGCTCCTCTATGTACCTCAAAGAAGTGAAATCATGCAATATTGGTTCTGTTGTCTCTAGTTTATTTTATTTAGCATAATGGTATGAAAGATGATCTATATTACAGAATATAATTTCTTTTTAAAGCTAATAATATTCCATTGTATGAATATACTGCATTATACCCATTAATCTATTGATGAGCGCTTCCACTAAATACTGGTGCATTAATATCTGTTTGATTCATTACTTTCAATTATTTGAATATATAATTAGAATTCTATGTTTAACTTTTTGAGGGACAGCTACACTGCTTTTCATATTTTAAAAATATGACTATTTTTTACTTTAATGGCTAGAAAAATAACCAATAAGTTAATGAAATAAAAATAACATGGAGAATTTTAAAATTAAATTATGTTTGTTTCTTTATAGAAAAATAAGTTAATTGAATATTTCAATGCTTAAACGTATTGTCTTTCCTAATCCTGCATGGCCAACTTTCTTCTATAGTTTTCAAAAGCAGTAATAATTGCACATATAAGTTGTTATAAACAAAAAGGAAAATCTGTTGTTTCACCCAAACTATAAAGTGTTATTTTTTTATTCTTTTTGTAAAAATAGGTATTTTATTGATTTTTTTACATAGAAGAAGGAAGAGGAATACAGAGTTAGAAACATCCCTGAGAAACATTGATCAGCTGCGTCCTGCATACCCCTAATGGGGATGTGCCCACAACGAAGGTACATGCCTTGACTGGAATCACACTTGGGACCCTTCAGTCTGCAGGCCCAGGCTCTATCCACTGAGCCAAACCAGTTAGGGCAGTGTTATCATTTTTGTAGAATATATTTCCATCAGGCCTACATGGGCTGTTGGACATCCCTCTTACAATCCAGGACTGCTGGCTCCCAACTGCTTGCCTGCCTGCCTTCCTGATTGACCATAACTGCTTCTGCCTGCCAGCCTGATCATCCCCTAACCACAACACTTCCAGTCTGATAGATGTCTAAGTGCTCCCCTGCCAGCCTGTTTGCCTTTAACTGCCCTCTCCTACAGGCCTGGTTACCCCTAACTGCTCTATTCTGTAGGCCTGGTCACCCCTAACTGCCCTTCCCTATAGGCCTGGTCTCCCCCAATTACACTCCCCTGCAGGGCTGGGTCCCCCCCCCAACTGCCCTTCACTGCTGGCAGTCATCTCCAATTTCCCTCCTCTGCCAGCTTGGTCACCCTTAACTGCCCTCCCCTGCAGGCTTGATCACCCCCAATTGCCCTCCCTTGCAGGCCTTGTTCCTCCCAACTGTCCTCCCCTGTTGGCCATCTTGTGGTAGCCATCCTGTGTCCACATGGGGCCAGAATCTTTGACTACATGGGGACAGCCATCTTGTGTATTGGAGTGATGGTCAATTTGCATATTCCTGTTTTATTAGCTAGGATACTTATCTACATATTTTATTTACTTTATAACATATTTATGTATATTTTCATATTATCTCATTATTATAAATAATTATATGGATAGACACTACTTTATATAACAGAATCTATTGGTAGCCTAAGACATTTTGAGCATTTTGTTATTACAAATAATGCTGCATTTATCATTCTTAATAATATATATTTGTCAAATGTGTGATTTTTCTGGATGAAATTATTAGTAGTCATAGGTGAATGGTTATATACATTTTAAATTTTGCTAATTTTTTATAAAATTTAGTTTTG
This sequence comes from Lasiurus cinereus, assembly GCA_011751065.1. Taxonomy (NCBI): domain Eukaryota; kingdom Metazoa; phylum Chordata; class Mammalia; order Chiroptera; family Vespertilionidae; genus Lasiurus; species Lasiurus cinereus. The sequence continues at coordinate 42,546,102 of JAAGEH010000012.1, forward strand.
CCATTAGAAACTTTTTTCCATATATTATCATGCTAAGAAAAGCCTTTAATAACCCAATTATATAAGATTATTTTTGTAACTTCTATTATATTTTTAAAGTTATAAATTTTAATATATCTAAAATTTATGTTTCCATGGTAATATCTAGAAATCAAATGTAATTGTTATTTGCTAAATACCTCAAACATATTCATAAATAGTTTAGACTAGGACTTTATAAATATTTCTTTATTAGTTTCAATTGACCCAAAATTGATATATAGCAAAACTTGTTTAAAATCTGCTAGGAATAAACCTAACTAAGGAGGTAAAAGACCTATACGCAGAAAACTACAGGACACTGAAAAAAGAGATAGAGGAAGACTTAAACAGATGGAAGAGCATACCATGCTCATGCATAGACAGAATCATTATTAAAATGGCCATACTGCCAAAACCGGTTTGGTTTCAGCCTGTGGACTGAAAGGTCCCAGGTTCGATTCCGGTAAAGGGCAGGTATCTTGGTTGTGGGCACATACTCCAGCAGGGGGTGTGCAGGAGGCGGCTGATCGATGTTTCTCTCTCATCGATATTTCTAACTCTCTATCCCTCTCACTTCCTCTCTGTAAAAAATCAATAAAATATATTTTTTTTTAAATGTCCATACTACCCAAAGCAATCTATAGATTGAATGCACTACCCATTAAAATACCAATGACATATTTCACAGACCTAGAAAGAACTCTCCAAAGATTCATCTGGAACAACACCAAAAAAAAGACCTCGAATAGCCACAGCAATCCTGAGAAAAAAAAATAGAGTAGGTGGGACCTCAATACCAGATTTCAGGCTATATTACAAAGCAACTGTTCTCAAAACAGCTTGGTACTGGCATAAGAACAGACATATAGACCAATGGAATAGAATAGAGAATCAAAATATCCACTCAAACTACTATCTCAGCCAAGACTGGTTTGGCTCAGTGGATAGAGCATCGGCTTGCGGACTGAAAGGTCCCAGGTTTGATTCTGGTTGGGGGCATGTACCTTGCTTGCAGGCACATCTCCACTGTGGGGCGTGCAGGAGGCAGCTGATTGATGTCTCTCTCTCATCGATGTTTATGACTTTCTATCTCTCTCCCTTCCTCTCTGTGAAAAATCAATAAAATATATTTAAAAAAAAACTACTATGCTCAATTAATATTTGACAAAGGAGGTATGAACATACAATGGAGCCAAGATAGCCACTTCAATAAATGCTGTTGGGAAAATTGGATAGATACATGCAAAAAAATGAATCTGGACAACCAACTTACACCAAATACAAAAATAAACTCCAAATGGATACAGGATTTAAATATTAGAAAGGAAACCATAAAAATACTAGAGGAATCCACAGGCAGCACAATCTCAGATATATGCCAAAAGAACTTCTTCACTGATACGGCTCCAAGGGCAATGGAAGCTAAAGAAAAAATAAACAAATGGGATTACATCAAAATAAAAAGCTTTTACACAGCAAAAGAAACCATCAACAAAACAACAAGAAAGCCCACTGTATGGGAGAACATATTTGCAAATGTTATCACTGATAAAGGTTTAATCTCCAACATCTATAGCCAACTTATACTACCTAATAAAAGGAAGATAAATGATCCAATAAAAAAAAGGGCAACAGACCTAAATAGAACATTCTTAAAAGAAGAGAGAAAGAAGGCCAAGAGACACATGAAAACATGTTCAAAGTCACTAATTATCTGATAGGTGCAAATCAAAATGACAATGGGATACCATCTCACATTGTCAGAATGGCAATCATCAACAAATCAACAAACAACAAGTGTTGGCAAGGATGTGGAGAAAAAGGAACACTCGTGCACTGCTGGTGGGAATGCAGACTGATGCAGCCACTGTGGAGAACAGTATGGAGTTTTCTCAAAAAACTAAAAATGGAACTCTCATTTGACCCTGTAATCCCTCTCTTAGGAATATATCCTAAGAAATTACAAACACCAATCAGAAAGGATTCATGCACCCCTATGTTCATAGCAGCACAATTTGCAATAGCTACAATTTGGAAACAGCCTAGGTGCCCGTCAGCAGATGAGTGGATCAGAAAACTGTGGTACATCTACACAATGGAATACTATGCTGCCATGAAAAAGAAGGAATTCTTACCATTTGCAGCAACCTAGATGGAACTGGAGAGCCTTATGCTAAGTGAAACAAGCCAGTCAATGAAGAAGAAACACCACATGATCTCACTCATTTATGGATAATAAAGAACATTATAAACTGATGAACAAAAGGATAGATACAGAGGCAGTAAAGCATCAAACCAACTGTCAAATTACAGCAGGAAGGTTAACGAGAGGTGGGTAGATAAGTGATCAACCAAAGGACTTGTATGCATGCATAAAAGCATAACCAATGAACAGAAGACACTAGGGCAGTGGTTTTCAACCTTCCTAATGCCGCGACCCTTTAAGCCAGGTACTCATGTTGTGATGACCCCCAACCATAAAATTATTTTCATTGCTACTTCATAGCTGTAATTTTGCTACTGTTATGAACTGTAATATAAATATCTGATATGCAGTATGTATTTTCGTTGTTACAAATTGAACATACTTAAAGCATAGTGATTAATCACAAAAACAATATGTAATTATATATTTTGAAATATTTATTTCTAATTACAATTAAATGAAATTTTGTCTTGAATCGTGGTGTAGCATGGGTAATAGTCTTAATATGACAACAGTAAACTACATTGCTACATTCTGCTACACTGAGGAGCAGTGTGTTGGTTCCTAAGACCATGGGAAATAGGTGTTTTCCAATAGTCTCAAGCGACCCCTGTGAAAGGGTCCTTTGACCCCCAAAGGGGTTGCGACCCACAGGTTGAGAACCGCTGCACTAGGGGGTTAGGGTATGCCTGGTGATGGGGTAGGTGGGGCAATGGGAAGATATGTATACATGTAACACATTAATAAAAAATATTTAAAAAAGAAAAATATTATTTTTTTATTTTGAATATAAGAAAGTTTATATTTGTTCTTTATTGCCTAGATATTGCAAATTATATTGAATTAAAATAATATTAAATAACACAAATATGATAAAGATTGATTTGTTTGAGATTTTTGAAAATTACAGAATCAGAATGTCTTACTATAAGAATGCAAAATGAGTGAAATTCACTTTCAGAGTTTTTGGTTTTTGTTTTTTGTCTAATATATTTTATTTTTCACAGAGAGGATGGGAGAGGGACAGAAAGTCAGAAACATCGATGAGAGAGAGACACATCGATCAGCCGCCTCCTGCACACCCCACACTGGAGATGTGCCTGCAAGCAAGGTACATGCCCCCAACCGGAATCGAACCCGGGACCTTTCAGTCCGCAGGCCGATGCTCTATGCACTGAGCCAAATCGGTCTCGGCAACTTTCAGAGGTTTTTATTTTAACCTAGTAATTTCAATTACCTTTACAGACAAAATAGAAATCATTAAATGCCGTCTTCAAAGAGGTTACAATATGTTTGAAATAATATTATCCTATACTCCCCCAAAAAAGCATTATATATATGTGAAATTAACATCCAGTAAAAATTTTTATTTGTAACAAAAAGCTGAAATAAAGATAACATGACTTAGTCAAATATATATATTATTTAAAAATTATTGATAAAAGTGTAAATATTGGCTCTATATTGGAGTTGTTTATTAATATTCCAAATTATAACTTAGCATATTATCTAGGTTTTACCCATTTTTTTTTCAATCCATCTGTTAAAATCCTTTTAGAGTTTATTTATATATATGTAACACTGGGACATATACTAGGGAATACAATGAATATTAACCAATGATATGTTTAAGAAATTTGAATCGTTTTGCAACAGCTTACATATTTCCATAGTTTAACAAAAATCAAAGAAAAGCTATTAAATTGCCTGGCTGATGTCGCTTAGTGGTTGAGCATAATTAATCCATTCACCAGGAGTTCACAGTTCAATTCCAGGTCAGAGCACATGCATGGGTTCCTGGCATGATCCCTAGCAGGGGTCATGAAGGAGGCAGCGGGATCCAGGATCCATGCTGATGTTTCTCTCTCATCAATGTTTCTATCTCTCCTTCCTTCTCTTTTCCTCTCTCTCTAAAAATCAATAAAAATATATCTTTAAAAAATAAAGAAAAGTTACTAAATTTACATAGAAGACAGACCATAGCCTTGAAACTGTTTTAAACTTACAATATGAATGATTAGAAAATAATATAAATCATTGTTTTCATATTTTGTCTTTCAGAAAGGTTTCCTAAAATTATATAATTACTTTCTACATCTTAGAGACCCTAATGTAGAATAGTTTCCCATTTTTTGTCTCCTATTGATGAAACTTAATTTCTTGGATAATTAACTACTTTTAAAATAAAACCATTTTTGCAGTACTGTATACCTTCATTTGTAGAAATAAAGCCTTGAATACCCATTAATTAAAGTTTAATCTTTTTTCTTATAGAAGACAGAAAGGAATCCTATGTTCAACATTGAAAAATGCAGACATAATATTATCAACCTAAATCAACTTACCGATGAAAGTTAATGACAGAAAATTAATGTATAGCAGAGTTCTTTGTGTAGTATTACCTTAATGCAAAAAAAATAATAATAAGTGGTGTTTTATTTTTCAGTTTCAATGATGTTGGTTATGATTTCTCTGAGTAAGCATAATTTTGTTTAAAAAACTCAGTTCAGAGCAGAAGCCAGACAATTGCTCTCAACCTAACGCAGTCATTGAGTCTTTCTATCCGCTGCTAATATCCCAACCATCCTTTAGTTGATCTTACATCTCAGCTTTCAGAAAATGAGTGATTACTTCTTCATACCCTTTTCCTTCGGCTTTATAGAATGAACTGAATTACTTAATAGGTCTCGTTCTGCCCTTTGAATTCAAGGTCTGAATTCTCTACTGAACTATCTAAGAGTCTTAAAAATAAATCCTCAATGAAGTCATAGCCTACATTTCTCTTTGAACTTTTATACAAATGTCACAATGCTCTATTATACAAAATTAATTCAAAACATAATGTTACATATACTCTTACACTTTACTTAGCTTTCAACTTCAGTGATTCCTCATTGCTGCTGTTATGAATTTTGGAGATATAGGTAAATGGACATAAGGTCATTAACTAATAAAATAAAACAGTTACAGCTCTTTCTGAATCATAAGCAATACACTATTTTTGAAAAAAGAAACGTTTTGATTACAATACACTATTTTTGAAAAAAGAAACGTATTGTCCTTTAAATAGTGTTATTTCAAAAATAATTAGTCCATCTTTATGATAGATAGCATATAGTCAAGTAATAAAGCAAATCTGACATCAAATAATGGAGTTTGGAAATAAAATGGTAAGATGAAATCCATAATATTCAACTGCATTACCAAATTAGATGTGTAAGCCATATTTGTATTTCTTAAGCACAAGTTATATATTTTTAAAATAATGTAAACAAAATATTATCTAAATGACCCAAAAATAATGATTAAAAACAGATTTTGTTCTAATGAAAAAAGAGAAAAAAATAGAGGGATTGTAGACCCTTAGTTGGACATGTAATGTTAGAAATAATCTCACTGATACAAAAAAGGAGAAATCTACAGATGTCTCTGTAGCTCCTGCTGGGTGGTTCTAAAAAGTGGCTGACTCTGCACCTCTGTGGAGATACAAGAGCCAATATACCCAGTGGTCAGTATGAGATCATACCAGATTACAGCTCCTCACATCCATAAGAGACACATTGAAGGTTCAGACTCAGTGAGCACCAAAACCCCACTAAAGCAAGTTCTGCTCCATAAGTGTGTCTCCCTGCATAGTAGTTCTCCCACTATGGTTGCAGCTGGTTTCCACAGCCAACTGGCCTGGAGGTCATTTCCTCCTAGTGACACCAACAGTAATAAGGCTCAAGTACAAGACTGTGCACACAGCCCACAAAGAGTGTACCTAGAGTGTCTACCTCAGGTGATTAGGGAAGCTGAACCACTGGGCCTTATTGGACACCTACTACACAAGGCCATTCTACCAACTCAAGGAGCCTTAGCAGCTCTACCCAATACAGAAAAACAGACACAGGGAAGCGGCCTAAATGTGAAGAAAAAGAAACATGTCACAAATGGAAGAAAGCAAATTATTGGATATAGAGTTCAAAACCACAGTTATAAGGTCACTCAAGAATTTTCTAGAAACCTCCAAGGGACTTAGTGAAATGTTCAAGGGATCTTAGTGAGAATGCCAAAAAAAAAAAAAAGGAAAATTACCAGTCAGAAATTAAGCATGCACTGACTGAAATAAAGAATAATATACAGGGATTCAACAGTAGATAAAGCAGTGGTCAGCAAACTCATTAGTCAACAGAGCCAAATATCAACAGTACAACAATTGAAATTTATTTTGAGAGCCAAATTTTTTAAACTTAAACTTCTTCTAATGCCACTTCTTCAAAATAGACTCACCCAGGCCATGCTATTTTCAAATAACCACATGTGGCTTGCGAACCGCAGTTTGCCAACCACTGAACTAGAGGATCTTGAGAATAAAATCAATGATTTGAAATATGAGGAAGCAAAAAACACCCAACAAGAAGAACAAAAAGAAAAAGGAATCCAAAAACATCAAGATAGTATAAGGAGCCTCTGGGACAACTTCAAGTGTACCAACATCTGAATTATGGGGGTGTTAGAAGAAGAGAAAGAGAAAGATATTGAAAACCTATTTGAAGAAATAATGACAGAAAACGTCCCCTACCTGGAAAAAAAATAGACTTATAAGTCCAGGAAGCACAGAGAACCCCAAACAAAAGGAACCCAAAGAGGAACACACCAAGACACATCATAATTAAAATGCCAAGGGCAAAAGACAAAGAGAGAATCTTAAAAACAGCAAGAGAAAAGCAGTTAGTTACCTACAAGAGTGTGCCCATACGACTGTGAGCTGATTTCTCAACAGAAACTATGCAGGCCAGAAGGCAGTGGCAAGAATATTCAAAGTGATGAATAGCAAGAACCTACAACCAATATTATTCTATCCAGCCAAGCTAATCATTTAGAATTGATAAAGAGATTTATAGACAAGAAAAAATTAAAGGTGTTTATCACCACCAAACCAACATTTTATGGAATGCTGAAGAGTATTCTTTAAGAGGAAAAAGAAGAAAAAGGTAAAGATAAAAAATATGAACAACAAAGTGGCAACAAATACATATCTATCAACAAGTGAGTCTAAAAATCAAGTGAATAAAAAATCTGATGAACAGAATAAACTGATGAATGGAATAGAAACAGGGCACAGAAATGGAACAGACTGATGATTCTCAGAGGGAAATGGGTGTATGGAGTGTGGGAAGATATTAGATAAAGATCTTATATGCATGTATAAGTTACCTATGCACACAGACAATAGGGTGGCAAGGGCTTGGGGTGGGGTGGGAACCAGATGGAGGGGAGCTATGGGGGTGGGAAGAGGGAAAGAGGGACTTCTGTAATAATCTCAAGAATAAAGATTAATTTAAAAAAATAAATAATCTCAGCCAACAGTGTCATTTTATAATGGGGAAATATATTCCAGCAAAAGAAATGATACTGCATAAGTCCTAATGCCATAGGAACTAGATCTAAAAACTCATGTTCTTTATCATATCAGCAAATTACTAAGCCAATATTATTCAAGAAGAAAGGTAATTTAATTTTAATTTCTCAAATCGTGTATCAAACAAAAATATATACATTCATGGGCAATTTATTCTGTTCTTCTTAGTTGTTCTCCTTTGTTATAATTAATGCTGAAAGCATGACTATAATACAAAAAAAAATTACCAGTAAAAATTTAGGTTAATTTTTGTTTTGTGTTTTATAGTCTATAAAATTATTAAGATTAGTTTAAGATTTAATTAGGTTATCCCTATAAGAGTGTTGCATTTGCAAAATAAAATACAAAGAAATTTAATTAAAAATGAGAGTAAAATTTGGTAGTGATAAAAAGAGAGAATAATTAATATGAAAGGGTAGCAGAATAAAACAGAACATATACAGTGGATGAACAATGAGACATGAATAATGGCACTTCCAGTTGATTACATGGTTTTTAAGTGAAATAGGTACACAACAAAATGCCTTCAAATTTCAAGGTATTTTTGGAAAAAACAGCACTTTGTAGGCTAAATACTTGATACACATCTACACACTTCAAGTCAATAGTATGCAGAAGTGTTATCAATGTCTAGCTGGTTGGAATATTAACTCAAAGCTCACTTACATCTACAATGGTGCTTTATTGTATCTAGTCTGCAAACTCTCTACAAATTGATGATAAAATGCCATCTATATGACAGGCAGTGGTCATAGAAACTTCTGATTTTCTAATTTTCTCAACAACCCTAAATTCCTGGCCTTATATGCTTCTTATAGAAAGAAAGACCTGGAAAAACATAGTTGTTGTTGTTGTTGTTGTTGTGTGTGTGTGTTTGTGTGTATGTGTGTTTTGTAAATGAATGAGCAAAGCCTTATTTCAATAGGAGAAATAACTGGACTACATCATTGGAAAAGGAAAAAAAGTAAATTTAATTCTCTGTGATTTATCAATTCATGAGAAGAATTCAGAAAGTAATTCAGCTGGCTAGCTTAATGGATATGTATTTCACAAATATTTATTGAGGAACTATTACTTGAGCTCCTTGTTGTAGGTCCTAAATTTGATGAAGTGAACCAAACATATGTGGCCTCTCTCCTCCCTAATCTGGAGACATTATTCTAAATAAAATCATACAATCCATTTTATGCCAATGGTACGTATTCTGAAGAATAAATCCAGAGTGTCATGATAGCATATCAGAGGGAAAACTGGACAAATTTAGGAAGTAAGAAGCAATGTGTCAATAAGACCAACATCTTTATGGGTGAATTCACAAGGAGTTAAAAAGGAAAAATAATAATAATAATAATGAGGAATGGATAAGACAGCAGCTTGAGAAGAAAGCATCTTAGAACAAACAATAAAGGATTTTTGTTATACTTTCTTGTCAGGGTGTACATTATGTATCATCGATTGTTGTTTAAATAATTATTTATTTAATACATGTGCAGCCCTCAGCTGGATACCACCTCAAAGTCCAGATTTCCAGGTCCTGTCAATTATTCCACTTGCATTTGTGGTAAAAAAAACAAATTGCTTTAAAGTTGTTTTCCTTGTTGATGCCTGAGCTACTACAAAAAATGAATCCTATTTTTAAAACTATATTTTAAGACATCAAAATGAGTCTTAGCATTATTGGCTTTCAAGAAAGAAAAATATATGAAAGTTAAATATCTTCTTTAGTTCTTTCAGCAAGCAATGCTTTATGTTAGATCTATTTACTATTGACAGGTAAAAAAGAATGACAGATCAATTTGAAGGGGAAAAAAATGTCGCCCATTCTGGAGTTTCTCCTTTTTTAACCTTATAAACCACTAGGTAATAGTTCACTGGCTTTCCTAGAAGTGGGTAGGGTGCGGGGGCAGGATGGGAGAGGTCAGTGGGGAAAAATGGGACATATGTAATACTTTCAACAATAAAGATTTTAAAATATAAAAATAACAAAGTTCACTGGCTTGAAGTTTATGATTGTCTTTGATTTGTCTTCAAGCTTCCCTGAAAGTTTCCATCTACACTGAGTGGCCAGATTATTATGATCTCTGAACACATAATAATCTGGCCACATATATATTAGAGGCTCAGTGCATGAATTCGTGCATGGGTGGGGTACGGCTAGCCTGGCCAGGGATAGGAGACATGGATGGTTGGCCAGCCTGCCTGCTGTTTGAATTCCTAGTCAATGGGATAATTTGCATATTAGCCTTTTACTATATAGGATATACACTGATGGCCAAATTATTATGCGTTCAGAGATCATAATAATCTGGCCATTCAGTGTATAAATCTTTGAGGATAATAATTGCATAGATATACACAGAAGGGTTGTTGAAAACATTCAATTCATTCCCTAATGTATGTCTAGGAGATAGAAACTACCTCTCTCATCTAAAAGAGGCAAGATCTTACATAATTGGATAAGATGGACAATATAGAATCTACATGTATTAAGCATTTCAGATTTTCAGTGATTTTATTAAAAAGATGGAGTAAAACAACTTTTATTTTTTATAAAGGGGACTTCAAGAAAGAAAATATTAACCACATATGAATCTTCAATTATGTTTGGGAAGGAAAAAGCAGCAACACAGACACATTACACACACACACACACACACACACACACACACACACACAATTTTACTGGATCCAAATCTTGGAGTTTATGATGTTTGGATGATACATAATCAGTTGCTTACCTTTGCTTTTACTTTTTGTTATATTTTGCCTCTCATACTCATTGATACAAAAAGTTGGCTAAGTTTAAATCAAGTCTAGACTTATTGATTGCAACTTGTCATTTAATTGTATATTCTGTTATATGGTAATAACAGGAAAGTATTCTGAGATGTTTGCATGAAGGGTGTCAAGCATAGCAAATCAGTGATGGATGAATGAAGTATTGGTTTTTAAAAGTATTAGCTAACCTACTTACTAAACCACTTAAAATATATTTTTTTGAAATCTTTGGATCTAGAGAGACAAAGAAGACGGAAAGGAAACAAATGCTGTATTGATTATTTTTAAAAGTTAAAAAGAATGATCACAAATAACTTGAAAGAATTACATCAATAGTTAATAAAATAATGGACCGGATATTCAGAGAAACAATTTTAAGTTCAGAGACAATAAAATAAAGAACAATTAAAGGCTGAATTGTCAGGTAAAAATTATGACAGGTTATCAATATAAACTCCCAATAGAATTGGGGGTGTGGGCTAGCAGGTAGAAGAAAGAAAAACAGTGTGTTTGTGCATACAATCATCAGTTAATAACTGAGGTCTGAAAAGACCTATGATTTTTTTCAAGTATCCTCAAAGTCATATTCAAGTACATCTATTCTTATATTAACCAGCACTATTTGTTTATACTCTTAGCTTTAATTTTTATGTACTCATTGAACTTGAAAGATTTCAAACAAGGTAGAGAGAAATCTTTAGAGAAAATACATGAAAAGATGTGTGTTGTCAAATATTAAATTTTAGTATGAATTTCTGAAAACAATCTCCTATCTATACTGATATGTGAGTAGACATTGGAGCTAAGAGACCTTAGTTAAATGTTGGCCCTTCTAATCTTCTAAATACATAACCTTAAGCAATCTAGTTAATATTTATTAACCTCATTCATATAAAAGGGGTTATAATAGATTCTCTGCAGTTTTTGTGAGCAGAGCATGTAAAATGTCGAAATTATGATAAATACTATGTCACTGGTAGTTTTAAAATACTGAATTATTTAAGTTAATTTTTGATATTTCCATCATCTTAAGTGCTGTCATTTAGTAACAAATTTTAATGACTTACCTGCTTAATTCCAAGCACTTTCACAGGAATGCAATAGTTAAGTAAAAAGATCGAATTCTAAGCTACTAGGAATTTGACATGGAGGTGGATTCAAATATATATTTATAATAGCAAGAAAAAATATATATATACATATATATATATATATATATTAAAATTCCAATAAAAGTTATGAAAAAGAAAGAATAGATAGTAATCTGAGATATTATAGACTAGAAATCTTTCTATACATTCTGATTTTTATACTTTTTTTAATATATCAACTACTTTTCTACAAGTTTTGTCCCTTTGACCTTTACAAACTTATCCAGGTTTATACCAGCTCAATCTCAATCACTCACGTGATCCTGCCTCCAACAGAGGTGGTTCACTAGTACCTTGAAGGATGGATGGACCCATGTTTCAAGTTTCAATTGTCAGTCCCATTAAGATTTTTGACATTTGAGAAACCCAATACTCACTAACTCACCATCCTTCCTTTTTGCCTTATTTATTATCTAATATAATTAATCTTTAATTTAATATGTCCCCCTCCAGCTAAAATGAATATTATGAATACTCCACAAAGATTCTTTCCCTCTCTCTCTCTCTCTTTTCTCTCTCTTTCTTATTTTGCTGTCCTATCCTACCAAAGCATCCTAAGAACATATTAAACATACTAGAGCACACTAATGATTTAATCAATATTTGTAATCAATGGATATAGACTAGCGATATGATCGCAAACTGAAATTTAAAATGATAACAGGCCCAAGAACTACAAAAATTATGAACTGAATGTTTTCCTCCTCCCTTCTTATGAGTTTTTCCTCTCTTTATTTATTGTTCATTTTCTTTAATTTTACCCCTTCTCTGCTAAATAAATATTGAGGATATGGCACCTGCTCACAGTCAATCATCAAATCTTATTACCAACAGTGGAGAGTAAAAGATTACCATTGGAAATGAAGAGAACGTAGAAAGAAAGGAAGGAAGAGAGAGAGAGAGAGAGAGAGAGAGAGAGAGAGAGAGAGAGAGA